>JBBPBS010000276.1:8346573-8374397 GCA_037974835.1 Cicer judaicum
TCAATTATTTTAAAACAAAGATAGTAACGGTTTCATAATATATTTGATTTATTTATTAATGTATCGATGTTTTTATGTATTAATATATTTTTGTGCTAACATAATAGTGAAAAAAATACAATAAAATACTATTTTTATACAAAATTATTTAAATATTCATTAAACAAATACTCACATAAATATAAATAAGGTACAAATATATTTTTTATCCCACCAGTAAGATAGCAAAATAACAATTTATTTATCTCAAGATATTAACGATTATCTTAACGTTTTAGATGATTTTCGTAATGTACATAACTTCTATTTTTGAAACACAATCCAAAATAAAATACAGTTATAAATTTAGACTAAGAAAGTTAGGTCTCCGGATTATCGAACTTTTAATTCAATTAATTATCACCAATTATAGTTTAATTTACTTTGACTAAGCTTTTGTTTAAAAAATTAATTGACCGGCGGCTCAACCAACAACGACTCTGGATTGCCACATCATGGCATGAAATCTAACATTTTTTTTTTATAATAGGAGCCTAACATTATTTTTTGAGAAAGCATCTGATATTTGACATTTCAGCAATATTATACAAAAGTCAACCGAACCCCTCCTTTTATTACAATGTTTCTTCATTTATTTATTTTTCTAAAATAAGATATATTCGCTGCCTTTACCGCTTTTAATTAATTTTATATATATTAAAAAAACACATTCTTCAATAAAAAATTATTAAAATATTTTTATTAATTTTATTACTTTTTTGTATGTAGACAAAATAATAAACATTATAAGAAAGATTTACATACATAAAACGGAAACCCAACAGCATTATTAATTAAGTTGTCACTTTTGCTATAATTTTCTTGTTTTTGGAAATTATTAATATTTTTATCTATTTTTCATTTATTAACAAAATTAAATTTTGAAAACAAGTTCTAAATATGAATAGTTTTTTTCTAAAACAAATTGATAGAGCAGTTCTTTGAAAATAATGTAATTGGGGATGATAAGGTGCGGATTTTGCCTCCTCTACCCTTCCATTCGACTAATGAAAAAAATACATTTCTTGCGATGGGATTTGAGTTTCTCCGCCATATCCACATCTGTTTATTTATATAAAATTATAAATTTAAAAATTATATTTATTATAATTAATATAATAATAAAATAAAAATTATTTTTTATAGAAATAAGATTATAATTTTTAATAATTTAAAAAATATTAAATATTTTTAATATATATATATATATAATTAAAAAATAAATATATTATTATTTGCGGGACAAATTTAGATACTCATATATATATCTTCACTCTGAAATTTGTGTCTGTTTCTAAAATTTAATTTTCAATGAAATCTACACCAACTCCAAATCAAAATGAGTTTTCACATCCAAAACAAAAGATATCAGCGCGGATTATATTATCATCCCAACTAATATTCATTTATGATAGAATTAAAAAATAATTAATTTTAGAATAAAAAGGACATATTTATTTTGAGTAAAAAAATATAAAATAAAAAGCGGAATCTTTCTTTCTCTTTATTGTGGTAGTTCAACTTCAATTCACATTCAAACCAGAACTAAAATGCATACACTGCATCCTCCGGCGCCGGCGAACTCAGAAGGCGGTATCACCGGAGCTACTGTCGATCCTCCTCTGGTCAGAACCTATCGCGCTTGGAAAGGCAATAACGTAAGTTAACACACGAATCAAATTTAATTTTCTTTCTTACAATAGGATTACGATGAATAAGCTTTTGTATTGTTTTAATTCAACTATCTGTTATCGTCACTATTACTGTTTGTTTTTGAATTGGTGATTACTGTATTATTTTCAGGTATTTTTCCTCCGAGGGAGGCTTATATTTGGACCCGATGTGAAATCTATATTTACAACAGTGTTTCTTGTCGTTGCTCCTGTTGCTGTTTTCTGTGCTTTTGTTGCCAGGAAATTGTTGGATGATTTTCCTCATCACGCAGGATATTCAATTTTCATTGTAATTATTGTTCACACAATATTTGTAAGTAATTTTTTTTAATATATGCTGGAAAGTTTCACTAGTTAAGCCTTATTGTTCATTAATTGATTCACTGTGACTTTGTTTTATTATATGTTTAGTATTTGTCTATTTTCCCTAATTAGTGTTTGATTTATACTAGAGCATAATAACCATAAATGAGCTGTCATCCACATCAAAGGTTTGAAGCCACTGGAAAGACACATTTTGCTGCTTTAATTTATCAGCATATTGTTTTCATTTTTTATATGGTATGTTTTACTTGAATGCATTGGGTACTTCTTTAATCAGGAGATTTTTTCCTATGTCCTTGCCAATTAGTTATTCTTAACTCATCGTGGGACATTGTCATCTTTTCCTACTTCAATAAATTTATACAATCAGTTAGCTGAAATGGACATTAGGAACTCGTCACAGTTTTCAAAATTTTCAAGTTTCCTGGCTCAGAGACTCTGTAATGTCGAAATACTTTGTGATGAACCCTATTTATACTATTCTTTTAGAGCCTTACAAAATAGAAAAATCTAGACGCATATAAAAGAAGTAATTGTTTACAAGAATAATCTAGAGAAATTAAGGTAGCTCTAGTTCACGTGGCTAAAAAAATCTAGAGATCTTAAGGTTACCTAGTTCTTATGTCTTCATTTAGTAGTGTTTCTTGAGAGTTCCGTTATAATCTCCACCATTTCTTTTATTGAAATACACAAGTTCAGCATTTGGACAAATTTATGGGTTCTGAATCTTCTGATGCCTTGTATATTTTGCTAGATATAAATAAGATTTCTGAATATTACATGTGGATGTTGCTAAGAGTCTCAAATGTTGTCACATGTCACAAACTTTAAGAACTTCTTATGTTAAAAAATATGGTGTCACCCTATCAATACATACGCAAATCTGTTACAGCACAATGTTTATTATTCACCATTTTATTCCTAAACTTATGGCGCGCATTCTCAGGTTCTGATTGCCCTTGTACTGACCTCAGGAAGAGATCCTGGCATAGTGCCTCGCAATTCTTATCCTCCGGTGGTTGATGATTATGATGGAAGTGTCAGTGTCAACAGTGAACTAAACCCGCCGCAACATTTTCCACGATTTAAGGAAGTAGTTGTCAATGAAATAACTGTGAAAGTAAAATATTGTGATACGTGCATGCTATATAGACCTCCTCGCTGCTCTCATTGTTCAGTATGCGATAACTGCGTGGAGCGATTTGATCATCACTGCCCATGGGTGGGTCAGTGTATCGGATTGGTAATGATTATTAATTCATACAGCATCAGTGTTATGTTTTCCAATTTGAAACTCTGATTGTATTCAAAACGACCTGAGTTTCTTTCTATTATCTTATTAAGATTTAAAACTAGAAGAACAGTTTTTGTGCTTTCATTTTAATCTGTTGTCTGTGTTTTGTTCTTCTTACATCACACAGCTGTATAAAATCTTGCACAATTATGAAATCCTGATCAAACAACCTTAGTAAAATATTGATTAAGCTGTCAATTTACTGTGGTCAAATGGTTACATCCACCTCTTAATTAAAAACAGATAATAATATAATCAAAGTTACTATTGAAAGGGTGTATAGGCTCTGGGCAGTCGTGTCTATACAGACTATATTGTCAGCAGATATAGGGAAATCATATACAAAAGTTCATAAACTCATATGTGTTGTACAAACAACAGGACACAGAAGCAGGATAGGAATGGCTCATAGAATAGAATCATACATTGAGATCCCTTATGGATATTTGAACAAGTTTATGTGTATATGACTTTTTTTTTATAAGATGAATATATTTTTGACTATAATGATTTGCTTAGGGTATATAAAAAATAGTAAAGGATGATTTTTTGCATGTATGTTGGTATTTTCTGCTTCATGCCCAAACATCACTTTCAATGGCACAAGCACAAGAACAAACACAATTAATAACACATGATTATTACTATCATGAAGTTGCTAAGTTAGAATTTTCTGCTTCTTTTTTTCTCTTTGCTTATATGTACATGGCGGCAGCGAAATTATCGGTTCTACTATATATTTGTTTTCTCTGCAACCCTTCTTTGCCTGTATGTTCATGGCTTTTGTTGGGTCTACATCAAGAAGATCAAGGACTCAGAGGAGATAACAATTTGGAAAGCAATGATCAAAACTCCTGCTTCCATTGCACTAATAATATATTCCTTCATTTCTGTCTGGTTTGTTGGAGGGCTCACTGCATTCCATACATATCTAATCAGCACAAACCAGGTTTGAGCTCTATTTAATTCATTCCTTGACCTTAAATGAGACTTTTTACTATTTCATTTGTAAAGCACTCATTCCTTTCTAGTTTGTTTTTCTTACATATATTAAGGGTAGTTCCTTTTGGTTTTATATGCAGTCTACTTATGAAAATTTTAGATACCGGTATGACCGACAAGTCAACCCTTATAACAAAGGGGTAATTGAAAACTTCAAAGAAATATTCTGCTCTTCCATTCCTCTGTCCAAAAACAATTTCAGGTCTAAGGTTCCAATTCCTAAAGAATCGTCAGAATCATCTAGAAGACGGGGTGTTGATACCCTTATGATTAGAAAAACAGCAGGTGACCTGGAACTAGGGCCGCAAGTTTACAATGAGGTTGATGAGGCTGACGAGGCTGAAAAATATTATAAAGATGGGTTTGCCATTGATGAGGAATATGGAAAGGGTGACTTAAGTGATACGTCCGTGGACTTAAGTAGAATGCTTCACACAGAACAGTGGCAGAGACAAGTTGCTTCCTTTCTAAGGCAGTCCTCGTGGGAAAGAAGCAGCAGAAAAGAGGACATAACTCCTGAAGTTTGGGACGAGATACATGAAGCTGGGGAGTCAAATCAGATCACCATGGATAGTAGTAATGAGCCTGGTGGCAGCTCAACAAAAATGGCTCCATAATTTCAGAAAACTTCAAAGATGTAAACCAAAATTACAAAGAAAAGGATGGGTGGGGGACAGAGTTAGGTTGGGATTTGATAGGGAGGTAGTGTTTGTGTCTCATTGTTTAGGTTAAAAAATGTCATTGGAACTTGCTCATTGATTGCTGAATAGTTTTTTTGTTGTTGAAGTTATTCTATGGTGGTATAGTTCTTTTAAAAGTGGCAATTGTGTACAGAAGAAGATCTATAGAAATTGTGGAAAAGGATCATTCCAATCCGTTCATTTACTTATTTTTCCTTCATTTCTTTCATTGCTGGCACCATTGTTTGTAAATTTGTTCTGCATTTTATTTTGTTTTATTTATTGTAGAAAAAAAACAGTAGGATAAACTCTATTACATTATGTCAATTCCTCCGATGAATGAAGAGGATAAATCCAGATCATTATGTACTTGTTGGCCAGTGGCCACCGTGAGATGGACCACGAAGAGCGAAGGCTGACTATTGGAAGCTAGTCAAAGAGTAAGGTAAATACTCAAACCATAGCCATTAGATTCTACATGTTTTTTTTCTTTCCCTTTTGAACAAAGGTTTGAATTTTGAGTTTAGGGGGCTATTATGTTAAGCACTTTGATGCGTTGTTGACAACTTGCCGAGGGGAACAGTGCCGTGTTACATTGATACATGGAAAATAAAAAAATATCACCAACTAGACACTAGTGATCTAGTTGTCTAAAGAAGCACGAACAAGTCTATAGATTACAACGAGCAAAAAGTATATTTACTTTCTGTCTTTCAATAATACTCCTATATTATAATACATAATATTGTTGTTAATTACATAGACTTTCAACAGTAAAAAAATTGGAATGATGGAAGAGTTTGATTAAAAAAAATTACAACTGAGCTATAAATTATTAGTGATGAGGTGATTGATTGTTTGAGATGATACAGATGAAATGAGCTGCTTAACTGGGTAGTTTGTGATGGATAATTTCTGTATCTGCTTCTTTATTAGTTTCTGTTTGCTTCTACTAGATTACCGATTAAATCTAATAAAAATAAATATTAATTAAACTTTTTTTGTCAATTTAATATGAATTATGTATTATTTATTAATAATATTTCAGACAAAAATGTATACATTAAAGAGGATCAAAATTATACTGTACCTTATATCCTAAGAGTAAAGAGAAAGTGGTAAGAAAAGCTCCCCATTTTTTAATAAGATCTAAGAATATGTCGGATGAATGACAGAAAAACTCTTCAATTTCGATTTATGAAAGCAATGAAGATATACAAATTTGTGCTAATTATATAGAATTAAACTTGTGAGTTGTGAGTCATACTATGATGCCATGGAAAGGAGTAATAGAGAGGAGACTAAGAAAACAAACCAAAATTATGGATAACCAATTTGATAGGCTAAATTACTTTTTAATTCCTTGAATTACTTTCTAATTTCATTTTGTTTTTCTAATAAATTTTTATTCAGTCCATTAACTATGGTTCCATTAGTCAATATAGTCTTTTTTGTCAATTTTAATAAAATAAACGTTAAATGAAATCTACGTGTAAAATTAGTATCCTGACTTAAAGTGAGTAAATATAAAACTAAGAAGGAGGAGGAAATCGTTTGTCTCAAAATTATAATTTTGACATTTATATAGTGAGTCAAATATTCTAGTCATGGTACAAATTTGACACATTGACTTTATTTAACGGCTTCAATTCAAAATTAAAATAAATGATTAAATTGACTAACATAACCATAGTGAAGAGACTAAAATGGCACAAACATTATTTACGAAACCAAAAACAAACCCAAAATTAAGTTTAAAGATTAATAAAAAAAAAGTAATTTAATGTTCAAGAGGTCGGCATGAAATTAATTTCCTTGCTGCAAGTGATGGAGTAATATTACATGAATAAAGAAAGACTTACATGATGGTCTTCATTGCTATTTAAAGCAACAAAAAGTTGTTTTCATTTTTTTTATCAAATTTTAAAATGAGTGAATAATGCCCTAATCCAAAATAAAGAATATTCAAAAAGCATTTACAAAGTCTGTTTTTAAACAACTAGACCAACTACATGGGTTAATTGTTTTCATTTTTTTTATCATACAAAACCTAAAATCAGAACATAAAGTGGAAATAACATAATAGATGTATGATTAAAATTGAAATAATGGAACAACAGAAGAAAACATTTTTAAAAACTAAACAACCAGCATCTTTATTGATTCCTCACAAATATAGAGCGAATGTTTTTCATGAACCTACACAAAAATATTATTTTTCTTCTCATTTCTTCTATCCTTCAGAGGATTGAAAAAAGCTTATTTTAATCTTGTATACAACCTCTGTTTATTTCCTTCTTAAATCTGCCCGTCCAAAGTATGGAAAGGATAACATAAACTATAATGATATCTTGTGTGGTGCCACAAATCAATAAATGGAGGCACAGATTCTGGCATGCCGTGTTTGTCTCCTTACTTAACGTATGACCTCCACATCGTACATTGCTTATATGATAATAAAAAGCACAACCCTCCGTTTCTCTAGTACCTAGATTCATGTCCAAGTTTTTCTAGGCATATATGCGATAATATAGAAATTCTTGAAAGTGGAAAGAAATGCTATTATCCAGATGCTGGAAATGGAGCTATGCAATGACATGCTCTTTGAAATCTTTCTACGCCTACCTCCCGAAGTGCTCCCACGTATCACCATCCTTAACAAACAATCCAATTACATGATTAACAGCCCACTGTTCCAAAAAACATATTGGGCACAGAAACTTCAACTACCTCGTCTTTATGCTATGGTGTATTACCAACGTAAGTTGACCAGACGGATAGGCTCTACCTTAATCAACAGGGAAAATGCTAAAAGATTAGACACGAATGAGTTCCATAAGTATACACATGTCCCTCACATTCGTTTTCCTTCCAGTTACTACACTAGGCTCCTCCAATGGACCGAGACTATGCTTCATTACTATGAGATGGGGGCAAATGGTATCAAGATTCAGAAAGCAAATGAGTGGCTAATGCCACACCAATGCAACAAGTCGACAGCACAATCATTGTGATTCAATCATTGGTATCAAAATTTCCTGACTGGATAGAAACGGAAGTAATTGTTGCTTAGGTCATTAATTGTAATTTAGGACCCAGAAGTTTAATTCGAGAGTATATACAATTTAGTATTATGATTAAAAACTGCCAACAACTAGAAGTTCACCAAAATCAATAAATTTAACAAGAAATTAGCAAATAAATTGATTGAACACTATCTAATGGAATAAAAAAATAGCAATCAGAACTTTTTCCCCCAATTCAAAGTGAAGGCAGAACAGTGGAAAACACTAGTTTGCAAAGAGTATCTAAAACGACCAAATAGAATAATTTAGTTGAAATTGCAGAATGCAAAATAATTGGAATTTGAAAGCAAGAACATGTAGCAAAATATATTCAAGGAAAATTGCTAGCTGCCTTGGACAAAACCCTTGGTAAGTTGACAATATCAGTGCTGTTATAATATGTTTCACAAATGAATAATTTTTTGTTTCTGCTTGATAGTTTAAAACTGAAAACAGCTCACAAGTCATCGACCCTTCAGACTTCAGTCAAACAAGCTGTAAGATATTCACCACAGACACTGAGCATTTTATCATCAATACTGAACAAAAAACGAAATATTCTGACACAACGGTCTTGAATAAACTTAAAAAGAAAGAATCCAAAATTTGCTAAATAATTATGCGACTAGTGATTATAAATGGGGGAAATTTAAGACTGTATTTGTTAATAAAAAAAGCCATTGATCTTCATTGCATACTCTGAAACCGTTTCATGATAAGCATGCTCATCTCCATGTAACGTTGTGCACAGTTTGTAAGGCAACTAGTTTCACTGGAACTGAACTTATTCCCAGGTGTACCCGTGATGCATTTGTCCCAGCATTCACTAGTCAACTTTGCCACCATTTCATTAACCATAGCTCTTTGTTGTTCTTCCTGCATGTGGAAGACAGTTATGGTTATAGTTACTTTACATTACTGGAGAACAATGGGTAAATTATATTTATTTTGAAAGAAAAAGAATGCCTAAAACAGAAGTTCATGCCTACATATAAGTGATATAAACCAGAATACCATTCTGAGCCTCTAAGCCATAATAAAACAACTGTGAACAAACAATGAAACTTAAACATCATGTTATTCACAATACATGCATAAGGATAGACAGAACTACAAAATTCGATACTAGAAAATGGCATGAAAAAAATAGCACTAAAAGTTACACTCGTTAATCGATTTAATTTAAACACAAACACAAATTTAGCTCATACAATACTAGTATACATACAACACAGATATTAGTATCCTCTCAAACTTATTTACCGAATTCATGAATAAGTAAACACCGTGAAACATAGCACAAGTATAATCGAATTAAAAAAGGAACGTTAGAATCTGGAATTTCATAATAAGAACAAAAGCAACCAAACGTAATCATACGATGGAGAATAAATAAAACTTACAGAGTAAAATTTCTGCATTTCAGCTGAGTTAAGGTCCGAAAGATCCATGATGAGCGAGAGAGGAGAGAGGAATTATTATTCAGATAAATAAATCTCGAAAAAACCCTAATAACACAGAACAGGCGAAAAATAATCACTATGGAAAACCTAAAGTTAAAAGACGAAGCGAGGAGAAAGAAGAAGAAACATGCAAGAAGGCCCGTTCAGTAGGCCTCACGTTTTAATGGGCCAAGCCCGAAAGCTAGAGTGAATTAAGGCCCAAGCCTAAATTGAAAACACACACATGAAATATCTGATTAAAAAACACGAAATATTAGTTATGAGCTATGTATAATATATTATTTAAAAAATTTATTAAAACTTAATTATCAATTTAAAAAAAATATAGTTTATTGATGTTTAGTTTCAAAATCAAGATTTAATTTGGTTTTGATTACCTTAATAAACATATTTGACGCTAGTTAATTATTTTCTTCTCTTCATTTCAAAAATAAAAAAGTTATATTCTTCTCTGTTATTTATTCTTTTTTTTTTTGTTTGATTTTGTATTTTATATTTTGCAGCCAGTTAATATTTTGAAATATTCAATGATTTCTTAACTTGATATTTTGGTTATCTTACTTATCAACACAAGTCTATAACTGAAATGGGAGTCAAAAACAATAATTAGGAAGTATTCTACAAAGTCATAATCATTGACAAAGTTTCTTATGCATTAAGCATAAATCACCTTTTTGTGCTGTATTTCTAGGTAAAGAAAGCACATCAAACTTTGGCAAATTAAGAATAAAAGATCATGTGATACAAATGAAAAGAGAGAGAGAGGGCACAAAACCGGATAAAATGAGAATATTGATTGGTTAAATGCATTAAGAAAGAGAGGTGAGACCCATGTATAGAACTACAAGACACCCATTTAAAGGTTTACCACCTACAAAAGCATTGCTTTTGTTGCTGCTGTTAAGCAAAGGGATTCAACCTATGACAATATATATATATAGGGATTTTTATTGTCTAATTCTTTTCAATTTTCTAAAGAAGGAGTGAATCTTTTAGTTAAGTGGGAAGAAAAAGTAAACTCTTCAAAGCAAGTACATGTAAGCAACATCTTCTTAGTGAAGTAAAGGACTAATCTTAAACTTTTATTTAATAAGCCTTTGGATTTTCAATTCTATGTTAATCCAAGTTTGATTCTCTAAACATTTCACAAATAACAAAATAAAACTCTTCTTAGGGAATTTGATTATGGTAAAAAAAAAACTATTAAGAAAAACATTAGTTTTAGAAATATATACGACACACGCATAAATTTAAACAATCAAGCCATCCATCCACTGATAATTTGAAATTCACAAATAAAAAAAATATATGAGAGAAAGTCAAATTGCCGGTATATCAAGTATGAGTAAGAGTCTCACGATAAAAAAAATAGATGTTGTGTATTATATAAGTGAGAAGATTAATACTTAATATCATAAAAATTTAGGTTAAAATTTTAGGTGAATGTGTGATGTTTAACTCACTAGTGTGATTGCTCTTAATCTAAAGTGATGATTTTCTGGACTCCTCATGACCTAATATTTGTACAAAACTTGATTGTTTGACGTGACCGACTTCTCTCTTTTTATAAAAAGTGTTCTTGAAAATATGGTCAAACAATGTGTCTTGTTGATGTGGTGTTTACATGAGTGGATAAATTCTAACTTGAACGAGAAATTGTTAATATATCAAGTGTAAATAAAAATATCAAATTTGAAGAAAAAGTGGATGTTGAACACTATTTAAGAAAAACGACTCTCTACATAACACATTTAAAAATTTGAGTAAAAACGTAGTGTCCAATCCACTTATATAATTATTCTTATTCATTATGATAATTTCTTAATCGTAACTTTTTACTATATGAGATGCACTTAAAGAACTTAGTTATGGGATGTTAACCATTATCACATCATATTATACACACATAACAACTTTTAATTTTCATACCCTTAAATTTATTATTTAACTTTTACAAGAATGTATCTAAATATAAAATATTTTAATTATAATCAATTTTATAGTGCTCCAAATTTGAATTAATTAATTGGTCAAACAGAAAATTTAGGCCATTAAGCATTGTCCCCTTTACATGTGTATCATACTCAACCTATTCAATATAAATATGCATGAGTTTGATGTGCCTATACTCAACATCACACTCTGTTTGAGTTGGTAAAAATTAAGCCAAATTTTGAAGACAAGTGTTTTGAAACAAATGGAAAATGTGAAGTTTATTAAAAATGGAATAAGCAAATTGCCTCCTGGTTTTCGTTTTCAGCCAACCGAGGAAGAGCTTGTCTTTCAATACTTAAAATGTAAAATCTTCTCCTATCAATTGCCTGCTTCAATCATTCCTGAGATCAATGTTTGCAACTACGATCCTTCGGATTTGGCAGGTAGAACTTAACACGCTAATTAGCACAAAACAATTATTGTTCTATAAATAATGTGACTATATAGTTTACATGTGTGTGATTAGGAAATAATGGTGAGCAAGATAGATATTACTTCAGCGGCAAGGAAACAAAATATCGAAACGGAAATCGCATGAATCGAACGACGAAGTGTGGCTATTGGAAAGCAACAGGATCAGACAAGAAAGTAATAAGAATTTCTTCATCAATAAGTAATAATAATGTTGGTCTTGCAGGGATAAGAAAAAGTCTTGTGTTTTATAAAGGAAAATCTCCAAATGGATCTCGAAGTGATTGGATTATGCATGAATATCGCCTAGTCAATGTAGAAAGTAACTCATCCCACCAGGTAATTAATTAAATATTTCATTTAAGATACATATTTATAATTTAGTAACTAACATTTGTCAAATGTTGTTGTTGTGTTGGCAGAAGTATGTAAAGGAGATAGGGGATTGGGTAGTGTGTAGAATATTCATGAAGAAAAGAAGAAAAATAGAGAAATACAGTGTTTCAATCATGAATGAGCCAAGATTCTTTGATTTCATGAGGGTACACAACGCTGCTCCGGAGCCTATTATTACATCCTCATCTTCTTCAGCTTCTTCCACTGAGGTTTCTTCATCTGATGAAACAAGTGCCTATATATGTTGATTTTTAATTTGCAAATTAAGTTAATATATATTGAGGAAAATGGATCACATGGCTGAGAATATTAAAGCTCATTTGATTTGCTCCTATATTAGAATTATGCCTCACAAGATAAGAGGATATCCACTCCCATGCTAGTTCCCTATCATACAACTTTCATTTTGACAACTAGATTTAAAATAAATAAATAAATAAAATGAATTTTGAAAGTTTTCACCACCAGTTTATTATAAATATTTTCAAAAAATCTAAGTGATTTATCGGATATCAATACCATAAAATTTTAATTAAGATCGACGATATTTTTCAAAAGTAATATTTTATGATTATCATCATTTTTATGGATAAAACAGTTATTTAATTTATATCTATTCAACATGAGATATATATATTTATTTTTCTTTATTTAATTAAATTAATATAATTTTTTAATTATTATATCATTCAATGAAATTGTCTGTGAATGTCTATTTCTAAGAGGCAAATACATTAAGGTGAATAAATATTATACAAATTGGGTAAAGTGCAGAAACTCCAACTAGTGTATTAGTATTAGAGCTCAATGCCTAACAATTTGGATGAAAAAAAAAGGCTAAATGTTTATATCCAAATGCGATCGAGCATCATTATCTTTGGACTATATATAGACCATCACTAATTACTAAGCCTACTAAATATCGGTTTTAGCCCACACATTCGAGGAGTTTAAAAATTTCATAATTAAAAGATAAAAAAAAAAAAAGAAAAAAAATCATATCATTAAGAAGTTCCTAAAATTTTGTGTGCTCAATAGATTTATAGGCCTACTTTTTAAATAAAAAATTGACAATTTTATTATTATTTTTTGTAGAGAAATAATTTTTTTTGATTTTTTTCTTAAAATTCACAGATAATTTTTTTCCAATAAAAAATTATTTACAATTTTTTTTTAAAATTTTTGTAATTCGAGAAAAAAATCAATTTTTTTAAGAAAAATAAATTTTTAAAATTTTTCAAAATAAAAAACTTAAAATTAACAAAATATTAAACTTAAAATTGGAATCGGTGTTTTTGCCAATTTGATTTCTAATGAAATTCCAACATAGATAGACAGTATCCATATGCATATTATCATCTTAATTATGAAGTGAGACAAATAATAAATCTTCACAATACATACCGTCATATATGAATAATTATGATTTAAAATTATTTAATTGACATATTATTATTTGAAAAAAATTATATGACTTTTTATTTTAATTTTAACCATTCATAATAATTTGATTTCTCTTTTTCTTCTTATAAAACATCATTTTCATATGATATGTTTACTTTATAGTTTGTTTTTTTAACGACAAATGTTAGGGTTTCTTCCTAATATAGAAGGAGGAGGAAAGCATATTTAGAAAAAATGGACAGTTAAGTGAAAGAATCCAGTTTGATGTTGTTGTTACTATATGTAGCACTTAATTTCTCCAACACAGCCTGTGTAACGTTCATTCCTTATCGACGCTTTCCATGCTCCAACAATATTTGTCAAATTAAAATTAAACAGAATTTTTCCAATATTTTTTTTATGTTCTGTAATTAAGCATCAACAACTGTAAACACAAATTGTGTCTAGTTAACTATCTCAATCAAAACCCCTTCATATTCCCTCCTCTCTTCATATTCTTTCAATTCAATTCATATTCCACTTACATATTATTCACATGGGAGGCAATCATTCCAAGTCCACAAATCCTAATGGAGGAGATGTTTTGCCTCCAAGAATCCGTCCTCTTCTTCGACAACGAATCGAAGAGTTTAGAAGACGTAAGAATGATAGAGGCGGAGAAGACGGCGCCCTCTCCAAGAAACAGTTGTTGAAGGATGATGACAACGACCATGATAGAAACTCTTATAATTCATCTACTCATCTTGCAAATGAAATTTCAATGGAAAACCAAACTTCAATAGAAAAACTATCTCAAGTTGTTGCATTGCTTGTTTCTGAATGCAGAATTGAGGCACAAGATGAACATGAAGAAGAAGATGAAGACGAAGACGAAGACGATAAATGCAGACTAATAGGTCCAAGGTCGCCAAGTTTCAAAATATATTGCATTGATAAGAATGAGGAGAAAATAGAAGAAATGTGTGATACACATGAAGATGATGACGAAAGGAATCAAAACAATGCCTTGCAAAACAAGTCACTTAGTATTGAAAGCGATGAAAGCGCTGCATTTGCATTGGGGAACACAGGAAATTCAAACGAGGTAATTATTGTGTTATGCTCCATATGTTTAGTTAGTTATGAGCGTTAGAGAGTGTATTCAAAAAGATATCTACATTACCAAGATTTTAATCTTAGTCTTTATTATTTGTTTGTGATCAGGTTGTTAAAATGGACACAACTCCAAAAAGAAAAGGACATCGTAATAAGATCAAGAATCTACTAAACGTTAAACATCTACACAAGAATCGAATGATGACATGTTCTGGTAATGATAGAACAAATCTTCTTGCACAAAAGAATTGTTGAAAACAGTTTAATTACAATAATGACTTAGAAATAAGTGTTATTTGTTTGAGCTTTTATAGATATTTTTTACAATTTCTCGTGAATCTGGTTACTATTATTGATCAGATTTAGAATGCAATCAACTTGTCTTTGTAAAGTACCCTATTTTAACTAATGAACTTGGCATTACAAATGAATTGTTGAAACAGATACTCTGAATTGTTTTTTTCTTTTCATTTTTATTGGGCTCATCATCTTGTTTTAGTTTAATATGTGTTTCTTTTCCATTCTTATTTGAGCAATAAAATGAAATGCTTTAATCTTTATTTTGCTTGGATCTAGACTCATTGCATTCAAGTTTACACATTAATTAATCTCGATAATCAGTTTAAGACCTGTTGGTTTACAAAGTAATATTTATCATTGATTTGAAATCAAACACCCACATCAACTCTTCTCACACAACTAATGGATAGAATTTGAATCTACTTTGAAGAAAATTGATGAGAATAGTTTTCTCAACAATAATTTGAATAATTAACACAATTTAAATATATAATTAATTATATTTAAGTGTTGTTTAATATATGTAACAAAAATATTATAACTCGTTAATTGTCTAAAAAACACAATTAATTATGATTTTAAATATAATTATCTATAATTTTTAGACGTATGTTTTAATATATATAAATCGGAGTTAATTGATATGTTGTATATTTAAATATCTAAAAATCAAATATATTTGAGCACACTTTTAATGTATATAAAACGGGGTTAATTTATATATACTACTATAATGTTAATCATGGTTTAATCATTAAAATTAAATTCAAAAATATATATAATTATTGTTTTAAAAATTACATTATAAAAATATCAGTATATTAGTCATTCAATTGTTGTTTTAAGAAATCATCATTTTGAACATGAAAATAATTTAAGACAGTCTTAATAGACTAAAAAGCAACTATATAAGATATAAATATGAATTATTAAATAATTTTTCCTCCACATAATTTATCTCTGCATTGACTATGTCGCTTAGTCCTATATGTAGGTCAGAGTCATGTGTTGTTCACTTTTTATTACATCATTAATAATTATATAACTTTATTAAACTTATCAGCTTTAATTTTGATTAGTTATTGCATTTTCTTTAGCTACAATATTTACTAAGATTTGTATATCATTTTGGTTAAAAAAACAGCTTCTAATCATACATTGTCTGTTCATCTAACAGGTTCATGATCTAGTATGATAGAATTTCATATTATTTGTCACATATTTGAATGGTTAATTTTTTTATATACAAACTATTTATTAATTATGTAAATAAACTTATTGTTTACAAAATTTCATGTCTATGAGAGCATAACAAAGTTTAATATCTAAAAGTATACTACTCTGAAAAGAAAAAGCAAAAAAGAAGGCATAGTTGGTAGTTAAAAATATAAGTAAATGTTATCATATTTATTTTTATGGCCAGATGTAGTCGGTGTTTATTTTAATAGCCGTGTCTTATGTAATTTCGCTTAGCAGGTAAGGGTGTTCGTGTAAAAGCTGTACCGAGTTCAATCAAATAAATATTTGTTATTTGATTTTTAATCGATTTAAAATTAGTTTATAAATATAAATTAATTTAATATTTTAAATAATTTTTTAGTTTAAATCAATTATATTAATCTGCATTTTTTTAATATTAATAGTGTATAAAATATATTTTTATTTTTAATAATTTATAATATGGTTGTTATTATTTTTATTTTTATTCAATTTATTTTTTTTGAAAAGTATATATATTTATGACATGATTTATTTAACTTAATGGTATATTTTACTAAATTATGTGAAAATTAATTTTTTTTAAAATAATATTTTTTTGTGAAGTATTTAAAAAAATATTTATAATAATGACACAATTTAATTATTTTTAAAAGATAAAAATATTAAAAATATTTTAAATTATTCAACCATTCAAATGTTATTTAGTGAGAAATTAAATTTCGTGTTGATTATTAGATTAAGTTAATAAGAAGAAGAAAAAAAAAGATTTAAGTTAAAAAAAGAAAAGAAATAGAAAAACTTGGTTCGGTAGTTAACTGTTGTGGAATGAACTTGTTACGACTCCATTGTTATCACAATCTTTTAATTTAATTTATTAAAATTTTCTATTTGTGATAGTTTAATTGTTTAATAATAATATTTCAAGAAATAATAAATGTATTAAAAGTTGTTATTATAGTTATTTCTTTTAAAAAATTAAAGTTATAATTTTTATGAGACAATTGCGTAGAAGTTGTGTTGATTTATAAAATAATAATGATAATAATAAAAATTTGTGGAGGTAATAATAATAATAATAATAATAATAATAATAATAAATGTGTGGAGGTTGTTTTGTTTTAAAAGAATTTGTCTAAATCTTAAACTAAACATAAACTTTATTTGAGTAGAAGTTACTACTTGAAAGTTGAATAAGAGCATATGACACATAATTCTATAAAAACTTTGGAATAGTAAGAGCATCGCTCCATTCGATTTCCTACTTAAACTATATTCGATATGAATGCATTATGATTAAGTAACTTGTGTATTTTGATTTGTAACGCGTGATTATTCAAGGTGATGACTTTTTGTCAAAACTATATTGGTTATGACAAAGTTTGAATGATTTTGGACACTCGAATTGAGTGATTTATTTCGTTACTTACTAAGGTGATAACATTCATGCATGCATTGATGACCTAGACTTAGTAGCAAATACGTGATGATAGTTTCGTAAAAAGGCAACGTGATTCAGAAAAATATTCAACGGCTGTGTACTTAACACAAAACTCTAAAGAGCATTCATCTAACAGTAGGACATTGCCTAATGGTGGGAACTATTTGCTTTAGAGAACGGTGATATTTCAACATTATGCATTGACATGTAGTCTAGCGAATAAAATATCTGCTTTGCCATTTTAATTGTAAAATAAAGTATATGATTTATTTATATTTTTGATATAACAATTATATATGCATGTTTGTTATTCGAAGATAACCTTACATTTGACAAGACGTCACATGTAAATTATCTTGAGCGAATAATGTCGCAGTCAACCTAGTAGTAGAAATGCAAGGAAGTACTACATCATGCAAACTCTTAGATACTTATGTATTGGTAGGCTTCTCGATAGAGTTTTGCACAATAGCCCATAATTATGACTAACAAAAGTTTATTTTTTGCTAATAAAACATCAAAAGTTTTGTTTTTAAAAATTTCTTTTATTTTATGTATTAAATTTATATTTTTAATTGTAAATACTCTGATTTATTCTTTTTAAAAATACAATCGAAAAAATTATTAATTGATTTTTAATGTAAATGTTATTTAAGGTAATTTTATAAACAAATAAAAAAATAAATATGTCTCTTTATGTTAGAATTTCTTTAGTTAATGTATAAAAAAAACGAGATATTACAAATTATAAACTATTTATTAGGAAATTTTTTTTAAATTTTTTTCAGAGAAAAATTGGTGTAAAAAGTTTTTCGTTAATTTTTTTTTTAGATAAATAATTTTGATTATTCTTTTAAAAAAATCGAGAAGAGAATTTTGAAATTCTTTTGATAAAAATATTTTGAAAAACAGATTTTAATTATTAGTAAAAAAATATTCAAGAAAAAATAATTTTTGATTTTCCTCTAAAAAGAAAAATTAAAAAAATGATTTAAAAAATTATGAATGTATAGAAAGAAAGAAATAACAATAAAATAATGTATCAAATAAATGTATGAAAATGAAAGATGTACAAATATTACAATTCTTAATATAAATATGAAGTGATAGTTATTGATTTTGTACGATGCTGTTAGTAGAAATTAGAGGTTAAAATTAAAAGAGAAAAAAAATTGATTTACAATTAATACCTTTTGAGGCAACTTTCTTAAAACGAGTATAAATCAAACACAAAAGCTAGATTCCAAAAATGTAATCTAACAAAATGAGGCATGTTTGAGTAAAAAAATAAAAAAGAAGGTGTATTTTTATTATAAATAGTTTTACATTATTAAATACAATAATAAGATTAATAGCAATCATTCGGTAATTAATATCGATAACGAACTAGTTTTTTTTTTTTTCTCAACAAAAATACAAAAAAGGAATAGATCAAAGATATACATTGATCACATAAATCAAAGTATTTAATTATTTGTTGTTATAAGAAATTATTATTGATTGTCGATGGAAAATAATCTAGTTTATTATAATAATAAAAAATAAGAAAGAAAAAACAGTGGCCACTCAGCAGTATTTATAACTAGAAGTTTACTACTACCACTCATATAAGGTGAAAAACAACCGTGTAGCTTTATTCTTAGCTTCTTCTGTATAGCTTTCACAAGGTGAAGAGTAACCGTTTCTTTTTCTTCGTTTCTACTCCTTCCTTTCGCTCACATTTCTCATTCGACACAATACCTTATTCTTTCTAAATTGTGACTCACTCTTTCTCAATTTCTAGGGTTCGGTGATTGTTTTCAGATTGAAGATGATAGATTTTGCTCGAGTGCAGAAGGAGCTTGTTGAATGCAGCAAAGACGCTGAGGGATCGGGTATTCGAGTAATCCCTAAAAGTGATAACCTTGTTCATCTGATCGGAACCATTCCTGGTCCTATCGGAACTCCCTACGAAGGTGGTGTTTTTCAGATTGATATCACATTACCTGGTACTAAACTATTTTCCTTCGCCTTCGCCTTCTCTTTTTTATTTTTTATTTTTATACCTAATTGTTGTTTTTCAATTAGGGCTAGGGTTTTCGGTTTTTGGCCTTAGTCGTTGCGTATTGCACGTTTATCGCTTTTTTTTTTTTTTTTTTTTTTTTTAATGATCAATGAAGATTCATTTTCGTTACTTTTTTTGTTATTGCAGAGGGATACCCATTTGAACCCCCAAAGATGCAGTTTTCAACCAAAGTCTGGTATGGATATGTTGTTTCTGTTTTCTCTCACTTTTGTGATTAATTGATGAAACGTGTTGGATTGTTTATTATACATAGACACATAGTGATTAAGTTTGATTTGAGTGTGATTGTGGTGCATGTGATGGGCAGTGTTATCTATGTAATTCAGCCAATTGGTGCCCATCCATTATCTGGGTTGATTTAATTATTTGAATATTGATGCCAGTACAAGTTGTTAACCTGAAAAGCTTAATAAGTTGATCCTTTTCATGAAGTGTTGTTGTGTAGTGTGTGGTATTTGGTCTCCAAATCTTGATAATATTAGTTTTGTATTTCATCTTTTTGCGGGGGAAACCCACAATCACCTATGATTAACCCACATGGATTTTTGATGAACACACAAGCATACCGCAGAGAGAATAACAAACCATAGAATTACGTGGTTTGGCACCTTTTGCCTACATTCACATAAACACCTCAACATAATTCTATTTACTATCTCAAATAAGATTACAACAATAACAACTTAACTCAATTTGTGTATCACCCTACAATATTCCAACTTAAGGGTTACAAGAAATGTATCACTCACTTCTCACACAACAAATGATCACCCACATCCTCCTCTCTCTTTGACGTGGTTGAGTATCATCAACTCTGCACATATGATCGCCCAAGAATAGGGATGCCTCAACTCTCTAAGGATCACTGAAGGTTGAGGATGCTTCAACTCTTCACATCTTCGCATCTTCACATGATCACCCAAATTTGAAGATATTTCACTTATTCACAAGTCTCTCTTTTTATAGGAGAGAGCATGACTTCCATTCATGTATGTGACTTAGTAGACATTAATTGTCTCAAATTTGCATTAACTAACTTAGTAGACATCAATTGTCTCCATTCATGCATCTGTTAAATTTCCACATTTGCATTGATGTTTGGAAATTATAGTTGATTTCCCAACACACCTTTTGTTAACCTTCCCCTTTCACCATCTCTTTTTGATTGTTAAACTTGCCAATTATATGTCTCGTGCTCGTTTTAATATCCTCATTATCAGGTGTTCTAGCTCCTGAAGAAGTGTATGATTATTGGGTTTTTATTTTTTTCTCTTAGCCTTTAATTACTTATGCTTTGCAAATATGGCATTTTATGCATTACTGTCGAACACATATCTGTTCAGTTTACTAATTTTGTGACGTATTTAACCATTGAAGGCATCCAAATATCAGCAGCCAAAGTGGTGCTATTTGCCTGGACATCTTGAAAGATCAGTGGAGTCCAGCACTGACTCTGAAGACTGCACTACTTTCCGTGCAAGCACTTCTGTCTGCCCCTCAGCCTGATGATCCTCAAGATGCTGTGGTGGCACAGCAGGTTGGGTTCATTCTTTTGTGTAGTTGTCTCTTAACTCTTGTGAAATGTTTCTTCTCGCATGCTTTGTGTGTTTGACTGGCGAAGCACATTAGATTGGTATTGCTTATTTTTCCTGAGTCCTTCTGTCATTCTATCTAAACTAGTGTTTATCTATGGGCGATGCAGTATCTGAAAGACTATCAGACATTTGTCAATACTGCTCGCTACTGGACAGAAAGTTTTGCCAAGACATCATCTCGTGGGATTGAAGTTAAGGTAACAAGCTGCTTGCATTTATGTTTTGGAATATGGACACACATCATTAAATAGTATGTTTTATTTGGTCTTATCAGCCAGGGTCCTTTTATTAACATTCACAGTAGACAGTTATACTATTTTACTTGGGTTTCTTTTGCACAAACGTCTTTCCATGTATAATTTGATCCCTAAATGTAGTAAGTTGTATATTACTTTGGTCTTTAAAAGTCTTGTGTATACAAATTAGTCTTTGAATATATCAATTTCTTTACAAATCCATTCTTTTGTCAGGTAGGCAACATGTGGCACTTGTGTGCTACTTAATGTTACATGTATGTAATTAATGTGCCATGTCGACAATATCATTAAACCTTAACTGTAATAGTATAGTTGATGGAAAAAATGAACTTGTGAAAAGGAAATAATATATTTGTAAAATTTGACATTAAGGACCATATTGTATATAATTATCTTGTTTTATGTATTTTGTTGTTAACACTTCACTAAAGAAAGATTGATAATGATCTAGTTAACATTATTGTATTAAACAGTGCTTTTATGATAATTTTATAAGAAAGCCATAAGCATACAAGTTTCATTCATAACTAATCATAATCGCTGATTTTTGAGCCCTAGAGTTTTTATTCCATAATTATTTTTTGGAAATGAATCTAGCATTGGCATGCATAACCAGTTTAAGAACATTGATGTTGTACTTCTTATTTGGGAAGCGCAAAATTATGAAATTTAATCTACTTTTGTAGTTGTAGACTTGTAGTTATTTGATTTCCATTACTAATGTATTAATTATGACGTAGTTTTATAACGCTTGCAATTTCTATTTTATTTTGTTCAGGTACAGAAACTCGTCGAAATGGGATTTCCTGAAGCTCAAGTAAGGAGCATTTTGGAAGCTGTTGGTGGTGACGAGAACTTGGCTCTTGAAAGGCTGCTGTAGCTTATATATGGGATTTTGACTGCAGTGTTTTAATTATTTTGAAGCTTAGGATGACATGTTGCATCGCAGTAAGATGTTGGAAAGACAAACAAAAAGAATTAATTGAATATAAAGTATAACCTACTTAAGTTATATCGTATAGTCTTTTTGTTTATCTCTTTGAAAACTTTGTACTTGACATTGTCCTGATTTTATAGGTATGAAATTGAATGAATATCTTATATATTGGCAAGGTTTCTGCTTCATGGATAATTTGTTGGATTTTAGTTTGTTTTTTTTTGGTTTCAAATTTAATGTTTGGTCCTAAACTGTGTTTAATTTTTGGTCTAAAGTAGCTTGGGTGAATTATGTTAGATTCTGTGTTGGTGTATTGAGCAGGTTGACAAGAGGGAAGTGGATCACAGGAGTTAGTTGATTTAGGGAAAATTTTGCCTTGGTCATTTCACGAATATTTGATTGTGTTAATGTAAAAGATATATTTTAGAGAGTAAAGTATAGAATTATTGACCTTTAATTTATATTATAAAAAATATATTTGCATATATTTTATTACTGTCAAAAAGATAATTGATTTATTTACTTTTAACAATGTTTATGGGTCAGAATGTTGTTTTAGAATCTTCAGATTGGAAGTGAACTGTTACATTTTGCCTTGTAAATTATTTAAGTTTAATTATGAAGTGTAACCGATTCATTCTACCGTGCAAGTTAATGTTGATTGTTGAGATGTTAAAGTTCTGTA
Organism: Cicer judaicum; assembly: GCA_037974835.1. NCBI lineage: Eukaryota > Viridiplantae > Streptophyta > Magnoliopsida > Fabales > Fabaceae > Cicer > Cicer judaicum. The sequence continues at coordinate 8,369,913 of JBBPBS010000276.1, forward strand.
TTGCCAAAAAATTGCTGAGTTCTGTAAATCATTAAGACTTCTGTGATTAAGTTGAGAACATGCCTGTCTTGGCGTTGTGCTCAATGCCGCCTTTTGCAGAGTATGGGATTTGTAGGTTAATCAAACATATATTGTTTTAAAACTAGTATAAATTTTAAGCTATATTCGTCTTGTGATCTCATAAGATGTTTAATTATGTTTGATGGTTTCTTTTAAGTTTTTTTTCTTTTTTGTCTGTAAAGGTCTTTCAAGTATAATAAGTAACAATACCTTTTCTTAACATACTCGGTTAAAAAGAAATTGTTAGCTTTATTTTAAACGAATTTGTTTGCTACCGTTCTTTATTATTCCTTCTATAGTTTGATTTCATAACAGTTTAAAGAAGATGGTGAGTGTGAGTGAAAGCAATGGTGGTGAATGGATTCACAAAAGTGGTTTTCTCCTTTCCACCATCCTTTCCTTCGCCCTTTCTTCTTGTGAAGACGATTTAATTTGAGCTTTCTTGTATGAGTGCAATGAATTTAAATTCTGAAATTTAGGGTTTAATTTGTGAAGGAGAAGATACAAATGGAAAACTAAAAATTACCACAGGCATTTTTCAACATAACTGACGGAAAACTATACAAAAATGTCAATAGTTACATGTGAAACTTAAAAAGATCTAGTTGAGAAAAAAAAACTTAAAAAACTAATTTGATTAAATTAAACAGTTTAAAGTGTAAAAAAAACTATTTAAAAGGATTGAGATATATTTTGCCTGAATTTTATTTCAAAGTACCATCATAGTACTATTAACGAATTGCATTTTTTTGATAAGTAGATTATTATTGGGTTGGGTTTAGTTTTAAATCTGTATTTCTTTTTTTGATTTAATCTGAATCAAACTGATCCGATCAAGAACGAGTTAGGTTGGATTGAGTTATATATAAATAATAATCTATTTTTTTATTTTACAAAAAAATTTATTGAATAAAAATATATTTAATACTTCAATGTCTCAAAAACTATAAAATTTTAATCACATCATTCAATTATTTAAAAAGTAACAACCTCTCACTCTAACAATTTTCAAATACATAAATAAATTCAACAATATTAAATCAATAAAATATAAAAAGTCATCGATTCTAAACAATGTCAACTTTAAGTTCAAGCACTTGATAAATTTATCAAATTATGAAAGAGAACAATTAAAATATGCATAAATAAATATCAATAATAAAAGTGGATAATAAAGAAAAAGAAGAAATAATAAATAAGTAAAATATGCATGAAACAAAATACCGACAGCTGCTGAAAATCTAAAAAAGAAGAAGAGTAATAAAATCATATACGGTTGCCGAACAAAATTTAAAAAACAAATTATAACTAGTTATTGGGTCGGGTCTACATATTGACGAGTTTAAATTGTTAAATTCATTACTCGAATTAAATATAAGCGGGTTTCAACAGATTAGATTGGACCAGACCTCAAAAGACCAAATACGGATAAAAATTAGGTTGAATTGAGTGATCGGGTTGACCACGCCCACTACACCTCTATGTATAACTTACGTTTCGGCTTGTGTATATAAAATCTTGCCCTTTAACTATGTTTGTATAAGAATTTTGTCCCACGTGTTATCTCTACGGAGATAATCTTGTTCAAAACATTTTCGGAAACAAATGTGAACATTTCTCATAGTTAGAATTCAAAATGCGATTTGCGCATTATGAGAGTTTAATTAGTTTATTCCGATAAATTGCATCCCGTTTGTGTTTGTATAAGATTTGCACTTAGATGTGAAGTTCGACACCTTATGGCTGGTAAATATTTGCAAATTTAGTATATATACTATTCATAATTAATTATGTAAATGCAACGGGGAGCAAACTATTCTCTTGTCATACTCGGGGAAGATATGCAAGTGAATATGTACACGTCTAAGGCTATTTTTTAATCGTATTAAGGTGTGATGTTTTGTTCTTTTGTTTAATTTATAGAGATAGACTTTGTACTTGGAAATGTAGTTGATTGTCCTGTCTTACATATCTAATCACAGCTCGGGTTTGCAACTTTATCATATAGATTAAACTAAAAATGTATATTACAGGAATACAAATAACAAATATTATATTAAAAAAAAATAGATATTATAGCAAAGTTTTGATTAAAAATATGGCTATACTGTTTTTGGTAAAAAAATTAGTATAAATAAACTAAACCGAAAACACGTGTAATTCTCTAAATGACACTGACTAGAGTAAACAGTAAGGGGCAGGTGGTTGAACAAACAAACATAATATAATTACTTATTAATTTAATAAATAAATAAAAATTTAAAAAATAAAATTATATTAATAAAATCAAATAAAATATATTTAATAAAAAGAATACAAAGTCAACGTGAGTGAATAAATGTGAGAATACAAATCATGTGTTATATCAATATAACAACTTTCTCTTATTTTGCAGGAATAAATTTTCAATTTCATTAACAACTTCCTCTTAATTTTAACTGGATTTAATAAATAAAAAGTAATTAAATAGAATGAAGTTGCTAATGTACTGTGCAAGCAAAATAAAAAAAAAATTATTAAAATAATATATCATGTTAGTTATTTTAACACATCTACTTAATTATTATTATTTTTATTTAATTTTATTTTATTAATATAATATTTTTTTATTAAAATAACAAGATACAACCTTATTGGAGAAAAAACCATTTAGGTTGTTGGTCTATCCTGTAACTTGTATTCTTCATTTTTTAGTCCTGGATGAATTTTTGCCATTCAAAAAGCTAATGTAACATTTACACACGAAAAAACTTCTGGTGATTTTTTTTATCATTTACTTAAATGTTTATTAATATAAATGAAAAATAAAAATATTTTGAAAAAAAAAATCAAAGGGAAAATGAAAAGAAAAAAAAAAATCATGAAACATAAATTAAACTCACCACAAGTAAATTACAATAACTAGTTTGTAGATAATTTCATCCAATCAAGTAAAACCACACCATCACATAGATCTTTATGAGTTATATTGTTCTCTAAATTAAGGTTCAACTATGACTCTGGTTGTTAGTAGTTATTATCACAAAGCAATAAGTAGCACAATAAAGAATAAAAAAAAAATTCCCATGATAAATCAGAGTTAGAACAATAAAGAATAAAATTTTGAAAGTAAATAATAGATCTATAAAATGATAAAAAAAAAAGTGTGAAATTATAACTTCAAACAAGACGAGACAATGAAAAGAAACACAAGCAGATGAAAAAATGCATTTATCCTTATCTTTTATTTTCTTTCAAAACAAATTTAATTTTTTTCTTCAAAAATTGTTTTTTATTTATATTAATAAAAATGTAAGTAAATAGTAAAAAAAAAATATTCCACCTCACCGCAATTCCATGTGTCAATGTCATATTGCAAATACCAAGATTTATGGAAGATTAAAAAAGAAAGAATATCAAATTACAAAAGTACAATATAAAAAAATTACAAGAACTAAAATTATATTTTCTATATATTACATGAACCAAAAATATACAACAAACTCATTACATCAACCAAAAACACAATAAACTCTATCATTTATGATAATGCTACTTTTGCACTTCTTTGTTTTTGCTTTAAAATAACCTTTGTACAAGTTATTAATATTGTAAAAATATATAAATGTTGGCCAATTGAGTTTGGGTTGCGACATGAGATAAGTGAATACAAGTTGTTATTTACAATATCTCACATAAGATTATGTAATATGTTAAATGCAAAATTATAATAATTCAATTAAATACATATTTAAATGACATTCATTTATGCGATAAAATATCATTCATATTAAGTGTATATTTTAATTAAATGAACAAATGTTAATAAGATTTGAACTTTAAACTTAAAATAAATATATTTGAATCAATTTTTTTGTTGTTGAGAAAACCGTGTCAAAATTCAGGGGAATTTGGCACACAAAAATTATTGAATATAAATTGAGTATTTACATTGATTTGTAATCTTTTTATTTTTAAAATAAAAATATAGTATTAAGTTATTAAGAAAGTAATTAAAGCTTTTAATTATAAGTGTAGTAGTAACCTTTGCGATGCATGTGTAGATGTTGTCAAAATAGATACATTCTTTTTTAAATGTAAATTATTATTTTTAATATTTTATTAATTTTAGATGTAAACATATATATACGGAGAAACAGTGAAGGAATGTTTTAGTAAAATATTGTGTTTAAATTAAATATTTAATTAATATAGAGTGTAAATAGATTTTACGTACAGTTAATGAATCACAAATTAAAGATATTTGACTTTTATCATTACTATTTATAAAATTATATTCATAAGTGATTATGATGGGTTGTAAAATAATCAGCACTTGTGTTACATTATATACTCAATGCTAAAAAATATTAATGTTTTAACCAAAAAAAAATTATGTATTATTTCTAATCAAATATGAATTCATATCAAATAAAAAAATAATAA
>JBBPBS010000276.1:8375780-8387577 GCA_037974835.1 Cicer judaicum
CATCTATACAATTCAAATAAATTAACCGTTCTAAAAAATATAGATAAAAAAGTTTAAATTTGTATATGATTATTATTTTGTTTCAATAGTAAGTTTTTTGCAATTAATATTTTCGTCACAAAAAAGTTACTAATAACTTTTTTGAAATATTAATTATCAACGATGGAATTAATATTATTATTAAAAAAAAAGAATTAATAATTTTTTTGCGAAAAATAAGAAATTTAAATTCAAAATATTAAATTTTTTATCATTAAAGGTGCACAAATTTTATTGATTGATTGTTAAAAGAAAAAAATAATTCCTTTTGCTTGTTAAATAATAAGTAAAAATAAATAAATAATGATAAGTGTAAAATTTAATTCGTTTTCCTTAAAATTGGTATTTTCTCCTGAAAGCTTCCATGTCGTCCTCTTTCTGTTTTTAAAGATATTTAGTTGTTTGTTTAGAGCAATGAATGCGAAGCAACAATTTACTCCATATGGTGGAAGTAATAGTATTTATTACGTAGGGCATGGTAGGTAGAAATAACTCCATGTGTCAGAGAATCTTCAAATCTTGAATTTTAGAATTGAAAACATTAACTACGTCCTCTATTGGTAGTATAGTCCATTAATTCCAATCTTAAATCGTTGCACCTAAATTCCTGAAACAAAATTTAGATGAATTCAAACATAGCAATAGTAATCAGTTAAAGTTGAACCTCAAAGTCAAATATCAAGAATTTAAAAAAGGCAATTATTTTCCCATGTTTTACTTTTGTGGCAGCTTGACCTTTTTTTTGTTCACAAAAAATCATTGACGTCATGTCGTTTTGGACTCTCTCTCATAGCCACAGCCACCATTTAACTGACACCACCAGCTCAGACTTTCAGACGCAGTGGCATTTCTGTAATTTCATCGACTTGCCGTGTCGTTTCTTCAAGGTGCATGCGTAGCAGAGAATCACAACCACACCTACACCTTATTCACTCTACTCATTACTCTCTTACCTTTTCAATAAACAAAAAGTTCTTAACCTTTTCATTTTCCTTTTCCCTCTTTCGATAAACCACCGTTACTCTCCGCCGTATACGGCGGCGATTTCTGCAACTTAACTTTTTTTTCTTCGATTCCATGTGTTTTTCATACTCTGCGTGCTGCCTCATCTGACGGATGGGTTGCGTGCTTGGAACGCCGGCCGGTAACGGAGCTGAACGCCGTCGCCGGGGAAGTCAGTGTAACGGTTCTTCCGATGGAGGTAATAATGCAGTTAGGGTTCGGGAGAGACAAACGAATCGACACACCGGAGATTTTCCGAAGACTCTTCCGGCGCTGGAGCGTCGGAAACCTATGCTCGATCCGTGTGCTGTGAATCAACAAGGTTGGCCGTCTTGGTTGATGGCCGTCGCCGGTGAAGCAATCGGTGATTGGACTCCTCGTCGCGCCAACACGTTTGAAAAGCTTGCTAAGGTGCTTCATTAACCGATGCATTTATTTGTTTAATTGAAAAAAATGAAAAATGAAATTTTTGAATAATTGCTATTTTCTCTGTTGTTGTGACAGATTGGACAGGGGACTTATAGTAATGTGTATAAAGCTAGAGACCTTGTTACAGGGAAGATTGTGGCTTTAAAAAAAGTTAGATTTGATAATTTGGAGCCAGAGAGTGTGAAGTTCATGGCAAGAGAGATACTTGTTTTGAGGAAGCTTGATCATCCCAATGTTGTAAAGCTTGAAGGATTGGTTACTTCTAGAATGTCATGTAGTCTTTACTTGGTATTTGAGTATATGGAACATGATCTTGCAGGGCTTTCAGCTGGTCAAGGTGTTAAGTTCACAGAATCTCAGGTACTATAATTTTAAGCTGGTGTTTGATCTTTATTAAATGCATTATTTTTTATATAGTGATGATCAAATTTGGGTATAAGAGAGGTTGTAATTTATTAATTTTGTTTCCTTAATGCGTTTAAAACATAAAGTTGTTTCATTTGTTTAGCATTAATTTTCTTCCTAGAGTGTAGGCTTTTGATCTTGCTCCTAGGCCTTTCTAGAGGATGTTGGGTCCCCTTCACTATTCTAACCATATTTAGTTTTCCATTTAATTTCATGAATCTATATTGTCCAACCAAACTTCTCATATGATTTATTCGTAAAAAATAAAACGTTGTCGTATGATATTTTTTTTTTAATTACCTTTCACACTATGATATTGCTTTGAACTTCCCTTATATATTTATATATCTGTTGAAAGTGAGGTTATTACTTGAAATTGGGATTTTTTTAGCTTTCTGCTCTTATATGGAAATAATTTTACTTTAATAGACTTTTATTTATATTTCGAACAATATTAATACTTTGCGAGGGTTGAAAAGCCTGGTAGATTATTTGGTTGGTATGATATTTTTTTTCTTTTTTAGTCTGCCCCTACTTAAAATGGAAAGCAGCGTTTGCACACTACATAGGGAGGGTGGCATTACATGTCTTACAACTGCAATATAAATGTTAGATATACAAGGCTTATTACTTGTTTCATGGAGATTTTTAGATTTAGTTTTTTGTGGAGTCATGTAAAACAGCACAGCTTTTTTAATTACCAGTGTAGCTAAACAGAAGAAAGACTTGGTTGTATTATGATAAAATCATAAAATGTTAAGGAAAATCCATACTGAAAGGCTAAATTGTCTCTCAGTATTTTCTCTATGACAGGTCAAATGCTTTATGAAGCAATTACTTTCTGGTCTTGAGCATTGCCACAGTCGAGGCGTATTGCACCGTGATATCAAGGGTTCCAATCTGCTTATTGACAATGAAGGAATCCTTAAAATTGCAGATTTTGGACTGGCAACTTTCTTTGATCCTACGCAAAAGCAAAGCATGACAAGCAGAGTTGTGACACTTTGGTATCGACCCCCTGAGCTTCTTCTTGGGGCTACAGTTTATGGTGTAGGTATTGACCTTTGGAGTGCTGGTTGCATCTTGGCAGAGCTGCTTGCTGGGAAGCCAATCATGCCCGGCCGAACGGAGGTAGTGCTCTTGACCTGTTTTCAAAATAATTCAAGTAATTGATTCAGTAGTTTGCTTGTGGTTCATCTTGTTCCTTAAGCAGGATCACTTTTGAGGTCTTGTGTGTAGGTAACATGTTATTTTTCTCTGACCATTTAATTGGAAAGTTCTCTTAGACACCAACCTAGCGGCATAAGGTAGGGGATTGTATTGGGCCGTGTCATCGACTTTTAGTTTGTGTGTTGGATTGTGTCATTAACTTTTAGTTTGTTTGTTGATGGCACTATCCCGTCATCCAGTTGTAGCTTATCAAATAAAATAAAGAAAACATGTTAAAGAGAGACAGATGAAAAGGAAATAACAGAAGATGAGAACCAATTCGTATAGGGCTGTTGCTATGATATTCAGTTTCTGTTGCAACAACTTTTAGGTTGCAGTGTAACCTTCACAAATTTCCTTTATCTGCATTGAGATGCCTTTTATTTTTGCTCTTGAAATGCGTATTTTCAGGATGATGTATGACTGATTTTTGGGTTTCTTGGGGCTAGGTTGAACAGCTGCACAAGATTTTTAAGTTGTGTGGCTCCCCAGCTGATGAATATTGGAGGAAGTATAGATTGCCAAATGCTACAATCTTTAAGCCGCAGCAGCCATATAAACGTTGTATCTCAGAAACATTCAAGGATTTCCCTCCATCTTCGCTACCTCTAATTGAAACTCTTCTTGCAATAGATCCTGATGGCCGTGGCACTGCCTCGGCTGCTCTTAATAGTGAAGTAAGTGATCCCTGTGGATTAACCTTGTATTTGAGAATTGAGATAAAATACATTTCACATCTGTTTGGCATCTGCAGTTATTTTCCACTGAGCCCTATGCCTGTGAACCCTCAAGTTTGCCAAAGTATCCTCCTAGCAAAGAATTGGATGTAAAAATGAGAGATGAAGAAGCTAGAAGGTCGTCTTATTCTTTTTTCATATTTAACTTTTTGACCAACTCTGTCTAGTTTCTCAGATGTTTTTCATTTCATTCTCAGGCAAAAAGCACTAAATGGAAAAGCTAATGCAGTCGATGGTGCCAAAAGAGTAAGACCACGCGAGCGTGGTCGGGCCATCCCGATCCCAGAAGCCAATGCGGAGATCCAAACAAACTTAGATGTAAGTCAAACACGTAGTTATGTTTGTCTGTTAATATACTCATACTTGACACTTAATTTTTATTACTACACGTCTACATATGTCACAAATGTAGTTAATTTAAGTTTCTGTTCCTTCAGCCCAAGTTCTAGCATGTCACACACTTCCGTATAGTGCCTTATTTTCATGAAACTTAACTATCTGTGAGACTTAGATTCTTCGGCATTTTTTACTTGGGATTCTCTGAGCATGTCTACCCTGACATTTAAAATATTATATTTTGGTGATTTATTTATTTATTTGTTTTCTTTTGATTTAAAAGACATTGAACTTCGTGAGAAATTTTGTTTGACTTGATGGTGCTGTCATGGTGAATCGAGCTATTCACTAAAATAGTCTTATATTCTGCCTTGAGCAAACATTACACGTGTTTTTGTTACTGAATTTCAGAGGTGGAGAGTTGTGACCCATGCAAATGCTAAAAGCAAGAGTGAGAAATTTCCACCACCACATCAAGATGGAGCTGTTGGATATCCACAAGATGCATCAAGTAAAGGACCTGTTTCATTTGGCGCTCCGGACACATCCTTTAGTTCAGGGATATTCAACATAAAACCATCTGGAACTGCTAGAAGTCATGATGGTACAGGAGGACATCACCAAAGGACCAAAACTAAAAAAGAAGAGTCCCAGATGGCGGCGTCATCATGGAAATTCATGCGACCGTTCAAGCCATCAACAATTGGACTTTCAATGGATTTATTATTTAGGAGCAAGTAATCAGTTTCATTTGATTTTGGCATCTTATAATGAGAAAAAGAATGATTGAGGCTTTGATATATCTTTTTGGCATTTATTTTCTGTGTTTCTCCTATTTTTTGGTATTTCATTTGCATAAAGTTGTTGTTGTATAATCATCTACAACGGGGATCCATATATTTGTATATCTTAAGATCAAATCCACTGCTGTACAGTTTTTGGGAGCACTAATTCTTCATGACCTTGGAAATGTTCTTCATTAATCAAGAAAATGTTTTTTTTTTTCTTTCGTTTTAAACTTTGAAATAGTTAAGATACTATAAGAAAAAGATAAATAATTTCATTAAACATAAAATGTAATAGATTCGTTAGCATGTGTTGGACAACAAGAGCACCGGAATGTATGGAGCCTAATTGTGTAAATATGTTTTAAGAAATAATGCTATTTACTTCATAAAACTAAAATATATTATAGTTTGTAGGGTCGGTCTAAGCCAAGCCCTTACTTTATGCTTATAAAACACATTTTTCTTATAGGCCTTTGACTTCTAAAAAAAATAATAACTTACAAATTATTCTTTAAGCTGATCTGATTTTATAGATAAATTTGTTTAATGTGAGATGATAATTATGTGAATTAATATAAATAAATATATATTACATTATAATCTCTAACAACAAATATTTATTAATTCATATAATTTGATGAATTAATTTGAGTGATAGTCACAATTTGGAGAACTAATTTGTTATTCATAATTTCTCATTAGATATATACCCCTTGTTTAATATATTAATACGAAATAACAACATAATTGATTTCGTTATCAAATAAAAAGGACTAAAATATTTTTAATAAGAATGTTATAAATTAGTGCACGCTATGAAGAAAAATGATCCTATAAATATAAGAATGTCCTAAGCATGTCAACATGGAATGGTCATAATAAAAAATGGATGGACACATGTAAGGTAATAGGTTATGCGACAGAAAAAATAGAACCGCAACTTGGACTCAAAAGAAAAGAAACACACAACACAACTTGTGGTTTTCTAACAACAAATAGACATAGCCAGCCAGCCAGAAAAATGTGGCTAAACCATGCCCCACAAATTCTTTTTTTGCTTTTAGAATCTTTTTCCTACCAATCATTATCATATCATCACTCAAATGGCAATGGATATCATAAAACATGGAAATTCCTTATTATTGATACATGTAGCTGGTTTTGCAAAGCTTGTTTCTTTTATTGCTGAATATATTGTAGAAGCAAGATTCAATTTTTAGCATTCATATGGATAAAAAAACAAACTCTGGTGCGTCTTTTTCATCATACCATACTGCAGGACAGGACCCTTTAGTTTTGTAATTTTAGCTCTTTCTTTGAATATATATGGATTGATTAAAGAAGCTTTAGGAAGGGTACTGCATATGCACATTTTGTGTTTTGGTTGTGATATTTTTAGAGATAATAACATCAATTATGTTATATGCTTCACATTTATCAATAAATCTTGGACTGGTGATTTATCACCTTGGGTTGAAAGGGTTTTTAGGAATTTAATTTAATCATTGGGGGCTTTCTTGAAGGGTTTTTTTTCCTTCTCAAAGTGTCTCCTAGCTGAAGAGACTAATCCTTCGAGTACCGAGACCAATTTAAGAGGTTGACCTCTTCCAACAGGTGTTCTTCCATATGCATCTTGAAGGGTGTTTTGAACTATTATTCCTAGTCTTACCCGTAGAAATTTATGTATGATACTATGATTAACTTCTTAAGCAATTTATTACTTGAAAACAAGAATAAGAAATGTGACAATGTGAGTACTAAAATAGTTGTATCTACATTGTTTATTCAGACAAAATTATTGATAAATTATTCATTTTTGTTGGAGGATACTTCATGCATGATGTTGCTATGAAGTCTGATTAATGATATTTACATTGATTTTATCAGTGTGTAGTTAAAACCTGAAGAACCGTGTGAATACATTTACAAAATGGTGAGGATGATGAAAGTTCGTACGATAAAAAAGGCGATTCGTTTTTGAAAATTTGGAAGAAATCTACCTCTAAGACAGAAATGGGGTTGCCACAGGTATCTTCATCCTTCCTTGTTGAGGAGGTGGCAACTTCATTAGGCACATTTGTGCAAACTGCACCTAGGATTGCCAGCATAAGCAACTATGAGTTGAATTTGTTGGCTGGAGAAGAAAAACTTGGTCATGGCATGCACATTCATATGCCTAACTCTGAATCGTCTATTTCTAATAAGTGTAAAGATGGTAACTCCAAGATACAAAAGTTGAAGATTGATTCCAACGAACAAAGTGGCAGGTTATCTGTCAATGCAGAGCAAACTATGCAGACAACTATTTCTAGGACTGTAGGTTTTCAACTAAGAGCATCATTGGCTCCTCATGCGAAAGGATTTGGATCTTCTGGTGGAAATGGATATTCACCAGCTGAAGTATCCGATTCTCATGTCAAAAAGCGATTGTTGTCGCCTTTGAATGTGATGTTGCTTGGAGATCATTTTAAAGGTGATCCTGAGTTTAATCAAAGTTGTTCAGAGGCTGGTAATGATAGTTACAATGATCTACATGAGTATAAGAAGGTTCTTATTGGAAACTACAACAATATTCATACCACAGTTTGGTCTTCCTCTTGTTTTCAAGAACTTGTAAATTCATCTTGTAATAATGACTCTTGTACAAATCAAATTTTAACGAGTCGTGACGGTTTAAATTGTGAAGTTCAGGAGCCAAATTACAAATCATTTCTTGCATTTAATGATTCTGAGGAGACAACTAAAATAAAGTCCCAAACATCAGCATTGTTTATACCTCATAACAAGGAGTCGTCGCCTCGATTCCCTTTATCTCCTTTGGGTAAAAAACCATGTACAGATAAAAAATTTGAAGAATGTAGAGATATTGACACTGAGTTAAGTGATGCCAATCTAATTTTGAATGATGTTGAACAATCACGTAATAGAAATTGTCAAGCCATTTTATCTGCACAAGTGATACCAAGAAAATCACAGTTCAATTCCAACAGTATGCAGCAAAACTCTGTCATGGTTACTCCTGATAATATCATCGATACGAATGAGTATTGGACTTTTCCTGCGAGCTTTCCTTCTCGGCGTGCCAAGTTATGCGGACCTTTGAATAGGATGCCAATTAGAAGGACATTGGTCGGTTCGTTTGAGGAGTCCCTATTATCCGGTCGACTACTGTGTGAGAAAGTTAGTCAGGTTGGTCTTAATCTCATATATGAACCTCTCCTAGTTGACATAATCAGAGTGATGTTTCTGTTAATTAACTCTTGTTAATGTTTCTACTATCTTCAATATTGCAGAAAATTGAAGGCTTTCTTGCTATGCTCAATGTAACAGGAGGCAATTTCTCACCTCAATCACGAAAAATTCCATTTGCAGTAACCAGTGTGGATGGAGACAAATATCTACTTTATTATTCATCAATTAATCTTTCAGGAAAGTTTTTATCAAGCAAGTGTAGAGTATCTAAATTTCAGAGAACCCTTAGCATGGATGAATCACGATATGAAAGGAGACGTATACGTATACCTATAAAAGGACGTATTCAACTGGTACTATACTACAATACCTTTAAAATCAATATATTGTTTAGAAAGAACTACATGTCTGTCTTCTTAACCACATTTACACATGTTGAATTTCTATGCAGTTATACCGAATTAACGATTTTGTGCAACAAACTAACAATACTAAATGCAGGTTCTCAACAATCCAGAGATGACACCTATTCACACCTTCTTTTGCAATTATGATTTAAGTGACATGCCAGCTGATACCAAGGTTGGATTGAATCAACCATTTGCATGTCATATTTTCTAAACAATTAAGTCGTACATTATAAACAATGCATTATATATTTAGCTTCAAATGTAGATGAAAGAGACCCAAAGTATAAGATTGTTTTCATAGATCACTTCTTATATAACACTTTAATATAGGTGTCTAATTATAGTATTAGGAAACCATTTTATAATGAAATTACAGATGCAAATGATAGGAGTTTGTTATTTCTTCCCTTCCCTTACATTGTTTTGAGACCAAAAGTTTTAGCTCATGTTTAATGTGCTTTGCTTGTGTATATCTATGTAGACATTCTTGCGTCAAAAGATCACTTTAACCTCGTCGTCGAGATCGATGTATTCGAATGGAAAAGAAATTCAAACAGATTTTGATTTTGATGCTAAATCCTCATCGATCTCAAATACCACTCAAAGAGATAAAGATTTTCTGACCTCAAAATGCGGAGAGTTTGATAGTTTTGCATGTACTAAGGTTGGTAAGGAAGAAAACTCTAGTTCAAAGACATGCCTTGTTGATGAAGACAAATTTTTGAATTGTTCTTCAAAGATCAATGACAATTCGATTAACAATTGCATCCTGCTTTATGTTCTTCACCTTCGCTTTATGTGTACCTTGCCTAAGAAGCGTTCGAGGTCGGTTCCTATACGCAAATCCGACCCTATATCTTCAGAAGCAAGAAATCTTATAGACAGTGAACATGAAAGAAGTTTCTACTTGTATGATGATATGAGAGTAGTGTTTCCTCAGCGTCACTCAGATTCTGATGAAGGCAAGGTATGTGAATGTATGCATCAAGTGGTTTTAAATTTTTAATGCATCCATAGACTAATTTGAATTTTATTTAGAAATCATAACCATAGAAATTTTAATCTTCACTAATGCACGTTCATAATCATCATGAGCTATTTTGATTTTAATCATCTTAAAGATCAATGCACTTATTTTTATTTTATTTATGAGTTTTCAAATAAAGCATTAGTTATGGAAAGTGAGGCACTTATTGGTACCTCATTTCTTTTTATCTCAACTAATGATTATTTCATGTTGCAGTTGCATGTGGAATATCATTTCCCATCCAATCCAAAATACTTTGACATCAGCAGCTAAAATGTCAATGCATGATGCATCTCTCTCAGTAATTTTTGTACATAGAATTGTAAATATTGTATTCATGTCTTTGAAATTTTTGAGGCCAAATGCCTCTATTTTAACTTATAATAATTTGTAAATTACTTAGTTTTGTTATTGAATGCTATTTCTATTGCTTTTATCCCAATAGAAATAGCATTATGCCTTAGGAAGGAACATAGTATAGACAAAACTAACTTCCTTTGTAATCATGTTTGCATCATCTTATACAGTATAGACAGCCCACAATCACCTTCTCCAAAAAAGCATTGAGTTTGAGACGTAACACTAGAAGAGGGCATCACACTAATATAATATTAATAATAATTGTTTTGAAAATACATTAATCCAAGAACAATGTTCAATTATAAATACGAAAAGTACATTCATCTGCTCTTAAATTGCTATGTGTCTAGGGCGTACAAAAAATCCGATTAAAAGTATATGATTATAATTCGATTGGATAACCACTTATCTATTATATTTGGATTTAGTTTTTTATCCGGTTTTTATCCACTATCAATATTTGGTTAATTTTAAAATTTTATTTTTTGAAAAAATTTTAAATTTTTTTTTTTTGAAAAAATATCGGAAAACAATAAAAAAAACGTTTTTTCTCAAAAAATTTAAATTGAATTTTAAAATTTTAAAAAAATTTATTGAAAAAATCAATTTTTTTAAATAACCAATTTTTAAACTATGAATAAATGATTTTTTTTTTAAATAATCAAACTTTAACCGATTTTGAAAAAAAAAATCGATTTTAAAATTAAAATTTTCAAAACCAGTTACTTAATTATAAACCAGTTATTTAACCATAACCAATTTTACAATTGGTTTTATAACCGATTTTAAACTAAATAATAGATTTTGTTATAAATCTAAATCCATACATTAGTTTTAAAATGAATATAATTTGGTTTTTTTTTAAAAATCAACCATGCACAACCCTACCTGTATCAGAATAAGTTGAAAACTCTATAATAAAACTTCTCTTACTAAATATATTTTCTCTTTTAACTTTTTTTCAATTTTCATAAAGTAAATGAAATGAAGAATTAAACAAATTTTCACCAATGAAAGATCAACATTTTATAACCATATAAAGTTGGAGAAGTGTTAATCAAATATATTTAATTCAAATTGAAATAGTAAAAACTAAAATGAATATTAGTTTAGATTCACTATTACATCTAAACATTAAAAATACATTCTTCACCTTGGTGTAGAATCGAAATCATACATAGAGATGCATCGAATATGGAGAATGCATACATATAAGACATAACTATCAAAGACCAAGGAAGCAGATTGTAGATAGAAAATAACATATTAAAAGAGGTAAAAATTATAAGATATCGATTAAGTACCAGACATACAACAAAGATGGTGTAGAACAACAAAGAGAGATAGATCAATGGCGGAAAGAGAAGAGACTTGATTCATTCGGCTGTGAGAGTGAGACTGCCGTTCAAAAATATTTTTGACAAGAAGATTATCATTTTATTTTTATAGTTTCATAAATAAACATTAATTATTTTAAAATAAACTTAAAAGGTAAAATTTTAAAACTCAGCGGTGTTAAGTCTAAAATACTATGATCAAATTCATTCATAAATAATTAGATAATATGTTATTCAACTATTGATAATTTAATTTGATAGAATCAAAAGATGTGAATTTTTAATTGTACAACTTTTAAATTTATTAAATAAAAAATAAAAATTTATTTAAAAATTTAAATTATGAAAAGATTATGATCGATTAATAAACTCAAATACACAAAAATAATATAAACTAGACTTTTTTATTTTTAACATATATAATAATTATTTTTGACATATTGATATAAAATATTTATTCTCATGTTAAATACATTATTTAATATATAAATAATAACATAATAAATTATCATAATATCAAATTAAA
>JBBPBS010000276.1:8397387-8411313 GCA_037974835.1 Cicer judaicum
ATATCGTTAATTTTTACGAGTTTAAATCACCAATCATGTAATTTTAAAGTTGTACAGAATTTTACATAGCTAATTTATATAAAATAAATTTTATATCAATTTAAACATTATTACGGTGTTATATTAGTCTAACATTACAATTGTGTAATTTTATATTTTCTTATAATATATATTATTAAAAAAATAATTAACAAATCCTGAAATATATGAAATTCATCTAGAAATAAATGGACAAATTTTATATATTTTAGGACTATTTGTAAGTATTATTTTCTGTAAAAGAAACTATTTTGTTTAAAAAAAAATTAATATTATGAATTATTATGAATTAGTTTTTTTAACAAACCTAAACAAGTAATATGGTAATTAGTTAAATCAAAGATAGAAGATATGAGTTTTAAAAAAATAATTTAACTCAAATAAACTTCAGTTAAGAATGAATTGTTAGTTCGAATCCTGAGATAATTCTTAATCCAACTGGAACCAAATTATGAAAGGGTGAATATGAAATGAAACCAAACAGATTCGGTTGCAAATCGGTAAATCAACAGAACACACAAAATATAGCAGGACCATGCAGTTGACTTTGCTATATGTCAACTGCCACAATGTCGTAACTAGCTAGAAGGTTAATACTGATATGGATAGATGGTCCCTCCAATTAAGTACTTCATATAAGAACATATTCTTAATATCTTTCTCTTGCTGCAAATATGAAGCAAGGAAAGAAGTCATGAATGTGGCCGATGTATAACAAAAAATTCATGATGATGATAACGAGGAATATGTCAGCATATACCAATTAATTAATTAATAAAATGTTATGCATTAATTTTTATGTGAATTTATATGATATATGATGGATGCTATAAATAGGAGAAGTTGGCATTCACTGTTTGGCATCAAAATATAGAGGTTAAAATGGAGTTAATTAACAGAGGAAGAAGAGAAAAGGCCTTGTATGTAGATGAAGAGTCGTGTCTGGTAGCCAAGGATGACTTGCCTAAGCTAAAACCATTTGAGGGACTTAATGTACTGAATATTTCATTTTGCAAAAGCTACTTAATTAAGTTCCTTTTTTGGTTTATTAGCAGGCAAGCAACCATGGCTGTTTGACTTTCTCTTGTCTTACATGTTAGACCTTCACTCTTCTCATATCATAGCATACTCACACAATAAGATGATAAATATTAATTGTAGTTCTTAATTTCAGGAATTTTTTTTTTTTTGTTGCCTTGTTCTGTGTGTTCTTGCTTGGACTGTGTCAAAGATAATTTTGAAGTTCTTGATCTCATGGTATGTTTTTTTCCTAATGCTACCAAACAAATTAAAAGTAGAATTCTATGACAAATTGTTAGGATTAGATGTTAAGTTATTACATAATTGACAAAATTTGATTTTTTGTTTTTATAAATATTTTATTTGTTTAATCTCCACATTTTTTTTATTTAAAAAAACAATGTGTTTTTAGCGCTCACATTTCTAATCGATGGTGTATTTTGACATTAATTTATTTTTTGGAATTATTATCTGTCAAATGTATATAAGATATGATTATGTGTTTGGCATCTCAATGGTCTTCTGGTCACGTGTGTATCAAAGCTCAAAGGCGTTGCTATTTTGTTTTACACAATAATAGATTGCTTTATTGAGTTTCTATTCTTGTGCATCTTTATACGGTTATTTTCTATTAAAAAAATTGGTGATATATATTATACTTCGTCTGATATAAAATAATTGATTTATTTATAAAAAAAATTATGTTTTAAAATAATTGACTATTTCAATTTGTAAATTATTTTTATTTTTAAATGTTTTACTATACATTTATGATATTGATACTATATTAATAATTAATAAAGATAATTTGATAAAAATAATATTTTTTATATTTTATTTATAAATTTTTTTAATATGTGTAAAATAATAAAATAACTTAATTATTATAAGATAGATGCGTATCTAATATATGTCATAATTCATATGTGTCTCTGTAGCTATTGAGCCTTAACCCAATTGAGGATTTGAGGTGGTCACAAAGCTCTATCATGCAAAAGTTTAAGACTAATTAAAAAGTTTAAGAAAGACATAAATGTAATATTTTGATATTTTATGATAAATAAAATATGACATTTATCATATTTTATATATTATTGTATTTATATTTTATTTTGTATTAAATTTTATGCTTTAATAACATTACTCAAAGTTCAAATAGACATAAATACAATTCAACGTGAAAGATTGCTCATGGATACAAATCATGATTGAATTGATCATTTGAATTAGGTCGTTGAAGAAATAGGAAATATTATGAAATATAGCTATCATAAACACAAAATAACAGTAGAACATAGCAACTTATATACTACAAACAAGTTATGTGACAGGCATAGTCCAAGTTGTTTGTTATACGTCTTTAGTCTCGCTTCATTTTTCTTTTTTAGTGGTGTCTATGATATTAATTTGTACATTTGTATATTTCTTGTGACACTTCGATTATTAATAATTGAATCTAGTGCGATGCCCGAGAAACACAATTATAAATGACTAATATTTTTAAGTATAAAATTGTAATATCATATATTATACAATAAAATAAAACAATATACATATTATAAACAACAATAATGATACTTTATGTATTGAGTGATAATAATTGTGTTAACAATTATCATAGGAAAATATTAAGTCGTCCACCTATCACCAAAGAGGAAAAAAATTAAGAAATTAATCTATCTTGTAAAAAAATGCCGAAATGAAATGTCATATCTTTAGCGAATAAAAGGCAATATATAAATTGGAAAAATGTTATCAACCTTGGCACATGCAACTTAGAAAAATGCAATATTTCAGTATGGAATAGCCAAAAATACCTTTCACTTTAGTAAACGAATCATATGATAAAAGCCTAAAACCCTAAACCCAAATATGAAAAAGAAACTACAACACAAGTTAATATAATTGAGTTAATTATATGTGGTGCAGGAAATAAAGATATGATTAATTAATAATTTTAAATAATGAAAAGCCAAAAATATATTTATATTTCAAATTTATCTCTTTTTGGAATGATAAAATAGTTGTTTCAGTCGTTTAACGACTTTTTAATAGTTGACCAAGTTATCCATGCTATTTTGAGTGGAAAATATTAAAATTATTAATGTGGTCAATGTAGATTGAAACAATCGTTCAATTTCCATGTATCATCATCGCCATACACACAAAATAAAAATAAAAAAGCAAAAACCACTTTAATTGAAAATTGGAAGAAAAGTAAAAGGCAAAATTCTAGTAATTAATTGCAAAATTAAAAAATTCAAGTAAAGTTTTTTAAAAAAAAATAAAAAGAAATTGTTTACTAAAGTTGACTCTTTTTTTTAGAGAAAAAGTCTCTTAAATTTAACATCAATTTTAAAATATAAAGATTTTTTATTTTATTTTAAACGATTTCGTTTGAGACGGAATTTTTTCTTATGTCGTGAACCTTTTGTATAAAATTAAATAGATATTGTTTATTGGTCAATTAGTTAAAAAATAAATATTTAAGAGATTATATTTAATAAAATAATAATTATATATTTGATTCTTAGCATATTTTTTAAATATGTTTCGAATAAAGTATCAGCAAAATTATAATATATTAATTTAAATTTATAATTATATATATACGAAATACATATTTATTATTTGTTATCTGATTAAATATATTTGTTTATAAGTGAATTAATTAGAAGAAGAATATATATTCAATTGCAGAGTTTTATTATTATTATTATTATTATTATTATTATTATTTTTATTTGTTATCACCTAAATAAAATTATAAAAATTTATAAGATACTAATTATAATTTACTATATAAATTACATATGAAATAAATATTACTCACTTATGTATAAAAGAACAAGTTATTTTGAAACTTAAGTGATACATTGTACATAAAGTAATGTCGGTTCTCTTTCGTTATCATAAATGGACCCTTGAGAGTATCTCAATTCGTGTTTTAATGCACATTGAATTGATATTAGCTTGAAATTTTTTTTTTTTATATTTCTCATTGAACTTATTTATGTTTATAATTATTTTGATTTATGAAAAAATAGAAAATCTTTACATTGTTCTTTATTTATTTGAAGTAATGTAAAATACCGACAAACTAATTTGTTATTTGAAGTAGTGTAAAATACCAATAAATTAATTTAAAAATTCAAATATTTCATTATATATCATTTATTGATATGTCGATCTTATGTATATGTATTTTGTTTTTTTTTTACATTTCATAAAAATACTAATTTGTGTTATGAAAAAATAATTTAGTCTAATAATTTTAAAAGATAGAGAATGTGAGAAGAGAGAAAGATGTCAAAAATAAATAGATAAAAGAGTACGAGAAGTGACAAAGATGTGAAAAATTAAAAAAATTTAACATATATCTTGATATAAGAGAAAAGAGAAAGATTGAAAAAAAATAGTGAAAGAGATAATAAATGTTGGTTATTTTAAAAATAGAATAATGCCTTTAAAAGTAACATTTGGTTAAGAAAAAGTAAGGGCATGAATGGAAAGTTAGTTCCAAAAATGTATTTATCCTCTTTTCTTCTCTATTTTGTAGAGATTGTAAAAAGTGGTGGAATCCATTTTTTTCTCTCTAACTATTTCAAACGAGTGCACTCTATCTTTTTTATTTTTCTTTCACTTCATTAGGGGTGGTAATATATATATATATATATATATATATATATATATATTATTAAAATTGTTTTTTTAGTGACTTAGTATTTATTGGGTAAAAATAGTATAATTTTAGTTTTCTTTATACTTATTATTTTATTAGTTTTTTATATATAAATGTTTAATTTAGTTTATTTAAAAAAATATAAAATATACTACTTAAATATTTTAATGTGAAAAATATTTTTAAATAGACTTTCAGGACATACTAGACTTTTAAAAAAATGTCATGCAAAAAAAAAAAAATCTATGATAGATCATAGATCAATTTCAAACTTAAAATTAATCATTGATTTAATTCAAAACATTCAAAGTCTAATTTGACATGACTTATTACCACCCTATACTCCACTATCTCTTTCCTACTTCTCTTAAATCAATCAAACCCGAAGTATTTGGATAAGTTATAAATATTTTCAAAACACTTGTTGGTTTGTGATGAGTTTTCTTCAACTCTTGTTTTTTAGCATTATGCCAATAACTTTTGTTTCAAGTTTCATTAGTTCTAGTTAGCTTTATAGTTGTTTGAAGAAGAAAAGGAGTTTGAAACATCTTGGATTATCTTTGAATGTTTTGATACTAACATTTTTTAACCAAACGATTTCTCTCTTGTTGTTTTGATGTAATATGTCAATTGCATTAAGAAACAAACGCTAGGGAAGTTACACATAGTCAATGTTGCACAAAGTGATCTCAGAGGTGCAAAATTGTCTTTTGATTGAAGTTGGAGTGCAATAGAAAGGACCTAAGGCGCCTTGCGTCAATCATTATGCGGCAGTGCACATCATGACACAACTTTTTGTCTCTGAGAACGACATGGAAACATCGCAATGCATGGCGCAACTTACTGTGCCACAAATAGTTTTGAGGCAACACATTACACTCATATCCAACATAATGCATTGATGCAGATTTCTGACACTATTATTTAAGTCAAAAATCATAATTTTGTTAGGAATTGAATTTTTTAATGCAAAATAGAAGCCAAACTATACTTGAAAGGATATCTAGTGCAACTTTTATGTGTAATTTTATTTTTTATATGTATCTTTTATCATATAAAATGAGTAGCTAATTTACTTATTGATTAGAGATTAAACCAAATTTCTTGAATTTATGTAATTCTTGTTTTCGTATGCTATTTATGCAATTACAATGCATTTGATTATTTGTATATTTTTGTTCTAAATAATTTTTTGTTATTGCCACCATAGAAATGAACCTATATATTATTTCCTTATTGCAAATATGCTATAATATATTAAACTAAAACATATATTCATGTTTCAATATTATTATATGAATATAAAGTATTAACACATGTCTAATAAAACAACGTTCATATATGTTTTGAGTAACAAATTTGTTTATCTAAATAATTAGAGTTCGTTGTTATAAAAAAATTGATATTAGCCTAATTAGTTAATTTGATATAATTAAATATGTTAGATAGTTAAAATATTAAATCAATAATTACATGGTGAAATAATGTGATTCAAAGACCCTAATAATTTTTACTTTATTGAGTTATCCCTATTACATTTGTCTGAATTTATCCATCAATTCATAAATCTTTTGCTTTCTAAATATTACAACTTTGTTGCGGTACAAAATTAATAACAATCCTCACTTATCATTTCATTACTTATACAATTTGGTACATTT
Organism: Cicer judaicum; assembly: GCA_037974835.1. Taxonomy (NCBI): domain Eukaryota; kingdom Viridiplantae; phylum Streptophyta; class Magnoliopsida; order Fabales; family Fabaceae; genus Cicer; species Cicer judaicum. The sequence continues at coordinate 8,403,790 of JBBPBS010000276.1, forward strand.
ATCAAGGAATTGTCGGTTTTGTGTTTTCTTTTTTGTTTTTAATTTGGACGTTTTATTTCTTGAATTGACTTCAAATGACAAGAAGAGACTGTACGTGTGTTCTTTCTAATATATTGAGTTCAGTTTTATATAGGATGATCAGGACAGCTTAAAGGCTCTAACTAGTAAAACAAGGATTTTGGTCTTAAGCCTCCGTAATTTTATTTTTTATTTTTAGGCATCAAAAAATTGAAAATCTTTATGTAAACTAAGGAAATAAAAATACATCAATTGACATAAACAAAATGCTTTGTATTTCAAAAATTGAAAAATATAAAATTTAAATAAAATATTGTTGTTAACATTTAAAAAGTCTTTACTCTTTTTACCAAGACATTACTTTAGAGGTCACTTTACGCATCAAGAATTGTTAGTTGACCTTGAATGTGGTGATTAAGTTGGATTATCATTTTTAATTAATCAATTAGAAATCTAATTAATTTATTACTAAATTTATCATTTTTCAAATTAAGACTTTTAATCGATAAATAGCTGATGTAATTAGAAACAATATATATGCCCGTATAATGACATTGAAATATACTTCATATGTTCCTTTTAGACGTTGTTGTTTTATACATAATTTTTTTTTTAATTACTTTTGATTTTATTTATCTTTTTCTATAAAACTCTTAACTATTTTTTCTAAACGGAAGACTTTAACTATTTATTATTTCATTTTATTATTTTTTTTTCTATAATAAATAATTAAAAATATTATTGACAAAGTAATTGTCAGTGCTATGTTGAATTTGGAGAATAACAAAAAACTAAGAATAATATTTTTAAATAAAAGTGACAAGTAAAAAAAAATAGAAAATGTAACAAAAAAATATCTCAATATCCTCTAATTAAATTTATGTGCATCACACATTTAGAAAATACAATTATATTTATCGTCACGCATGAAATAAGATTACTTTCATTACTTTCGTGAAAAAGGAACTAAAAAGAAAGTTGTGTATATTTGTGTAAAATGACTTAGCATGACAATTTTTGTGAGCGAATGTAGTATGAATAATGGATAAAGATGCATCCATTTGTTATAGCATGAATATAAGTCAAATAGCTCAAAGTGAAGATGTACACATGTTATTACAGGACAAAACGTACCAATCGAGTATAGAAAGTTGATAATTTGAGATGATTTTGAGAATGGGTGAACTTCAAACAGAACAGATTCGATTGCAAATTGTTTCATCAACACACAAGCTATTGCAGGACCATGCAGTTGACCTTTCCATTTGTCAACTGCTACAATGGACTAGAAGAGCAACACTTAACATGTTAATACTAATGGATGGTCCCTCCAATTAAGTTCTTATAAGAACATATTCTGAAGTCATTAATCTCTTTCTCTAGCAGGAAATATGAAGCAATAAGAAGTCATGAATGAGGCCAATGTTTAACATTAAATTCGTGATAACCGGGAATATGTCAGCATATACCAATGAATATTAAAATGTTATTTTTAGATTATATGTATGATATATAATGGATGCTATAAATAGGGGAAGTTGGCATTCACTGTTTATCATCAAAATAGAAATTGAGATGGAGTTAGATAAGAATAATAATAGAGGAAGAGAGAGGTCTTGTATGTAGATGAAGAATCATGTCTGGTAGCCAAGGATGACTTGCCTAACTAAAACCATACTAGGGACTTAATTTATATATATGTTGAATTAAGTCTTTTTTTGGTTTAGTAGCAGGCAGGACATCTATGGCTATTTGGCTGTCTCTTGTCTTACATGCTAGACCTTTACTCTTCACACATCATATTAATTACTACTTTGATGAATCACCATACCAACACAACCAGTAAGATCATAATGCAATTCTTAATTTCACTAATTTATTATTTCCTTGGTCTGTTAAGATAATTGAACTGGAAAGTTGATTTCATGGTACGTATGTTTCCTTAGGCTACCTAACAAAAGCAAAATCCTATGATTTATTTATTTGTTTAGTCTCCATATTTTAAAAAACAGTATGTCTTTAGTCCTCGTTACTCATTGGCATCTTATCAGAATTAAAAGTCCACAAATTATACTTTTGAAGAACTAGAAAGAATAAATTTTTGTAGTACCATAATCAAACTTTACTGGTTATGGGCATGCTACTAATGTATTGTTAAATTATTTCTCCTCCACTTTTTTGCGTGTTTTGTACTTGTTTTTCATTTGACTCTCAATTTTCAAAAGACCACATTCTGGCATTGGATGTTGATTTAAGCACCATGATTTGCTGACTGCACTGAATTCGTTGTTTCTTTGACAGCAACAAGTTGTAATCATCACCTCCAGATTACAAAAATGCCATAATCCAAATTTATAGTACATGCCACAAACTTTCGGGAAAATGCACTCAAACTTCAATAGCATCAACAAATAGCAAGAAACTTCCACAACCTGTTTCACCCTTCCAAATTAACTAAACATCACAGAGCAAAACATACCATATTGCAATGATACCAACAAAATAGAGACTAGAAGAAAAAGTCAAAGCAACTAAATTAACCAAGTGATGATATGCTAGTAAAACAAAAATGTCTTTTATTGATTCCCTTGCTATGTGGTAACTATTGAAAAATAACAGCACACTCACAAATACAAATAAAACCAATAGAACCAACCAGATAGTAGCCACAAAAATATCAACATTAATCATTTATTACCCAATAGAGAACTCAAACAAACAACACTTCCTTAAATTTTCAGAATTCCTTCCTCATAAATGTTTACATACACCTGAAATTAAACTCAAACAAAAATAGCAGTTACAATAGGACCTAACCATTCCAAAAATCATAACAAGTTATGTGAGAGAAGATACTCTCAAACAAACATAGTGGTTGACTCACTCAACTGGTTAATGAGCTTAAATTTAAACATTAACCGAAACAATACTTCATCAGACTTTATATACCTATGGCTAAACTGCAAATTCGAAGGCTACATTTTCCCGAAGAGTTCATTTCATACATGCATATTAATTTGCAATAGTTGAGAATTTTCTCAAACTAAATGAGATTAATATAAGGTTAAAAAAAAAAAAAAAAAACTTAAGAGAAACCCTTCCCAAGTTTCTGAATAGCACAATACAATTTCCTTCTAGAACCAACAGCATTTATACCCATATCTTTAAGATCCTCAAGTGTCAACAAAGGCAAAACTTCATCATCAACCTCATGAATTTGAAAAACAGGTGCATATCGACCTAAACCTAATCCATTAAGCCAAATTTTAACACCATCTTCACCACAACTACCTCTACCACCATCCTCATTCCTATTCCTAACATCATCACCCAAATTTTGCGAAGAATGAATTGACCTTCCCGAATTATCCCCTTCGAAATCACGATACACATCATCATCGACATCAACATCAACATCTTCATCTTCTCCTTCGTCGATTCGTGAAGAAGTCCAATTCGATCGAGATCGTTTGGAACCTCTCTTCACTTTCCAGCTACCAATGATGACGCCGTCGGTGTTGGTTTCTCTTTCTTTGATTTCTTGTGTTTCGTCGAAATCGGAAACGGAGGTCAAATTAGTCAGAGGACGAGTCTTTGAGGGTTTACCTGAGACGTTGTTGAAGCCGAATCGCCATGATTTTGTGGTTCGGCGAGAGTGGGAATCGGAGGGTTGGTCTCCGATGTCACCTAATCGGACGCTGGGTCTGCGCTGACGCTTCTTCGATCCGTGTGGTTCTGAGAGGTTTAGTGTCGTTGTTGTTGCTCCGCCGTTTATTTGTACATCCGGTGCCGGAATTTCTGCCATTATCTTCCGTCTCCGGCGAGGTAAGTGGTGGTTGTTGTTTTGATTTAGTTGATTGGATTTAGAAAATTTGAAGTGGGAATAGGAAGATGAGTAGAAAGTAGAGAGTGAACGAAACAATAGGAATCTCCATTTGTTTTGTCCAATTCCTGAAGTAACATGGTACTAAGAATTATGGATTATTTTTTTAAAACTCAAATTTCTTGTTTTAAAATTCAACTTTAATTAATTGTTTTTCAACACAAAATCTAATTAATTCTTGTTATTAATGTACATTAGTTATTATTTATTCTTTTAATCAATATCATTTTTGGTGAGAGACGATATTCCGCCTAAAACAGAGGACACTTTGGAATTTTTAAAATTGTTTTTATTTTGAGTTTTATTTTTAAAATTTTAATAAATAATAAAATGTTGAGTTACACGTTTTTTTGTTTTTTTATCGGACTTTTTTTCTATAAATTTTTATTCTTTAGCCAAGTAAATATTTGATTTAATAAAAAAAACTAAAAGAATAAGTAAACATTTGTAATAAATGTGTCAAAAGATAATTGTAAAAATTATTTTTATAAAAAAAAAGTAATAAAAGTTTGAAATGTTAAACTAAAATAAGAAAATTTACTTTTGTAATTTTATTTTTTTCTTTAAAATTGTAATAATGTTTACTTAGTATAGTTTATCTAATCTAATAATAAGAGAAAATTTACCCCCAATACCATACAATTACTTGCTTAACTTCAAATACTTGTGAGAAAAGTTAACTATACTCAAAGTACTATGGATGTACATCTAGTTGAGATTTCTTGTCTTTGTGGATGACAAACTCACTGGAATTAATTAAATTTCGTAACCGAGTTTGATTTTCATTATTAGTTTTATTTTGTAAATTTAAATATAAAAATATACTCCATATCTTTCCATTATACCTCCACCGCTGGGTTCTATTCAAAATATTTGCCCTTTTTAAAAAATCATTTTTTTTAAACACAAAATATATTAATAACAGAAAAACTTCAAAGAAGTAATTTAGGATGCAATTATTATTTTTTTATCTAAAAATTCAAACTTAAGTTTTAGACAACGTTTATATATTTTGGAAAATATAATTTAAACTTTTCTAAAAAATCATCTAAACAAACTACACAATAACACAACCCAAAAGAGATCTCAAGCCCAAAATATTTTACTTTAGCCCACTAAAATTCTAAAAGATCATAGGGCCCAATTTGTTTCAAATCCAGGCATAATAAATTAATTCAGTAGCTAGTTGTGATGTTGACCCAAAAAAACAGTAGCTAGTTGTGATAGAAAAACGAAATATAATATGAGCCTTACGAAATATATTTTTTAAAGTCGTTATTCACACGTTTGTTACAAGAAAAAAAAAACGAAAAAAATAAAAGAGATATAAATCGCAAATAAGTTTAGTACATCTAATTACCCGATTCAATAATAAAATTATACACGGTTTAATTTTGATGATTTATGTGAAAAAATTCAATCAGATTTAATTAAATGTGGTTTAGATATGATGTATTTTGTATTGATCAAATTTTAAATTGTAAAATATTCTACTAATACTAATATTAGGAAGTCACAGTAAAATAATAGATTTTGTGCAAAATATATAATATAACATACTAAAAGATACGTTATAGAATAATAGTGACCAAATAATTATGTTCGAAACATTGAAATGATAATAAAAAGATTGATTAAATTAAAGCATTAGGTGTTACTAAGAAAATTAAAAATAAAAATAAAAAGATAAAATACATTAATGTAGTACTTATACTAATACAAAAATATTAAAATGTATATATGTGATTTTGTTTAATTTGGTTTTCAAAAATAAGAGTGAGATCTGATTCAAATGTTTTTAACAATTTTTTTTAAAGAAAATCTAATAATATTCAATTTTACCTTTTTTATGGATTTTTAATTTGAATTAGTCCATATTTGAACTTTCATACTAAATTTGGTCAAATTTTGTCAACTCGTGATTTTTTTTTATTGTTATAGTACTTTAACTAGAATTATGTAATTATTTTAAATTTATATTTTTCTTTTTTTAAAAAAGAAAAGATAATTTTTTTACGTAGATTTGCCGAAATGAATCAAAATCAATGAACCAATTATGCATATATATTTTTGTATGAATTAAACCGTGAAAAGATAAAAGTAATTTCTGCCTTCACCCCTATTTTTATTTAGATTGTCTAAAATACACTATTAAAATCACGCTTTTTATGGTATATTTCGCTCAAATAACAAGATATGATAAAATAGCAATGAGTGGGGGTTTTGACTTTTGAGCAACCGTGAAAAGAAGATCGCAGATTGAAAAAGTCATCTTGGGCATTACCCAGTTAGCCCGAATATATAAATGAATCGAGCCTAGCCTGATGGGCTTCAGGGCTGGCTCCGTGCATGTATATGAGGCCTTCATATTGGGCCGACGTAAGCAGTTCTCTCTTCCAACTTGGTAAACAATACTTTTTTTTTCTTGTTTATACTTGGTTAAACAATTCTATCCATCAATTATAACAAAACAAAAAAAACAAAACTATGGATTGGATTCAATCTAAAAGTTACTATTAGATGGAATTTTATGTTGTATCCTTTATATTAGACTCTACTCCCACAAATACGATAAATTGATATATTTGCTTTAATATAAATATTAAAAATTATTATTTTGATTTACCATTTCATTTCAATTTTCAAATACATAAGTGAATGTCGATTTTTTTTTATTTTACAGAAAACTTTAAAAAATAATATTCGATGACTATTGAAAAACTTGAAATCACATCTCTTCGATATACACCTTTTCGATCTTTTATATCTATTTTTTTTTAGATTTTTAGTACATATCTTATCAATTTTTTGTGTCATAAATCTTAAAACAAAAAATTTGTTTATATATAAAAAAACTTGGATTGATTAGTCCGAAAATTTTTAAACGATAAAACAACAAAAACGTGAATTTGAATTTATAAAATAAATAAAAAATCCAAAAATAAAATCATTATTTAAAAATATTGTAAAGTATAAGTATAATAATATACATTCTAATAAAATTTCTTTATTAGAGTTGTCAAATGACCCAATTTAGATTGACCCATTCATAGTGGACTGGAAATAATCAAGGTCAGGCCAGCACTTGTGGGCTAATAGGTCAGCCTGACTAGTTTTTCTAAAATATTTTAATATTTAAATTTTATAAAACCAAATAAAAATATATTATAGCAAATAACAATAGAAAATATAACAAATGGTGTCGTCTGATTTAGTTTTTAGAGTACTTTTCGCAGGTGAAAAATCAAATTCATTTGTCTGTTTTTTTCCATTTCTTTTTCTTAGTGATTGATGTTTTATTTTCTCAAGTTTTTTATTTTATTTTGTAAGTGAATTTTGATGAGAAAAAATGTGACTACTTTTTTTACAATTAAGATATATACAAATTAATTGTGTTTTTTATAAAACTCACATAACCGTAAAATTTTAAATTCAAACTTAAAATAAATTAAATATTCAATATAACAATATCATTATTTATCAATTAAATTAAAACTCAACCATACATTCATATATTTTGCAAATATATTGTATCACTTCAAATTAAATTATAAAATATAAAATACAATGTGAACTTTTTTGTTTGCCCCCATAAAAATGCATTATATATTGGTTTGTTTTTC
>JBBPBS010000276.1:8414370-8446438 GCA_037974835.1 Cicer judaicum
ATCAACTTGTATATTTATCACAAAAATATATCTCAAATATAAAAATAAAAATGGAAAAGAAAGATTTAAATTAATGTGTTTGAAAAACAGAAATTCAAATATCATTTTTCTTAAAAATTATACTCCCAAACACATGATTAGCTAAAGTCTACTATGGTAATTGGTATTATTATTATAAATGCATTTAGATAAAAAAATTAATTAACTGTGTTTTTAAATGATTTAATTAAGGGTTTATAATAAAGTTTTAAAATAGTTAAGAATAACATTATATTATTTATAAATTATTATGAAAATTAAAGTTCATAAAAAAAAAAAAAAAACCTTATAATAAGCATATTTTAAATTATTTTAAGAAGTATAATCAAATATTCATGTAACCATATAGTATGATTTTTCTTAAAAAAACTATATTTTAAATATCCCTTAATAAGTTACCTACAGTGTGATAGACTAAAAAAAGTCAACATTTTGGAATAACCGATGATGTGACTTCGCTATTAGTCTACGATAATTTATGTTGAAACTCGCTAATCATGTTGTTTATGACTATAATGAAGGCAAATACTCCTATACCTCCCGTACACATAGTCAAGATGTTAACAAGCTGATTAAGCTTAATTATCACAAATCTCATGTCATATTTAGACTTTTGCACATCTGATTCTGATGTCTAGACTTTTTCGTACTTAAATTTCAATTATTAGTTAATCCAAATTAGTAACAATTCTAACAAAGTAGATAACAAAATTTAATGTATTAATTTTAAATTTTAAACTATATACATCAATTTTTATTGACTTTTACTTTTAAAATAAGGCTGGAAAAAGATATTTACTTGATAAGTTTGAAAAGTTAAAATCTTAACTTATTAAGATAAAGAAAGTAGAATTTTTTTTTATCAAAGTTTAAATAGAAAAGTTACAAAGTATAAAAAAATAATTTTGAGAAGGTAAAGTCTTATATTTTACCATATAAATTCAATTAACTTATTCTTTATTAAAGAACAAACTAATTAAATTTATGGATAAAATTGTAGTTTGACTCTCGAATTTTCATATTTTCTTCTTCTTTTTCATAAGCTATACTTTGTAAATAAATAATCTTAACAAATTGATTTATACACCATAAATCATAGTAATAGAACCTCATTTGTTTTTGGATTTACTGGAAATGTTGGAATCTGTTCAACTTCTAAGGTAGAGTTAAAAGTAATCATACGTGTGTTAGAGATTCTCTTGATTGAAGGAAAAAATCTAAGTGTACTAAATGTTTTTGTAAAATTTAAGTTTGAAATGAATTCATTTACACTTAAAATGAAAAAGTAAACTTGTAGTAAGACCGCATATTGATTTCTTAACTTATTGCAAAAACTTTATTGTATCTTCTATTTTAGTCAAACTTGTTTCTAGATTAAAATAATTTTACAGTTGATATATATAGCCAAACATATATGTTTATCTTTTTTTACCAAAATAGAGGTTATTTTCCTCTTAATTAATTTTTTAATTTCCTCTCTCATATGTCCAATTAAATAAGATTGAAAAGACTGATAAAAAAAATGGTTGAATTTGAAGTAGTATATATCAAGTAGAGACAATGCCAGTACTGCATTAGTGGCTAGTCAGTTGAGGACAGACGACCCTACCTTGTTTGAGCAAAACAACGGGGACCCCTGAATTAGCAGATTGACGTGTTGGTGAGCAACAAATATGCACAGCATTTACTTCTTTTGGTACCAACAATTTTCTATATTGCTATACAATTGGCACCACCTTGTCTTCTCAAACTAGTTTGGTTGGAACTTGTTGTGATTCAACTTTAATGTTTTTGTTTAGTGTTTTTGGTTTCTCTTTTGGATGAGGTATAATTGATTCAATTCGTATATATTTAGGTGTGTTTAAATAAAGTTCATTTTGTTTTTGCAATTAATTCTAATTAGTGATGCTATAATTTACAATTTTTGCCTTTAGATTAAGTTTTTTTTCTCAAATTATTTGTTTAACTCGTTTTTATACATACACATCTAAACGCACTTTAAATTAACATTAAGTTACTTTTTTAATTAAAATTAATTTTATACAATAGTTCATGAAATATTAATTGATTAGACCTTGACATTATAATATCAAAAGATATTCTTTAAATCTTCTTTGAGACAATTCTAAAATAATGTACATGCACAAAACCCCTTTAAAAAAACTTCATATGTTTTTTATAGGTAATAATAATAGTATGAAATAAAAGTACTCAACTTTACTTTATTTGTCTTGAATCTTCTTGCAAAATTACATTTACAAAGATGAATATAGAATTTAAAAGAAGTAGTAGGTTCTAAAGTATGGGAAATGAGATATGATTAGACATAGTTGAATATACATTTACTTTTTTATTTTTATTGTTTGTTTCTAATATTAAATGTCAATCATATACAAAAGACACATAAAACACCAAGTTGATGATATGGTAGTATCTTTATATAGCCAGAATAGGAAAAGGACCCGTAGAAAAATGATAGTAGTAGGTATGGTTTGAGAAGACAATGCAACATGAAGGATACACACACAAAACAAAACAAGAGGAACACAAAATCCACATGCAGTGTCTATATCTTCCTCCACTTTGTTTGATTTTATCTATTTTACATATTCTTATCTATTGTTACACACGTTACTAGCAAATTGTTTATCTATTTCTAACTTCTTTTTATCAAATTTGATATTAATTATTTTTATCAAAGTATCTCTAATTTGTTCCATAAACAATAAATATTATGAAGGACTCGTAAAAATAAATCAATATTATGAAGTGTAAGCTTAAAAAATAATATCATTTTTAAGTTTTGTATACTAAATGCATTTACTTCTCATAACAAGAGAACCCTAGAGAAATGAAAAAATAGCATTTGTGAGGTAGATAGAATGAGTGGCAAGTATTGTTGATTCAATCCTTTAGTATGAGAAGACCCATATAGCTCAACAAAGCAAAGGAATCAGCTGATAGTCATTGCCATGTTTTATTTTTGCTTTCAGTGATAATATATTTGTCGATACGGATATATAGTGGAAGATGTCTCACTCATTCTAATTAATCAAACCAAACCCTCAGAAACTAATTATATGGAAGCTCTAGATATTTTTTTTTAGTCTAGCTCTAGATAAAATTAAAAGCTATGATTCCGAATTCATGTGTTAATGATAAAAATTATCCTTTTGTTCATTGGAGCTTTATAAAGAAATAGAGTTTCTCATCTACTTGTCAATTGAATCAATGTATATTTGGTATTAAATGGGGTTGTCTGAATTAAGATGAGATAACATGATTTTGAAATTCTACAAATTTAATTAGATGTTTGTAAAATCAATGTGATTCCACCGTGTTTCTAATAAATTAACTGAAATACCAAAAATACACTTAATAATAAAAAATTGTAATCCATATTTAAGAGAAATCATAACTATTTCATCGGATAAAAACATTCTTTAAAGAGATCATTAACCACATATTTATGCCTAGTATATATTATGGGTCAAAATACATGCATTCAGGATTATGAGAGATTCTTTGGGTTTAGATATACTTGAGTTAATTAATTATAGATAGTTATTAATCAGTTAATATTCACACGTTAATTGAAATTTGTTAGTCTGATTATAATCATTATATATATTTAAGGTGTACAATATATTCATCTTAATTTAACTTTTTTTTTTATTAAATCAATTTTAAATAATTTGTTTTTTTTTCTCTCTCGATTATTTATTCTTTTTATTAGATTCTATTATACTTAATATAAGAGCTTATCTTTTACTTTCATCACATTAAAAAAATTTAAGAATAAACTCAAAACAAAGACTTTTTCATCTTGACCAATGTTTAAAATGCATTCGCTAGATGAAATTAAATCATCTACCTTTAATGGTGGATAAATTAATAAAATTACTTAAATGAGAGAATAAATTTAATTAAAAGAGATATAAGAACAAAGTAACTAAATTTAAGGGAATTTAAAGTTAAGGGATCTAGGCAGTAGTGCAATTCTAAAAGGTCATTTTCTAAAAAAATTCATATTTTAGTAATGTACACAGCTTGGGAGGAATTCTTATGGTTTCTAAGTTCTCATATACACTCTTAAGACATGGAAAGATTTTCTCCTCAATTTGACATTTATATCCACATAAAAGGACGTAACATCGTTGTCTGTACAAAACAAAAATTCGTCATGTCCATTTCTATTATTTGTTTTTTGTCATTTAAGTGAAAGGTGAATTGACATAATTAATTGTTTTTTTCTTCTTCTTTAGAAAACATATTTGACTTGTGTATTTTAACAGACGTATGCTAGTGATTCTCATTTGAAGATATGAAGATGAATTACATTTGTATTTCAAACTCTTAGGCCCACATCTGGATTTTTTGTTTCATTTTATTAAATTTTTTAAAACTAAATTCATTTTTAAGTTTGAATTTTCAGATTCAATTTTGAGTTTTTAATTTTTCAATTTCAATTATGAGTTTCAGCTTTATATATTTTTTTTAAGCAAATCACTCTTTTTATCTTGTTTCTCTGTGAACTTACCAAATATAAACATACGGTTAAAATAATTTAATATTATATAAATTTGTATGAGCAATAACCCACGAACAATTGCAAATCCCTAAGGTACAATAGGCGCTTTCCCAAAAAATAGAGATTATCTTCAATGGTCAAGAAACGCCACCCTAAGATAAAACAAAGAATGATAAAAGAAGAAATAATTATTTTTTTCTCACGATAAAATGAGGTTCTCATATATAATATAGAGAGTTTTTTGTTGGGTATTCAATTATGAGTGATTAGTCTCACATTGATTAGGAATGGAGGTTGTATTGGATATAAAAGGAGAATGACTCATAATTCTAATGCCTTAAGGTTTTGGGTTGATATGTGGTGTCTAAGTCTCTTATTAATCCTTGTTTAGCTCATTCCGAATGTTGTGCTCCTCTGGACTCCCCAAAAAGTGGTATCAGAGCCTGGTTTGGCTTGGTGGGAGAGCAAAATAAAGGACTTAGATCAAGTGGGTCAAGTCTAGTGGTCAATAAAAAGTACTCGGTGATCAAGTGGATCAAGTCTAGTGGTGGGGACTCATAATTAAGGGGGAGATTGTTGGGTATTCAATTATGAGTGATTAGTCCCACATTGACCAGGAATGAAGGTTGTATTGGACTCTTATGAATCCTTGTTTAACACATTCCAAATGTTGTGCTCCTCAGTGGATCAAGTCTAGTGCTGGGGACTCATAATTGAGGGGAAGATTGTTGGGTATTCAATTATGAGTGATTAGTCCCACATTGACTAGGAATGGAGGTTGTAGGAGACATTGATTCCAGAAAGTCTACTTGAATCAGGTGTGTTACATTGTCCACTACTGAGGCAGAGTTCATTGCCATTACAAAAGCATGCAAGGAATTGTTATGGTTGAAGAAATTCTTGCAGGAGCTTGGTTTTGTTCAAGATAAGTACTTGCTATTTTGTGACAGTCAAGGTGCAATTCATCTTGGTAAGAATTCAACTTTTCATTCTAGGTCCAAGCACATTGATGTTAGGTATCATTGGATATGTGATGCTTTGGATGCTGGGTTGTTGGAAAGGTTCACACAGATGATAATGGTGTTGATATGATGACCAAGACATTACTGAGAAGCAAGTTTGAAATTTGTTGTGAGATCGCCGGTTTGGCGGTCACCTCCAGATAGTTGTGAGGGGGAGATATGTTGGGTTTTGGGCTCCCTTTCTATGTGGAGAAAGGTCTAATATGTGCAAGCCCATGTGTCTCACTTAACCAAGTGGAGAGAGGTCATATTAGTGGGAGAGAGAGAGCTGAATTTAGAGAATGGGGAAAAGAGAAAAGTGAGAGAGAAAGAACAAAATCCAACATTTTTAACTAAATAAATTTAAAGGGAATCATGAGAATAATAGGTTTAACTAAGTCAAATTTCACCACAAATAAAATTATCCTCTAAAATATTGTTTTCAATATTTTTCATTTAAAAAATATGTGATATAATAATAATAATAATTTTATCATTATTATTATTATTATTATATACCAAAACTTTGAAGATTCTAGTAATATTATATATTTATTCCATTTTACAACGAGTACTTCATTAAGGTCATTTCACTTTTATACATATTAAGAAAACAATGATGCTAATTTTTACATTTGAGTCATACAAAATGCAAAATGCAAATAATATACTGTAAATAACAAGTAATTATTTTTGTATCTATAAAAATTATTTTATATTACTAATACACTTAAGTAAGATAAATTATTTTTGTCTTGATATATTATTACTCTTAAAAAAATATACAAATAATAAAATTTTATTAAAATATTATTATTAAAAATATATATTTAATATTAATTAAATAGTACAATTAAAAAAGTGGTTAAAATTATACTATAGACTAAAAATAATTATTTATTTGAGATAAACTTTGTTTACAATCGAGTCAATTGTAGGAGAGGCTTGTATATAAATCTAGCTGGACCAACAAATACATGGCCAGTCATGTCACAAACATGATGAATAATAATATTCAACCCCTCATTTCTCAATAGTAACAATAATAATGAAATTATTTAACTGTTCTGTACCAACAGAATAACTGCCACCACAAGAATCGATACTTCAATAATTTACAATGACATAAATTTCAATGTCTGATGTAGATGTAGGTATAGTACGTAGGTTCAGTAGTCTCTCGTAATTTGTGTAACATAGCATAGGTAGTCAAAAAAACAACTGAAACAGAACAACGGATCTAGAAAAAAAGATATGGTCTTATATTTGGTCTGCATTTTCTGTCATTTTCGGTTCTTCCTCCATTCATTTTGATACCCCTTCATTTACTCATCTTCATAGGTCACTTTAATCTTATGCTACTCATATTCATACCAAGTGTTAATTAATGCATAACTTCTTTCCTTGCCTATTGTAAAAGCTAACAAATCCTGAAAAGTAAAAAAATTCATGTGTTAGAAAGCAATTGCATAGTTAAAGTAAATTATTTTACAAATTGAGACAGGAATTTGAGAGCTTAGAAACATGTTAATAGTTTTGTAGGGCATGCACCTCTGAATTTTGAATTAATGAAAAGAACATAAGTTGTTGCTAAATCCATGTGAATGAAGGAGAAACTTTTGTCGTTGGTCTTCCGTGTCCCAAAAATTACTACCATCCTGAAAAACAATGTTGTTTTTTCTTTAGAATAAAAAAATATTGATAAAAATAATTTATATAAAAATAATTTTATTTTATTTTATATTATATTATACAACTAACGTATCCATAAATATTTACAGATTTACGGATACAATGAGTGTTTATACCTCAGGGCCATTTTTGTTATTTAAAAATCAATTAATTGTGGTAATTTGTGTTAATTTATACCTCAGAGACAACATTTGATCTCTGTCCTTGAAGAAAAATTGAAGCTGAATTATCCAAAAGGTAGTCAGTAGCAGTTTGGAAGATGTTGGTTGTTGTATCGGCAAAAGTGGTGGCTTGTTTAGGACTGTTGCAATGTGACACAGACACTGATGATAGAGGTGATGGTGATGCTAAGCTACTTAATTTCTGACAAATAAATAAAAAATTTAGTTAATTTCATTATTAGACAATATATATAATTTGAATCAATTATATATATATATATATATATATATATATATATGAATTATATATTATCACTAAGTTTTCTTCCTCACCTCTGGTCTACCCAAGAAAGTGTCTAGGTCTGCTGCCAAGTCATAGAACATAGGATTCGTAGAAGCAAGTTTCATTGACAAGAACTGTAGAGAAATAAAAGCATAAAAAAGCTTTAGTTTCTTAGTATTTATATACATGCATTGTAAGTAAAAAATAAATGGTAATCTATCAAATACAAACACCAAATACTGACATTGGCAGGGATATGTTTTCAAGTAACAGCATGCTATGCTATTTACACGTTTTCAATTAGAAATGTCTATGATAGTAAAAGCCAACAAGCAACAATATATATATATAGTAGTGTTACCTCTACTTGATTTTGTAAAGATTGAACATAATTGATTATTTCATCTAACATAAGGGCCTTTCCAGTGACCTGGTTACAAAAGGAATGAAGCTGTAAGATGAAATGTCCATCAAAAATGATAATATTTAAAAAAGTTATTAGAATATAATTTAAAGCCTTATAATTGTGATGGGCCAATATGTGCTGTCATGAAGTTTTACTTGACCTACCTTATCACAGCCTGGCACAAGTTGCTGCAATTTCTTCATCCTTTCACTTATTTTCTCTCTTCTCACCTGAATGAATTAATCCAATATAATTAATATTTGCAAACATTGAGAATGAGACATGAAGATAACAAAAGGGACATTTTTGGAATTAAAACATAGTAGTGGACCCCACATGTATAAATATATAAGATAATTATTATGGATGAAATTAAAATTGAATAGTACTGTACCCTTTCAGCAAGGCTGTGGCTATCAGTGGCCTGACCCCTTCTTGCTCTGACATGGATATAGCCAGTTGGAGGCTCTTCCAAACACTTTCTCTGATCCTTCTTCTCTGCTTTTGTCTTCTCCTCTTCTTTACTCTTCTTCTGTTTCTTGTTTCTCCCTTCAGCTTCCATTTCCTGTTATAATTATTAATTGACAAAAACAGAACAACATAATCAAATCTTCAATTCATAACAATATATATGCATGGCTTAATGAAACTATGAGAACATAGTACAGCAAAATGCTGAAAATAATATTACTAAAAATAAATTAATTTAACCATCGAAAATTAGAGATGAGAACCATAAGATAAGATAAGATTCAGAGATTTTTTCCGATGGGCACAACACCGTCGGGAAACTATTGTAATAGGAAGAAAAAAAAATTAATCTTACAAATTTCTAACAGACGGCGTTTTGAAACAAAATTTTTGAACCCCCGACAAGTTTTCTTTTTTAAATAATAATTGAAATTTTACATTTTCAATTATCAGGAAAGTTTAAAATGTTTTATACATAACATTCATGTGGTTTATACTTAAATTCATCTCTAATTAATTATCCCATTAAGAATGAAAAGATTTATTCTATTTTTGTCGTAAATTTTATTTTTTCTGACGGTGATATATCAAAGAGTCAGAAAAAATGAAAACATTACCTTAGAGGAAGGTCCATTATTTCTGGTTCTCTTTTTCTTGTCCATAGTTGCAACTTTGTAAGTAGTGTGTTCATCACCAATTTCAAGCTTGTCAAGTACTATAGAGGATTGAGGACTAAGGTTTTTTACTACAAAGGGCTCATTGTTGTCATTGATGGTAATTTTGTTGGTTTCATCAACACAATTTGTATCCATGTTGAAAGATGTTTCTTGATGAAGGTGAAATTGTGAAGGAGGAGGACCAGTGTTAATATTGAGCATGAATGGTGAGTCAACATGGAAAGGATGATATTGGTATGAAAAAGCTGCCATATTTCTAATGCTATTAAGTTGTCAAGAAAGTGAGACCGTTGTATTGCTAAGGACTCACAGGAAATTAAAGTTTGGTCTTTGACAAAAATGTCTAGCTCTATATATAGAATATGGATGGATGACCACATACATAAAATACTTTTTTTTTTCTCCTTTTTTTATGAAACGATATATATCACGCATATGTATAAACTAATCTTTTGAACCGCTGAAAACTCTTTAAAAGATTTTGACATTTTTTCTATATGTTTTTTTCTATGATACTCTCTAATTAAAATTATCTTTATTTTAAATATAAGATAAATTTAAATCAATAAAAGTTGATGAAATCAATAAAATTAAAAATATTTATTTTTAATTATTTATTTTTCTTTTATATTTAGAACTGAAAAGGGTACCTTTAGGGCATTAATTAAGAAAACGAATATAGAAATATTGGATAAGAAAGTGTTGTATTTAACTTTTAAAATGTTTAAAAATTATTACTCCCCTTCGTTCCTTAATAACTCATTTGCAAAAAAAAAAATTGTTTGTTTCAATTTCTAAATTATTTTTTTAATTGTATTATTTAATTAATAATACTTATATAATTTTTAATACAATATATATATTTCACCTTCCATTTATGACAATGATAATACACCAATATCTAATAGGAATAATTTTATAAAAGAAATATTTCTCTTTTAATTATATAATTTTCTTAATATATATAAAATTTTAATTATTTTAAAACGAATGAAATATTTACTATCCAAAACTTCTTTTCCACAACTAATGTCTTTAGGATGGATATAAGCTTGACTCAAATAAACAAATCAGTACTTTAAATGTGATTTATTAAAAGCATTATTATTCTCTTTTATTAAAGGTGTAACTCGTTCCCATGCAAAGCAAGGTAGAAGCCAACATTTGACTGGTCTACGTGTAACATAAATGAGGCACAAATAATGATCAACTAGAAAGCTTAATTGGACAGTTCATTGGTGGCTCATTATTTGCCTTACTAATAATAGAGTAATAATGAAACTGGAAGAAATTAAAAGATTAGTAATTATTTAAAACTAATGGTAGACGTACAACACCTTTATTTTTCTTTCAGTACTGCTTTCTAGCCGTACAAGTTTTAGAAAGGCCTAGAGTTATCTTAATCTTGTGAAAGATAAACATGAACAAGAATATAAATTTGTGTAAAAAAAAAAAAAAAATCTCTCAATTACATCGTATTCATGTTTGGTCAGGGTTTATGAAAGAAATAAAAAATGCTTTTGGGGTTTAAGTACTTTATTTGTTCATGTTTTACTTCATAAAAGATAAATAATTAATTTTTTATTTTATATAGATATTAAAGATTAAAGATATCAAGCTCTAATTTTAATTAGTTATTAATTTTCACTTTATTTTTCCTTTTCCCCTCCTTAACTGCTTAATGTTTTCCATGTTTGTTGTTGATATTTGTTGGCAAATATTTTCAGGATGATGAATTTAAGTGCAAGTCATTAATTGGAATGGATTGATGAGAGTGGGGAATTATTTTTGCTTAAAGTTAAATACACTACAACCGATGATTAATATCTATATAAATTTAATAACTAAAATTAGAGCTTAATATATGGTCAACTAAGAATAACGAAGTTGTTGATGTTTGGAAATCAATAATCCCTAAACTATAAGACCAACAATAAATAAGCCGTAAAATAGGGGGAAATGAAGGTAAAGAGAGAGGGAATAATCAATAAGAAATAGTACAATGTAAAGTCCTTTTAAAATCGGTTATTTTAGTTCTTAATATACGTCGCATTAATCAGTTAGATTACATGTGAATTTATCATCATACTTGCATATTACATCTATAAGTTAACAAAATTAACTTACTTAAGGTTATACATATTCAGGAACTATTTTGCGTATGACAAATTGAAGGGACCAAAATAACTTAATCATATAATTTAAAGATTAAAATTAACGATTTACTTATTTTTGTTTATATTTAAATTTAAAATAATAATAATAATTTAATATTAGATAACACGTGTCAGAGAAACAGTAGAAAATGATGTTAAAAAGTCATTAAAAAAAATAACGAGTGTTGAGTTTAGTGACGGAGGGGAGGGTTAGTCACCCACAATATAATTAAATATTTTTTGAATTTCAATTAAAAATATATCTATTATTAGCATTTGACGGTATCTCGAACAAAATTATCTTGAAAAAATATGCATAAGGAAAATTCTTGAGGTCGATCAAAACTGGTACCTACTAAATGTGTATGTGTGTTTGGGCTCAAATATATTTTTACCTTGTAAGTGATTAGAGAATGAATCGGTGAGGTTGAAGCTTGTACTTCACTGACAAAGTACGATTTGTTTGGATTTTATGTAAGATAAAAGGACGAATTAAATACCCGTGTAAGTAAACAGGAAACGTTGGGTCCCAATTCAAAGTATTCGGTGATAACAAAACAATTAATTAAGATAACAAACAACAACAAAAAATTAAGCCTGCAAAAAAAAGTAAAAGTCGCCATCGATTAATCGAAAACAACATAATTAATGATTCAGAAAGAAAAATAAAAAACATAATTAATGAAGAATAGTATCTCCATGTCTAATTTTAGTCACCTTGAATTTCAACTCTTAATCAAATATCACCGTTGAATAATTTTTTTAGAGATTTATAAATAAAAAATTGTGACAGTTTAAAAAATGTATTGTTGAATTGGCATTTTTATTTATAACTTTTTTACAAATATTAGTAGATATATTTAATGATTTGTGTTTTTCTATAAAAAAATATATTTATAAAAATATTTAAAAAATGATAATAATAAATAAGTTGGTATTGATATTTTTAAATTATAATTAAGATTAGAGGAAGTATATAAATAATAGAAAATATATATTTAAAAAAATATAGGCTATTGGATGGTAGAAATCGAAAACATAAGTCTTCTTATTCTATTTTTTTCAACCCAAGAGGATTGAATGATATAAGACATGTTTATTATTATTGTCGAGATTAAATTGAATCATTATGATTTTGTAAAGTTATAAGTTGTACCATTTGTGTGAATAATTTTACAGAATTTTTTTCTTTTATCAATTCCTAAGACAATAAAAAATTGTATATGTTGTATCAATTTAAAATTAAAATCTTATATTTTGATATAACAATTCATTATTGATGTATGTAACAATTTGAGATGATTTTATATTGTAATACTCTAAAGTCGTCAAAGCTTAATGATTGTACGTATAATATAAATTTCACAATCTTTAAAGTTTTAATTTATTGGAATTTAATTACTATTTCTCAACCTCATTTGATTTATTATGCAATTGTATATAAGGATAGATTCCTTAATAATTTTGTTATTAAAAAATATGTAATTATGTGTATAAAAATGAACTTTTTTCTACAATATTTTTAAAAGTGTAGACTCTACTTTCATTTATTGATTTTTTGTCGTTGAAATGCTCTATTTTATATTGATATTCTAGTTTAAAGTGAGAGTACTTCAAATCTTTTTATTTTAAGAGTTCTATTTTGGATAATTATAAAATTATTTTATACATTTTTATATAAAAATTCTAAAAATCATATATAATATGCTAATTTAAAATACTTTTAAGCATGTCTTACCGTTATTTGGATATTATTAGTGTTAAATATTCCTTTTTGAAATAAACTAATATATCCTTGCTATGCACCACATCAATTTATCATATTCGTTCATGTATAATTATTATTGATTTGTACAGTTGTAATCTCACCTTGATAGATAGAGTTGTGCATAATTCATTATTTTATATGAGTTAAATAATTAAAATTATTCTTATTTTAATTATAATTAATATTATATTGATAATAATCATATTTTATTGGTGTGTTATTGTTAATATAATTTGTTATTAATTATTCAATGTACTTAGAATTTTAATTATATAATTTGTCAAACACCTTTTTCGTACTATAATTTTTGGTTACATAATATGTACATTGTTATTATATTTTATATCATCCTTGAGACATTTATTGATTCCCCTTATATAAATTTATTTATAGTAATTAAAATAACACAATATAACATCAAAATTAAATTTATTCGGATAAATTAGATTTTATGTAATCATCACATAAGAAAAAAAAACTCATAAATTTAAATAAAACAATCAAATATAAAAATATAATACAAAAACTTTGAAATCAAAGAAAAATCACATATGTTGTCTAATGATAACATATACTTTTTACATACATATACTTTTCTCAAACTTGAAGATCATAGCTCCAAATACACTCACATATCTCAAAATAAATACCTAAATTACACTTAAATATTATTTAAGATTTTTTTACACATATATTATTAATTTAAAATACAATAATATTTTATAAATTATACACATATTAATTATTGAAGTATAATATATAAAAAAAAATTAAAATAATTTTTTTGTTATTGTTAGAGCATCTCCAACGGTGATAGATTTATTAAATGGACTCCACCACTAACAAATCATTCATTTACTTTTATTCGTAAAGTAATAAATTAATTAAAAAAAAGTAATTATAACTAAAGTACGGTTCATTCATGAGAAAACACTGATGAGAGTTTTACACATCTCCAATAGTAAACTTATAAAAAATTGAAAGTTACGTAACTACACGTAGCAGACGAACTCATTTTGGCTATCGTTGGATTAATTGTGAAATCTTGGTATGATTTTTTATTATTGTTAAAATAATACTTATTATGAAATTGATGAAGTATCTCACACCTAAAAAGTTTGAATTTTCTATAACTATATCCTAGTTTTTAGGTTTTCCCTTGATTGCACCACTGCTAAAGTTATTTATTTGAATGTTCTATTTTTTTGTTTAACATGAAGTTGTTTCTTGAGAAAGCGACCACTTCAAGAGAAATTTTTTTAATTTCAATAAGAACTCGTTTTCGAAGAAGCGACCTTCGACTATTTTTTATTTTTATTTTATTTTTATATTATAACAAATTATTTTTAAAATATATATAAAAAAAACAGTTGAAGGTCGCTAATTTTCTTTTCAGACGATGCTTTTCTCATAAAAAAATTTTCTATTTAAAAAAAAGCAGCAAATTTAGGAAAATAAATAGAGAAGCTTAGTCTCTCTATTTATTTACAATGAGTTAATCAAAAATTATTTCAATAAAAATTATTTTAATGAACTCAAGAAGTATCTTGTATTTTGTGTACATTTACGGATGCAGATAATCACAAACCTTACTTGTCCTCCACTTTATTGTCCCTCTCTGGAATCTGAATCATACTGCATTAATTTTCAACCAACTCTTACACAGACAATTACCACCGGCATTTACAGCCAGGTGTGTGTATATATATACTGAGAATTTTTTTCTCTATGAAAAAGTATTTCTTTTTAAATAATAAAGTTACATAGATGACAATTACAAATTTATTGTCTTAGTAATAATAAATTAAATAAATTTTTAATTGTTATAAATTTTAAAATTTTATTGTTAGTTCATGTAAAAAAAATTATATTTTTTAGTTTTTATAAAATTATTATACAAATATTTTTAATTTATGTTAAAATATTGACATATATTTTTATAATTTTTTATGTACAGTTTATAATAATATAAAAATTTATTTTATAATATTTTAAATATCTTTTAAAATATTATTTATACTTCATAATAACTACGACGGAAATCAAATCGAATAAAAAATAAGTTAATAATACACTATTTTAATTGATTACAATTTACATAAATTTTATTAAATTACAAAAATCTTATATAAATTTAATAAAATTTAAATAAATTTTTAAAAAAATATCTTAAAAAACATTATAAAAAAATAATGTATTAAAAAACGTGTGATATAAGTAATATTTTAGGGGTCGAATATCAATTGTGGGGAACCAAATCTTGCAAAGGCCAACGAACCCATCACGCGTGATTTAAGGTACGTTGTTATATAGACTTTTTTTTATAAAAAAAATTAATAATTGTCAATAGATTTTTAAGAAAAACTAAAGTTATTTACTGTCTGTTTATCATAATAAAAATTATTTTTTAGAAAATAATATTTATTTTTTAAATTATTAATCATTTATAGAATTTTAAGAAACATTAAAGTTATTTACTGTTTATTTATTATAATAATTTTTTTTAAATGTTTATTGTGTTTTTTGTTGCCTTAAAATTATTTTAATTTTTGTATATTTTATTTTATTTTACCCCTATCATTTGAGATTTTTATATTTTTAATTCTTTGATGTATTTGACCTTCTAGCAAATTGACGTGACATGGAAGCGTGACAAATTTTGCGATGAGATGGAAGCGTGACAAATTTTGCGATGAGGTGTAATAATAATTATTTTTAAATGTTGTTTTGGTTTTTTATAATTATTAGTTCGTAACATTAGTTTTTTATTTAAAAAATCAACGGCTTTGTTTTTTTTTTTATATATTTTTAAATAAAAAAATAATGATTTGATATATTTTAGATTGTATAAGATGTAATTTTATAATATATAATTATTTATATATATTTATTATTCATATACATTAATGAAATTAAAAATATAAAAAATTTATGAAGTTGAAAGATGATTTTTTATAGTATTTTATTTCAATTACATGAGTATTAATAATTTAATTTTATCGTATTATATGTCATATTATTTAAAACATTTCACGTTATGATTTTTAACGTCGACTTTTAAAATATAAAGACTAATTTCGTAAATCAATAAAAATAAAATGATTAAAACTACAATTAAATTAAAATTATTTTTATTTTATTAATAAGTTGAAAAAATAATTTAAGTGAAAACATAGAAGGAAAAATAAATCTTATTAGAAATAAGTTAGAAGCAAAAACGCAAAACACATAAGTTCTTAACCATGTGCAAAAGCATGGACTAGCTCATTCATTATGAAAAACACTGATCCATGTGTACACAGGGTTCTAAAATATACTCCTCCTATTTTCCTGATAAGTGTTTATTCCTTGTTAGTCATTCCTCCTCCAAGCGTCCTATTCTCCACCAACTATTACTACAGGTGTTTATGGTATAAAAATTGAAATAGATACATTAATGATTTGATTCAGGTATTGAAAATCACTTTTAAATTAAGTTTAATGTAGTTTTAAATTGATTCATAAATATAAACTAGTTTAATATTTTGAACAAATTTTTAGTTAAAATCGATTTTAATATAGTTATTCGAAAAAAAGAATTTTGAAAAAAAAAAGAATTATTTTGAGAAAAAATTGTAAAAAAAATTTTAAAATTCTTTTGGCAAAGTTTTTTTTTATTGTTTTTCGAGAAAAAAATGATTTAAAATTTTTTGAAAAAAAAAAGTTTTATTATTAGAAAATTTTGTAAGAAAAAATTCTCAATTTAATTTTTTTAAAAAATTATTAAACTAGTTTTTAAATTAATTAAATTGTTTTAAATATATAATTCACTTCATGAATTATTTAAATGATTGAGTTTTATGTGGTGCAATACAATTTATGATAGGGTCCAATTAACTATATTTTTTCATTACAGCTTCCATTTTCTTCTTCTTCTTGGATCATATTTTCCACCAAAACCTTTATTCCCAACTTGCCAATCACCCCCACTCCACTCCTTTTTCAAGTCTCCAACCATCCTTGTCACATTTCCAACCAACATTTTCTCTCCACTCTTTAAGGCTGTGCTTGCGAGCTGGTTTATAGGGAGTTTTAGAGAAAAGTTAAAGGAACAACAAGATATTTTATGTTCATTTGTCATGTCATCCTTTCATTTTGTTTTAAAAATCAAATATATATTAAAACATAGACTTAATTCTTTAAAGTTTTTCGCATTAAAACCTTCCATATCCAAATCGCAAACAAATCCTAAAGGTTCTAAAAAATCCAATAAAAAGATGATTTAAATTGTGTTTATCATTTTAAAATATTCTCAACTTAATTGTTTATCAAAAGCTTAACTTCATTTTAAACATTGTTGGTTTAAAAAAAGTTGAAGATATGACATAAAAAAACTTTGAACATAAAAGTAAAGAGATGATAAAAAAACAAATTACACAAAATTTTAAATTAGTTTACAACAATTGCTGATACACCTAAATTTTGCCTTACAGATAGATTTTGACTTGAACCATCCTTAGTATCTTTTGCTTCTTTAGTTCTTTCATTTTCTGATTTGTTCTCTCTCTCTCTAAATTTATCTTGTTGTTCTTTATTTACTGTGTAGTATAATGCTTTGTTTTTTTTTCTATGCTTGTTGGATATCATCGTTAATTTTATTCATAATTTCATCTTTTAATGTACTGTGAATTTTTATTTTATTTTATAGTTAATCATTTTTAGTTATAGATTATTTTGTTTGTTTTAGTAAAGTTATCTCCGTAAATTTTGTAATTATTTTTTATTATCAAGATATGTTAAAATTTACATAAATAATATTATAATTGTATGTAACATTAGTCTTGAAGCATCTTGCATATAACATGAAAAATAATTATAGATTGATGTTAAAATTTATAGATATGATAACAATTTTCAATCCAACTATTAATTTCAAAAAAAAATATTTATGACATGATATAATTAAATGAGTGTAATAGTTAGTATAGTTCTTAGAGTGCAATTTGATCTAATAAATATTTCAATCTTGAATAAATCTCAAGGTAAAATGTACTTCATAATGAAGTATCCTCTAGCTATTTTACTATCACACTTGTTGGCATAAAATATCTTTTTTGGAATTCGTCTTATGTGGAATTAGAAATCAATGACTGCATAAACTTCAAATTATCTAATTAAGATAGTACGATTCATATTTTAACCTCAAAATTTAATAATAGATAAAAAAAATTATTTTAAAATTTAAATGGATTGATTTTAATCAAATAATTTTAATATATTAATTGCACACACACCTCAATACGCTTAATCCAATCCATCCCTTTTGACTAACTAGATAGCTAGCCATGTGAGGCTACAAATCAATAGCCAATTTTTTTTATCGAATGACAAGCTTTCAACTAGTAATTAGAGTAAAATTTCCTTTAATCACCATTCTATTACATTTATAACTTCGGAAATGACCTCTTTTTTAACATGAAACACCACAATTCATTCATTAGATAGGATAAAAGTAGTACAAGTATAGTGAAACATACTATTATACTAAGACATTTTCCATTCACATTTTAAAAATAACATAAATATCTAAGCTAATTAAGATTTGAACATCAATACACTTAAAAAAATTAAAAACAATAGGACATTATCGCCCACTAATCATTTAATGGTAGCAATCAAACCAATTTCTTTCTAACACATGAATAGTTTTGTTATAAGACATTAGTTTTGTTTTTTATAATTACAAGTCTAAAACTAATTAATTAACTGCTTTTTATTTAATGTTCTTTAAAGTGAGTGTGCTAAGAGGATATGCTTGACATGCACACATTACCACAAATAAAACAATGTTTGTGTGAGTGAGTGTCTGCCTCGTAGTGTATTTTTTAATTTCCTTCTAATTAAGATAAGGTTAATTAAAGGCATCTACCTCACATTTACTCATGCGGCATGCGTACTTACATACAATTTGTGGAATCACATCAAATTGGCTGTGATACATGAAAATGACTCAGCAAATTGGGTAACATAACATCTTATAACAAAACCATTGTTGATATATCTGCTTGAAAAGCAGGAGCAAGGAAACAAAAGACAAAACAAGTACTGTACTATTGCTTATACGCTAGACTTTACGATATCTTTTTGATTGATCTTTATTTATGCAAACTTCCATGTCTTTCGTTTGGACCACAACATATATGATAATAACAACTTGCATAAATACAGAACCCATAAACCTATATAATATATTTACAAGATTTTTGACATTAATGTATGGAATCTTGAAGAGTTCGATAAGGACTAATTGTCTTATATTTTTTTTATATATCCAACATTTAATTAACTTCTCTCACTTAAACTAAAAAATATATTCTTGAGAAAGTGATATTATATTAATACGCGCTTTGATTTAAACTTCAAACAAGATTAATTTGTCCTTTATTTTACAAACCACGTCCATAGCTCCATTAGAGACAAAAAGCAGTACGGTTCTTCTACGAATTCTGCAATATATTAACAAAAAAATGGCTGCATCAGCAATGAAAATGGTGCTAGTCATTTCAATCAACAACATGGACGACTAAATTCCTTATCATAAAACAAAAAAAATTAAGTGATTCTAGCCACTAATGACTGATGTTAAGAAATTCTATATTAATATTAATTGATTGTAAAATAAACACTCAACCACACCCCTTCAGAGTCTCTCATTCCCATTTTGCTACTGGCATGTATAGACAAAGTATATTTCAAATCAAGAGATTATGATATATAATCATATTTAATACTTTTTTAAACAATTTTATCATCAAATTATTAGGGTCTTAATTTTTTAAAATATAGAAAATCTTTTTAAAGATAATTCAAAACTTGTTTTATTCAAAATATCAAGGATAATTAAGAAGGTGATTTCAGGTACATTATAGAAAGTTACTAGACTCAATTTCTAAGATTTTCCTTAAAACTCAATTTTCTTAATTAAACCAATTCTCAAATTATTTAAGCAAATTCTAAAATTATCAATGTGGTGTTACACTAGTGGTAGAGTCCATTACCGAAGTTGGATGTCTAGTGCATATCAAAAAATGAAGGTTAGAAGATGTTACCCGACCCTCAAATTAAATACAATTACGTTTTGGAGTTTAGCCTTCATAGTTGTCCACGTGATACTTTGGTTTACTTCTAGGTCGGCCCAAAAGAGAGGAGAGTGAGGTTGTCGCCTTGGACCTTAAATATTTTTAGACTTCAAATTTATACTTTTGATTTAATTAATATTATTAATGTTTTTAGTATTATATTTTTTAATTTTTACAATATTAATTTCACTGTCTAATTTTGGTACTAATTAATTCAATAGAAAAATTGTTTGATATTGTAAAAATAATTTGGTTTCTAAAGTCTCTAGTTTCTGGTTTTTTTAATACCCTAATTTTTTTTAAAAAATCACTAATATATATATATATGTATTTTTTTAAAACGATATATCAAATTATTTTTTTTACTTAGATAGAAGCCATCATTTACAAAGGCGACTTCATTAAGGAAATTCGAGTTTGCAATGACGATTTCCTTAAAAATTCGTCTTATTTTATAATTTTTTCTCCAAATCGCTTTTTGAAATGACGACTTTCCAAAACACATCAAAAAAAAAAATCTTTAAGGAAGTCATTATTACAAACTCGAACTTCCTTAAATAAGTTGCCTTTGGAAATGGCGATTTCTAACTAAGTCAATAAAATAGATAGTTTGATATATAATTTTCAAAAGGGACTATATTGATAAAAAAAAAATTAAAATTGGGTTATTAAAATAAAAAACCCTCTAATTTAATTATTTTTAATTTTTATAGGACCTCGTTTTAAATTTTGCTTTAAGTTTCTAAATTTGTTGGGTTGCCCTTGATTTACTTTAAAAAAAATCTCCACAGTTGTGCATATGATACTTTAGTTAACTCTAAAAAGTGTACTTCTAAATTTTTACATAAATCATATTTATTTCAACTTATAAGATTTTTGAAATTTTAGCAATAAAGTTCTATAATTAAGGATTGGGGGAGCATGTGTTACAATTTGTTTGTATATATTCTTGGTTTAAATATGTATTTTTGACCTCCATTTTAAAAATTGGGATTTTAATATTTCAATATTTTTTTTAATTTCCACTCGACCCTGTTTTAATATTCACACTCAATATTATGTTATTAATATTTTTTTTTATTCATTATTTATGATTTTTAAAATATTTAATTATTAAGATAAAATATATAAAAACATACTTGGAAAGGAAAATGAAGAGGTGAAGAAGACACCATATTAGTGAAACAAAAATGAGGGTGAACTAATTAAAAAGATAGAGTTTTATAAGGGTTTTATGTTATTATCCTAGGTTTTGACAATTGTTATGTTTTTTTTTCTTTTTGATAAACAAAATAGATTATAAAAATATAGGGGTGCTTCAACCCATATACAACAAGGTCAAAGGACAAGTTTCTAGGAATCAACAACTCAAAATAGTAGCAATGAGACAAAGAAAGATAACTTGATGAGTTAACACACCAATCCGCGTAGTAAAATGAACTAGTCATTTTATTCCTATGAATGAACCAACTCCAAACACACCACTTGATTTGAGCTAGCTGGCCTACAAAATCATTCACGCCACAATTAGTTGCACAAAGACCAAAGGCAGTGAACTATCACACACTAAATCAAACAAATGTGTTTCTTGTTGGCCCTGTCTTGCACAAAGATGTAGCAAGTGAATAGTGCAGTATAATGAGGATTCCTGGTCAATTTGATATAACAACCCATATTTTTGTTGAGAAATGATACAAAAAAAACGAATGATTGCAACATTTGTTTTGGTGGCACAATTATATTGAAATAGGTTTTTTAGGGATTCAATTTAGATGTTTATGGTCTGAAATTAGTTGGAGGTTGGTTCTAAGTTGTTCACGATAGAATCATTGATTGTAAGTTGTTTATGTTTGTAGTACTTATGATTGTGGTGGTTTGTGTTTTTTCAAATGATGTAATGGAGTTGAATATATGTTAAATGAAGTTGTTGTTATGAGATAATCTTTTTCATTTGTTCAATCTAATTTTATAATTTTTATTTGATTTTAATAATTATATATTTTATAAATAATAATTAATGAATAAAGAAAAATATTAATGACATGAATATTCAATGTGACCATATAAACATTGTCAATTAATGAATATGTCACATAAAAGAAATCTTAAAATAATTGTAGTGAAAATTCTATAAAAAGTTGAATTTGAGATTGAGAGACTAAATATTCAATCAATAAAATGGAGAACTAAAACATCATTTTTTGTTAAAATAAATAGATTAAAAATGTATTTAAGTATATGTATATTTTTTTTATGTAAAGGTGAATAGTTGCATCATCAAGAATCGGCAAATTGAACGAATGAGAGGAGTATTTTTGTAAATAAATAACTAGGAAAGGATTGATGTGTTAGAAAAATGAGGGGGTGAAAATAGCAACTCCCAACCACAAATTTCAACATAAGTACTTTGACGCAAAATATATATATATATAAAAAAAAAAAAAATTTGGTGATCTGAAAGCATCAATACTAAACTTAATCACAGCTTTGTTAAAATCCAAACAAGCCAAGTCCAATAAAAAATTAAATAAAGATAACTTAAGCCCTAAAAAACAAATAAAAGAAATAGAACCATAACTTTATTAGATCACAACAAAGTCTTGGGGTTCGTATGATATTCATCTAAAAAAATTTATTTTAATGTTTAAAAATTAAAAAATTTGTTTGAATTATTTGTTTTTAAAAATTGTTTTATAAAATAAATGGTGTTTTATATTTTATTTTTCAATTTTAAGTTTTAAAAAGAAAAAACACATAAAATGACTAATTTTTAATAATGGCATAATTATAATTATGTTCAACTTATAAAATACACAAAACTAAAAAAAAATGCTAGGTATTCGTATGGAGCTATTGCACTTTGCAGAAACGATGACTCATGACTCTAACTTTAGATTGCAATTTCAACCATAACTCACGATTTGATTAAGTTCATCTGTCTCATTTTCTTTTTTTGACCATTGTTGTGTTGTCCATAATCTCTCTCTTGATAATTTATTTGATTATGTATTTTTTTCTTTTCTTCACATATGATTTTTTTTGAATTTGAGTTTCTAAATAACAAGGATCCTATAAATCTTGAGAAGGTGAATGAAAGTCTAGACATGGAAGGAGCGCATTCATGCCATAAAAACTTAACTAGATTATCTGTTGAAGGTGCAACTGAAACGATAATGAGTAGGAATCATATTAGAGATAAGATATGGTTACATCATCGCAATTAGTTGTACAAATTACTATTTTCTAAATTTTCTTATATATAATCTTGATGGATATCTTGTTTTAGTGGCGAAACATTCTTTATAAAATATATAATTCAACAATTATGTGTACAAATTTACGGTAAAAGTTGATTAAGAATAAAAATTAATTTCATGGTGAACATATTTTTAAATAAAAATTAAATTACTAAAAAAGAAGACATTAGTTAAGATAAAAAAATTATGCTAACATGTGTTCTTAAAATAAATATTATGAATATTAAAAATATAATACTTTTATTAAAAATACAATGTTTGAATTTTTAAAGAGTTTAAAAATCAAATTTTAAAGTAAATTTTTACATTTAAATCATTAATATGTGCTCTAACGGCACATGTTATTTTTTCCACTAAAACTTTTACCGACTTTGTTTAAGGCTTTGAATTAAATTAAACTGAATTAAACGATATCTAAAGGGCATCAATAGTTAAAGTCCTTTCATGTGTAAGTGGTCTTATATCTACACATCACTTATTTATATTTTTTTTAATATATGTATTTAAGAAACTCAATTTCTCCTACTCAATCCTTCAAAAAAAGGTTTTATTAAATAAGTTAGTTTAATAACTATACATCACCAAATAAATAGATTTTGTAGAGAGAAAATATAGTTAAAAAATTATAATATTTAAAACACGATGATCATTTAGAAAAATAATGTAATTAATTTTAATCCAATAAACACCTCATTTTTATCTAAATGAAAATACCTATTTAATAGCAAACTTATTGAGTTAGACTAATCCACACTAACAAATAATTGAATTCAATTACTTAATAAATTTGAGCTAAAATAAAAAATATAGAATAACTCGAATTTTAATTTAATCAAACTATATTTACTTCTTAACTGTACTCCAAAATTACATAACTTATTTCTATTGAAAATTATAGAGTTTAGAAAGAAAAATAAAAATAATAGAGTAACTTTTCCTAAAAAACATTACTAATAATTTTGTTTTTAGTCATAAAACAAAATAAGAGAAAAATATTTGGAAACAAAACTTCTCCTTAAACCCCAAACCCTATGCGTTAGCTGAACGTCAAGAAGCGCAATGCAAACTGTGTAAGTTGCAAAACTTTATCTACATTCATTAATATGGTACGTCTCTTTTGATTTATCCTATGGCGTTCCTCGCTTCAAAATTTGTACACCAATCCACTCTTCATCTTCGTCTCACTCCCTTCCAATATCTTCGTAAGGTGCCTTTCATCTCACAATTTCAATCCCCACTCATTTTCATCTTCATTATTACTATCTATCTCGCTCCTTCTTTAATTATTAATTTCATTCAAGGTTGTGCCGAAATCTGTTGTTGCGGTTGAGGCATCTGAGAATTTCACGAACCAAAATGATAACGGATCAATTCGTGAAGAAGGCAAGTGAAAGACTCAACTCAATTGTTAGTAGTGAACTCAGGATTTATATATTTATTTTTTTAATTTTGAATTAGGGTTTTTGTATTGTGTAATTCTGGAATTTTTTTTTTGTTTAATTGGTGAAGGAAATAAGAAGGTCCCTGAATGGAAGAGGATAGGTTCCAAAGAGCTTGGAATTCATAATTCTTCCATTGGAGTCACTACCAAGAAGGTTCTTAACGGCCTCAAGAAAAGGGGTACATAGTCCTATCACTCTCTTCTTCATGTCTTTCTTAAGCAGGGTTTTATAAAATATCGAAAGAAGAACATATACATGATACTGTCTGTATTCATCACAATGTACTTGTACTTTTGATTTCGGGAAAAACTTTACCCACTGCCAACGTGAGTACGGATATACACATTTCGAAAAGACACTAATTTATGTGCAGTTCTGAACTTCCAGACAATTTATGCCGCCCAGAAATACACTTTCAGAAGCTTGGGTTTTTTAGTAGTGAGGGCGAGCTGAAAATTAGCGCCCTTTGATTGTCAGTTATATTCCTACATCTGAGTGACTTTACAAAGCACCAGAAATGGATTCATTAATTCATTAATCAAAGTAATTATGCTGCAATTCAAGTGTAACAATTTCCCCCCTGTTGTAGCAACACGGTTCCTTGTCAATGAAAATAGTGCCTTTCAATTTTATTCAGGCTAGTACAGTTTCGAAAATTTCCACTTATGAATTGCATTATCATTTGGAATTCATTGTCATCTGGTTCAAATGAGTATATTATTGATTGATAGCCTTGTAACAGTTCTTGTATGTTCATAGCTTAAGCATAAGGTTCCAAGACTTCTAGGTTCATAAGATTCATTTAGTTCTTAATTCACCGGTATTGAGAAAAGTAGCTAGTAATTTGGTTAATATCAATAAATTTGTCAATAATTTGTATTTATTTTTCAAAACTGCTGTTACAATTATTGACCTCATAATTATACTATAGTTTTCTTTGCACTCTTTCCACCAATCCTTGCAAGAGAGAGAGAATATTTTATCCATATGTTAAATGAATAGGGGTATTTTTGTAACGAAATAATTAATACACTGGGGAATGTAAAATGAGTCTTTTAAAAAGGGACAAACAAATATAAAAAAATAGTAGCAGTCTCTTTATTTAGGATGAAGAGGGTATAAGCAACAATAATAAGTGAGTTTCAGATATGTAGTAATTTTAGATGCTTGCTCTGATTACAGTATGATGGGTTTGATTATATTTGACCCACCATGAATTACTATGTTTGCAATGCCGTGTTATCATGCCATTTACACATTTGTGTTTTTCCCTTAGTTATGTGTGTGTATAGTGTGTATATATATTGTACTTTTAATGATTAATAAATTAATTATGTTGGGCTGCTTTTGCTTGATTCCTATGTTGTGAATATCCTCCCTTTGAAATGTCAATAAATGGTTTTTCTGCTTGTTGTAGGATATGATGTATACCTTGTAGGAGGTTGTGTACGGGATCTTATTCTAAAGCAAACACCAAAGGATTTTGATATTATAACTTCAGCAGAACTAAAAGAGGTCACTTACTTCTATTGTAATTTTTATTCAATTTATTTTTTAAAATTGTTTATGAACTTATAGTTTACTGGACAACTCTATAAGATTGGGCTGAGTTAATAAGCAGCAGTTACAAGGCTCTATAATTGTTCTTACATTGGCATTTGGCTTTGCATAAAAGGATGTTACCTCGTAGGATTGCATGACAAACATTAACTCAATTTGCAGGTGATGAAAGTATTTTCCTGGTGTGAGATAGTTGGCAGACGTTTCCCTATATGTCATGTTCACATGGATGATACCATTGTCGAGGTTGGTAAATTTTGGTTAACTTTATACCTATGGAATTTTAGCATTGCTCTGATCTTTATATAGTGAATTTAAGTGAAATGCTTGCTTGAATTTTTCTATATTATGTCCCATCTTTCTTGTTTTGTTGTTTGTGTTAACTATTTTATCTCCCATCCAATTAGGTGTCAAGTTTTAACACTGCCAGATGCAAGAAGGGTGTCGAATTCTCTCATCATAGACAAGCACCCAATGATTGTGATGAGAAAGACCTTCTTCGGTGGATGAATTGTTTAAATCGAGACTTCACAATTAATGGGTTGTGTACCCGTTCGTGCAACTTAGAAGTTTGAATATCTTTTTCTTTTGGGGGAAGGGAGGTTTGGGGGTTTGCATGTCGCTGCAATTGGCTACTCTGTGGCCTCTCTGATTGATTTAAAATTCATACTTTATTTTTACAGCTATTTAAGCTGTTAACTAACTTCATGCTCTTGCAGGTTGATGCTTGACCCATATGCAAGAATTGTTTATGATTACGTGGGAGGAATAGAAGATCTTAGACAAGCTAAAGTGTGCATGTATTTCTTAATAACTTTGTTTTTTCTTATATTTCTTTTGCTAAGAAAATTGAGGTATTTTTACTGAATTTTCTGTATGAATAGGTACGAACTATAATTCCTGCTGATATTTCATTTCGGGGAGATTGTGGTGAGTTTTTATTGATCAACTACTTCATCCTGATTTCCTATATTTTATGGGATTTAATTCATATGCACTGAAAGTACAAATATTTTTTACATCGTCAGTTAATCACAACTGTTGGATCGTTTAAAATATTTGTCTTTTATCTTATCTACCTCAAAAAATGGTGATTTATGATTGATTACCGTGTAAATTTTTTTACACCGACAGTGTATCAACATTAATCTCTATTTTATGTACTGTAAAGCATTTTGGAATCACCTACTCTTTGAATTAGCTATAAGTATGTTTGACTCCACTTTTCTGTCCTGCAGCTCGCATTCTACGTGCAATTAGAATTGCTGCTCGCCTAGGATTTAGTATTTCTAAGGAAACAGCACATTTTGTTAAAAATCTGTCTTCTTCAGTATTAAAACTTGATAAGGTATTTAAAGTGGTCTTCTTTGTTTTATTATATCTATGACACTAATACCAATGTTCTGAATAAATTGTTTTTCTTCAATTTTTTCAGAATAGGCTCCTAATGGAAATAAATTATATGCTAGCTTATGGTTCTGGTGAAGCTTCTTTGAGGCTATTATGGAAATTTGGACTGCTAGATATACTTCTTCCCTTCCAGGTAGATGTTCATTTTGCATTTAATTTTTTACTCAACCATGGAATGGATATTTATTTAGATTGAACATTACAGGCTGCTTATTTTGCTCATCACGGGTTTCGAAGGAGGGACAAAAGAACCAATATGCTTTTGGTAAGTGATAGCCTCATACTTTTTCATGGAGTTTTACACTGGAAAGTTTTCTGGATAAGCATACAAGAGATCATGCTTCCTAAGCTAACCAGTAACTTGTCTGTTATCCTGTATATGAAGCTGTGCTTCAAAAACATGTGCTTGTTTGGAGAAGAAAACAGTTTCATACCACAATTCGTATGATCCTTCCATATAATTTAAACTAGAATATGCAATGCGACAAGTTCCTTTTGTTCCACTACTTAGGACATGCGATATACATATGTACGTACTTACATGCATGCATATGCACATGCATACATTTACATACAAATAAATGTATTAACACACATTAGCAATACCTTGATTAAGTATTAACACATTCATTCTTGTTTGATTAAGTTCTCTGCCACAAGCCTACAGAATCGTTTTCATATATAATAGGTTGAATTCCTACCAACTAATTAAGGTATTCTTATTAGTCTTTATATACATGCGGCCAAAGTCTTTGACTGTCTCAGTAGTGAGATGGGGTGTGGGATGTGGGGGGTAAGGTGGCGATCTCCTTCCAATTTTATGTGGTTTATCAGGCTTATATTGGGCCCGTTTGTTTTTAGCACTATATTGGCACATTTTTTTATTGGATCTCTTGGAATATCATTGCAGTCTCTCCTCTCCAATTTAGATAAGCTTTTGGCTCCAAATCGTCCATGTCATAGTAGCTTATGGTAAGATCTTTGCAACAAAATTGCCTCTATTTTCAGTGCTTCTTTTATGTGATAAACTTAATGTGAAATTGCTCTGTGAAGAGAAAATCCACGAGAATGAGAGTTAATTCTGAATTTCACTAGAATTGCAATTAAGCTTTCTTTGAAGATCATATCATCCTGCTATAGGACAACATGTGTTTGAAGATACAATTAGGAAAGTCACTTTGTAATATTCTCTCTCATCTATCACACTCATTATAATCAGATTATTTTTCAGAAGTTGCTTTAAATAGTTTTGCATTATAATAAAATTTCAGATTTTTTTAATATTTTCAAAAGCTTAAAAAACAATTTGAAAATGCTTAAAAGTGATTTTTTTTAGAAAAGATGTTTTTAATTTTTAGAAAAGTTGATTTTATTTCTTAGAAAAAGTGATTTTTTTTCATAAAATAATCTGAAACAAATGGATTCTAAACTTACAAATTCTTTCTCCCTTTCTGTTTCTGAGGAAATGTCTCACGAATTAACTTTTATTTCGTTATACTTCAATTTTTTCCCTCTCCTTCTATGTAGCAGACGAACTGGTGAAGTTATATAATGATCCTTTTGGTATTAATTTGTTACCTATTTTTAGTTTTTCCTTTTAACAAAATTTGGCTTATAAAAAATATTTCAAAGATACTTTTGGAGCTTTAGTTTGTCTAAATCCTTTGACCACTTTCACAATTTGAGTGTGATTGAAGTTTTCCTTTCTCAACTCTCGCCAATGGTAATAATAGATTTTAAACATTGTTTTTCTTATATGCAAATTCTTCTGAGTCTTAGTAACATGATATAATTTAAGTTACTAAACACGGTTACTTAGAAACACCAATATTAACAAGCTGATTTCAAGTGGGCCAACAAAGGAAAGTTCATTAGTAAATCTATGTTTTCAGGTTTGGGATCCTAGCGTTACATAAAGCATTGAGTGATCGACCAAGGGACCCCTTGGTGGTTGCTGCATTGTTTTTCTTATATGCAAATTCTTCCGAGTCTTAGTAACATGATATAATTTAAGTTACTATACACGGTTACTTAGAAACACCAATATTAACAAGCTGATTTCAAGTGGGCCAACAAAGGAAAGTTCATTAGTAAAATCTATGTTTTCAGGTTTGGGATCCTAGCGTTACATAAAGCATTGAGTGATCGACCAAGGGACCCCTTGGTGGTTGCTGCATTTAGCCTTGCAGTCCATAATGGTGGAAATTTGTTGGAAGCAGTGAGCATAGCAGGGATGATCAACA
The DNA here is from genome assembly GCA_037974835.1 of Cicer judaicum. Taxonomy (NCBI): domain Eukaryota; kingdom Viridiplantae; phylum Streptophyta; class Magnoliopsida; order Fabales; family Fabaceae; genus Cicer; species Cicer judaicum. The sequence goes on from JBBPBS010000276.1 coordinate 8,444,586, forward strand.
AATCGCATGATATGAGATTTCCTGAATTATTAGATCCTTCAGGTTTGGATACAGAGGCATTGGAAGCAGGGGTTAAGGATCTTGCAGAGTCTGTTAGAGGGACATTGTTGCAAATGACTGATGAGCATTTTGTATCTCAGGCTATGGCTGACTATCCTCAAGCCCCTCATTCAGACCTAGTGAGCATCTTTTTCCATTTTTTTAATGTATATACTTAAGGATATTATCCAGTTCAAGGATTGCACGAGGATGTTATATACCTGAATTATTGTTTATCATCCAATTAAATTGAAACTTCCACTTTCCTCAGCAATAGCACTCACATTGATGTGCGAAACTCATCATTGATATGATTCACAGTGCGAGAGCACTCACACTCACATTCTTTGCTGCATTGTCTTTTGTTGAAATGTAATAACCTTGACAATGCACGATTTTAGATTTGTGCTGTTCTTGTTCTTGTTCTTAATCTTCATGTCAATTTGACAGGTGTTCATTCCATTAGGATTGTACGGAAAAACATTCAGCATTTTTGAATCTGTGAAAAGGAGCGCGAATAAGAAATATTTGTCAAAGCAAGGGATGAAAATTGATTATGAGGCCTTAGCTGATGGTAGTTTACAAGAAATAAGACACGTTTTTGCAAGAATTGTATTTGATACTGTGTTCCCACTTCACCAAGATCAGGACCAGTCATTGAAGAGCAGCTGGGTTCCACAGGGAGGCTAGTTTGAAGGTTTATTATAAATTATGTGAAAAAAACACTTACTGAAATAACCATTCTATCGAGGGGAATAGTCTGATGATAGTGAGAGTAAATTGGTGGAAGGTCTAATTCCAGCTCTGCGAGGTCCTTGCAAGAATTTTCATCAATTTCTTTTTTATCAACACTTAAGAGGAATGGTACTACCCTACTCTGCTATCCAATGCATTTAACTCAGAAGCTACATAGCCAACGGATAATGGAGGAAGATCATATTCATCACAAAATCCGTCGTTCTTCAGTTTTGGCGTGTAATGTTAAATCTCATTATAATTAATTATAATTTTAGTGGAAGAATAGGTTTTTACTTTCTTTCATGAATTTATCAATGTGTGAAACAATTTTTTAGGGTTTTTTTTGGTAAAGAATTCTGTAAATGGCAGATACCGGGACATCTAATCTTTGAGAGATCAATTTAGTGAAGTATGATTTTTGACAGATATTATCCTTCATAATTTATATGAACCATTGTCTAGTTTATGTCCATGGTAGAATTTCACTTTATGTTTTCTTTTTCATATGTGGCTTGTTGCGCATGTGCCAAATTAGAACGTTGGTTAAAATAGTTTATTCCACCTTTGGAATAACATATTCAATCACATTGTATTTTTTATTTTAATTTTTAATTTGAAAGATAAAAGAAAAATAGCTAAATTACATTCGTGGTCCTTTAATTTAATTTTAGTTAATGTTTTAGTCATTTATCTTTTTTTTTTAAGTTGGTCCTTTATTTTAATTTTAAGTGACAATTTGATATTTTATGTTTTAAAATTTCAACAATATTATCCTTTTTTATACAAAAATTTAAAAAAATCATCAAAATTAATAATCATTCTCAATATAATGTGAATTTTATCAAATTCATAATTCAAATATTCAAATACACTCATATTTTCATCTCCAGCAACATTAAATAAAAAATAAAAATATGAGTTTATTTTAAGATTTAAGATATTAATTTGATTAAATTTATATTTTATTGAAGATAATAATGTATTTTATTGGTTTTGTTTGAAAAATTTGATAATGTTTTTGAATTTTTGTAAAAAAAAAAGAACAATATGTTGAAATTTTAAAACATAAAATATCA
>JBBPBS010000276.1:8446596-8466027 GCA_037974835.1 Cicer judaicum
AACTAGAAAAAAAAAAAAAAGATAAATAACTAAAATGTTACTTGAAATTAAGTTAAAGGATCGCATATGTAATTTAACTAAAAAAAATATTACTAATCTCAAGAAAAAAAAGATGGTCTCTAATCAAGATACAGAGAAGTGTGAGAACAATGGAATTGAACTCAACTAAAAGTAGTGGAAGTCGAAGGTCCTACCACGTGCTAACTCACACTATAATTTCTATGTCAACTTTAACCGGAGTGACTTCTTTATGTGCCACTTGATTCTCACATCAAAGAAATTTGTCTCAACTCTCAATTGCTGACCTGTGTGTATCCTAGTCATAAGTCGCTAACAAGCAGAACTACTCACCAGTCACCATCAACTCATAATTTTGGAAGATTATTATGACATTTATAAATACTCATCTTAAAGATTAGAGACTTATGTAATTGATCCAGCCATAACTTGAAACGATACATTTTTTTCACAACTAACTTCTGCTCGAAAATGAATTATTGACCTTTGATGATGAATTATTTTGGTGATTTTAGGACATTTTGAAATAAAGCCGATGATTAAAATTAAGTGATAAAAATTATTTAAAATAAAGTTGATGATTAAAATTAAGCGATAAAATTTATTTAAATGAAAAAGAATGATTAGTTAAGAGAGATATATAAAGAATCAAAAATAAATAATGCACTAAAATAAAATGAATATTTAGCAAGTCACATACCATAAGATTGATTTTTTCTGAAATGGGTTGTGTCCTTTGTGGCAGTTAAATTTTAGTTGATCAACTTTGGTTGGCTTTAGTAGGGTTAGACATAAATAATTGTAACAGGTTGAAAATAGTCATGAGTTTGGTACACTGAGTGGTGCAGTGGACATGCAAAGAGTCTCCAATTTTTATATATTAAAGTATTACATTGTGGTAGCTGTTTTCATCACTTGAAAGAAATCATTTGGTACAATATAATGGATGTCCATTCACTTCTCTTGTGTTTCAATCATGTTTGCAAATAGTGTGAACTTATCGCTTGATTAACACGTACTAGATGTACTATTTAATTCTTAGAGTTAGTGAATAAAATGTAAAGGAATAGCAACCACAATCCTTTGAAAGGAAAGGGGAAAGTGAATCTTGACAACTTCTCTACGTGCATTGATCAAATTGAGTAGATCGAAGATTAATGCTAATATTTTTATAATTAGATATTTATTAAAATAATTAATACTAATAATTAATTGTTAATTTTATTAAAAAAAAAGTTGAACTCGTAACATCTTTGTTAATTTTTTTAATAAATAAATTACTTTGATTTGATTGTTTAGTTAGATAAATCAAACCTACTTTCTCTATCATAAAATAAAAGAAGAAAAAAATTATGGTAGTAGTTGTAATATATACACTTTTGTGCTTATATTATTACAAATATAGATAGTTATTAGTTACTAATAGTTAATATTGACTAGAAGTAAATTAATATCTATTAACTATATAAAATGTATCATATATTATATTATAATCAAATTTTCTTTTGAATCTATTTCAAATAATTCAAATATTTTTTTTTTTTTTTTTTTTTTTTTTTTTTTTTTTTTGTGTGGTTCTATCATGGTTGTGAACAACCGGAGACACACTCCGCTTCCTAAGCCGCCAAAATAAACGAGTCTCTCTTTTTAATTGTTGGTGAAAAATAAATAAATGATTTGATCTAATAGATATTTGAAAAACGACACGTACGTAGACTTTACTAGCCTTCTCCGTCGCGAACCCATTGCAAAGAAGCGGCGTCGTTTTGTCCTACATAGCACAGCGCACGATTCCAACGGAACAAACTTTCCTCCTACTCTTTCTCCACAATTTTCCTTCGATTTTCTCGAGAAAATCTAGCACAGTCTCCTCAAGTCTTCTATAAGGATTGATTACACTCATGGACCGGAGGAGAACCGAGAGTCCAGTCTACACGCGGCAGTGGAGCGGTGGTTCCAGCAGCACAGGCTCATCATCACCGGTGATGTCGCCGGCTCATCCGCAGTCACGGCTGGGTCCTACTTCCACCGGCCTCTCCACCGTCAAACGCACGCAAAACGTAGCTGCTAAAGCCGCAGCGCAGCGCCTCGCTCGCGTCATGGCGTCTCAAACCGTCGACGACGACGATGAAGACGACGATCTCGGATTCCGGTACGGTGCTCCGCCTCCGTCCGCTTTTTCTTCCTTCTCCAGCAACAAGAGTTCTAGTGCTAATGCAACCGGCATCCCTCCGATTTCAGTCGCGAGGCCTAACAGATCTCCTTCTCCTGCGGTAATTCTCAACGTTCTTGTTCCCTAAGTATCTGTTCTTATTCAATTACGTGATTATTTGCATTGATTCGTGCAATTAACTCGCGGAAAAAGAAAAGAATATTGGTATTCTACAAGATTTTAAGCTTAGCGATATTTCGTTTCTGACTTGGTTCGCGGTTGTTAATTTGATGCTATCGATAGTGATTGAATGAGATCTGAGCGACGGATTGAATTTTCTAGATTATGGATTAATTCAAATTTATGTTGCTTATTCTTGTTGAGCTAATAAGATTTTGATGTTTTTATTAGTTAGGTCGGAACTTTGTAGAGCATAATCGTTCGGTGCGTTCAGCATCAGCTGGAAGACCGGCAGTTTCAGTTCGCTCAACAGCGGTGGTGCCACCTCCCAAATCAACTATCCGAACACCTATGGCTGTACCTCCAATTGATCCTCCTACCAATAGGAATAGGGAGAAAAGGTAGTGTAGTGTGCAGTTCTTTTACCACTTCAATTCTTTTGGTTTTTCGGCCGCGTTATATGACTGGTAAGTTTGTATTTTGTTGCACTTCCTGGTCGAGCTAATAATACTGTAAAGCTGATTCATGATAAACTTAAAAGACTTGGACATTGACATGCAAAACACTTGTTAAACTACTTCAGTGGCTTCTTGTTCTAAATAAAAATAAAATAATATAGTGGATTGCCATGCAGAGGTCATTTTTGGGCTCTAGTCTTGATTTGCCCAAAAATGACCTTTGCACATGCATGCAATTCATTATTTTTTATGTATGAATGAGTTCATTCCTTATTTTATTTATGAACATCATATATCTATCTATATCTTTTTGTGTGTATGTGAACTTCAGTACAGTAGTTTGTTGGCCACAAGGTAATACTGTGGACTTGCACTTCTTTGAATTTTGATCATTGGTTGATGATTTCAGGTTTGCACCAGACATCACTATCAGGCAACTTAACTCCAAAGAATCAGGAGATCAGCGTGAAGCATCTGCACTTCGTGATGAAGTATAGTAATTCTCTAGCTTTAAGTAGATTTTGTATTGCAATTCTTAAAAGATGAGTTTTAAAGCTGATTCTTATTGATATTGCAGCTTGATATGCTACAAGAAGAGAATGATGCTTTATTAGAAAAGGTATGCTTACTCACACCCAAACAAAATCAGTTTTTGTTCATGTTATATGATGTGGAACATAAGCTCCTGATTATACTGCAGCTAAGACAAGCAGAGGAAAAACGCCAAGAAGAGGAGGCCAGGTCTAGGGAACTTGAGAAACAGGTGAATTTTGTTTGCTACTTATTAACTTTGAATCTGTTAGGCATAAGCCTTAGCATAAAAATAGGGTTTGGATTTTGGAATGTGTATACAAGAAAGAATAAGCAATAGGATTTTAGGGGGATAGTTAGAATCAGTTACGCTAGCAGTTAGGAAGTCATAGATCACATAGCGGGAACTGTACAGATGGGTTCACATGCTGGAACAATCAGAGGTAAACTAAGTCTCACAGTTGTAAGGGGAAACCCTTGCAAACTAAGTTTTCTGGTTCCTAACAGAAATATAACAGAAGTGGTTTTAAGACCATAGTTTAAATGTCATATTTTTGCATAACCACTATGCTTTTATTCTCAGCTATTTGTAGATGTGTGAAGTAAGATCTACGTAATATATAAAAGTTACTTCATTTCACAGCTTTCATTGTGCATGCTATGTTTGCTGATATCTATATCCTTGATCATTTTGGTTTTGGCAGGTTGCTTCTCTTGGAGAAGGTGTATCCCTGGAAGCCAAACTGCTGAGCAGGTAACATAGTTTTAGATTCCCATATACGTCGGTCAATCTGAAATATTTATTTTTTTATTTTTAGGTCATGTTTTTGTTTGGTATATTTGCAGGAAAGAAGCCGCGTTGCGTCAAAGAGAGGTATGAAGGAAGAATGAATATTAGATGTGGCAAAAATATGAAATTATTGATGATAGGAAATTTTAAGTGCTTGACTACCCTTGCTTGATAAGTGGCTATACTAGCTCTTCAAGTTTTAATTCAGTATTATTGAGAACAATGCATGTGTGCATATGTGTGAAGGGACATGATTCTTAGGTGGTTTTGCAGCTGGTTGAATAATATTAACTTGATACTTTTGTACCCAATACTCTGTTTCAGTTGCAGTTTTATTCTTAATTTTTGTGTTTTGAGCAACAAGTTTTGATTGCGCTGGTTCACTCAAAGAATATCCTTGGAGTACTCAATATTTTTGTCACAGGCTGCTCTTTTGGCTGCAAAACAAACAAGGAATGAAAGGGATGAGGATATCACAGCCCTTCGTGTCGAAATACAGGTACTTCTGAACTTTGAATGAATTTTTTAGTTGTACCACATACCTGGCCTTTTTTTTTTTAATGAACACAACATACCTGGTCTGATCAATAATTAATCTCTGGTACAAGTCATAGCTTCTATTTTACTTTGTTTAGAACCTAAAAGACGACGCTGCTGCAGCAGAGGAACAACGGCAAGATGCCGAGGCCGAAGCAAAGTCTCTTCGAACAATGACACAGAGAATGATTTTGACACAAGAAGAAATGGTCTGTGTATTCCATTAAAGTGAGAATTATCGAGTAATCATTTTTTCCATCTGTCTAAATTCATCTTTTAATCTGTCTTTTAGGAGGAAGTGGTCCTGAAGAGATGTTGGCTTGCCCGCTACTGGGGTCTTTCTGTAAAACATGGTAACAAAGCTGCTTCTGCTCCCTACTTTCTGCATAAAAAGAATATCTCAATCTTTAATTAATTTTTTTACTTTGATCTGAAAAATCAGTACTTACAAAGATATGAGATGCATATTTATGTCCGTTCATATATTACTGATAACATATGAGTGCTTATAATTCTTGTGGCATGTTACTTCCATGCTTTTAAGGCATATGTGCAGATATAGCCCAGTCCAAGTATGAACATTGGTCTGCTTTAGCTCCTCTTCCTTTTGAACTTGTCATATCTGCTGGACAAAAGGCTAAGGAGGAATCTTGGAACAAAAGTGAGCATGAGTTGGTACTTTAAACTTTAGTTTGAATAATTTATCTCTTAAATTAGTTACAATGACATCTAATTAAACAGCATGGACTAGGTGCTGATGGTTCAGATAGAAGCAAAATTGTTCGTGATTTGAATGATCTCGCCGGGGAAGGAAACATAGAGAGTATGCTTTCGGTTGAGATGGGTTTGAGGGAACTTGCTTCTTTGAAGGTTCTCAATGAATGTTATTTAAGTTAATGATTTGTTTGTTCAGTTCTTTATCACGATCACTGTTTGGACATGTTAGATGCAAATAATCATATCTTGAAGCCTATTATTATTTTAAATAACAGATATCGAGAATCCAAACTTTCACACAATTTTGGTTGAAATTTGACTGCCTTTCAACATTTTGGGTTTTTTCACATATTGTTTCTCCTTTTCCTTTCTTATCTAGTGCTGGAAGAATATATGGTAGACGCATAGCATATGCTTATGCTAAAATAGAGAAAGAGGGGCTGAATAAGAATGATGGGTTGTATATATATGAAATGAAAGGGTATTCAAATAAATGAACGGGAGAAAATGGGTGCGGACTTGCTGCTCTAGAAATGGAAAATGTTAGAGGACAAGTTTATTGGAAGAGACTGGGATGCATATCATGTTGAGGGAATTTTTTTTTTTCCGGGTGTGGGGGTGGGGGTATTTATCACTTATCAATGTAATTTTATGCAACCATTTATATATTTTTGTCTTGCTGTTTGTGTTCTCTGCAGAGGGATACCTCTGATTGTAAGGAGCTTGTCTCCTCCACGCATGCTTATCAACAGTAGAATTTCACTTCCTACCAATATTTACATAAAATACTTGTTTTTTAGGTTGAGGATGCCGTTGTGCTTGCATTAGCCCAACACAGACGCCCAAATTTGATTCGGCAGTCTGTTTTAGGTACACAAAAATTATGTCTTTATGAAATCTAATTTTCTACTTCTCTTTTGGCTAATCCCTTTGGTTACTCTTACTTTTTAATTTAATATGCTATACCTGTCTATATTCCACCTGCAGCTGGTACTATTCTTACCATATTACTGAATTATTTCCTTTCCTCTTATAATTCAGTTTTTGGTTGATTGAAGTGGTGTTTTAGTTTCATGATTTTTCTTATGTGGATTATCTTTATGAGTTTTAGTAATGAGTTATCTTTTGGTTTGTTTTAGTTCATGTGCTCATTTTTGAATAATTTTCTCAATTTTTATTATGTTAACATTCGCAAGGAGAATGGTTTAGTAGAAGATGATTTGAACTGTAATGTTTTTCGTTTGTTTAAAATTTATTTGCAGATTCCAAATCACCTGGTGATGCCAAATATTCAGAAGCATTTGGTAAGAATTAAGCTGTCAACACTTTCATTTGATGTTTAGATATTTTAAGTTTTCAGTAGATGAGTTTTCTGGTTCTTTTATTGTGTTCAAATTTATGTGCTTTAGTGGTTTTAAATTTTTAGATATACAAACCCGTGTGGAATGGTTTAAGTGTCTAGGCTTTAGTAAAATGTTGCTTATAAATGTTTCAATCATTTTTATATATTATTCTTTTGGCGGGGAAATTACGATTGATTTTGGACAATTTACGACCTATTAATTATGGACTGAACTTCATCTATGGGATAGGATTTGTGTAAAGCTATTGCGAATGGCTACCTGTGTATTTTTGCGTATATATTAAACAGACATGGCTGCATTTGGCCATTTTTCATTTGTAAATGGAAATGCGTTTGGCAGATCACCTGATGATACTTTGTTAATCTTCTGTATTCTGTTTCCTCCAGAATTAAGTGAAGAGGAAGCCGAAGACGTTCTTTTCAAAGAGGTTGGTTGCTTGTTCTTTGAAGATTCTGAAATTTTGCACTCTATGTTCTTGGCTTTGGTCCAATGAAATTGTAATATTTGTCCTTCAAATGATGTTACAGAATTTTCATTTTCACTAGCATTGCTCTTGTGGCTATAGCATGTGTAAATATCTTCTTAAAATCCGCAATTGGTTATCTTGACAGTAATTTGTGTTCTTTGCTAAATATCCTTCGGCTGAAGTCATATTTATATCTTAGAAAATTCAGTCAATTGCTTTATTTTGTTTTTTCTCATCAATACGGAGATGAAATCTTGAATGGACGCTCCTATATAGCCATGGCTTTTGGATGACCAGTTTATCCTATAATTTAATTTGAAATATCGCTATTTTGGGTATTATGCACATATTATTTAATATATGCTTAATTTATAAAATACAAATATTTGCAGGCGTGGTTAACTTATTTCTGGAGGAGAGCTTTATTTCATGGTGTGGAAGAAGATATTGCAGAAGACCGGCTTCGGTTTTGGATTGCCCGCAGCGGACAGTCACCAACTTCACATGATGCTGTTGACGGTAAGCTCATCATTCTTATCATCTTCTTGTGTCGCTTGAATTTGAAAGGTTTTTATTTAAAAAATATCTAGATGGTTAATGTAGCATGACAGTTTCCATATTGCTCATTTGCACTGTATGCATGAATATAAATTTCTGATCACTGCAAATGGCATTGAGATATTTAATACAAAGGAGCTGAAGACACTTGATATACCAAGTGTCTAGGTATTTGGCTACCAATGGGAAACAACACAAGTACTATCTGAATTTCATAAAGATCATTCCGTAATTTAGGTTTTACTTCTATTACCCTTTTGGATTTTAGATTTCTTGACAGTCGTGAGAATTAGTGATAATTTCCTGTTTTTATGGGCTGTCAACTGGTTGACTATTTATCAAATACACGTCCAATTGTGTTCTCTTGTGCCTGATTTGGTCATGTCAGTTTTGTTGCACTGCGCCAAAACCGGCCAGGTTTTTCCTATGAATTCAGTGCTTATTTTGTTTTATTTTCTAATCTGAACCTGCAATACTACCAATCAGCTGCAATTCAGAAAATGGATAAGTAATATATCTGTGATGTTTGATAGTCTGTAACGTTGGGTATGCAAATATGGGAAAATTCAAAGAGAGAACCATGCTGTTACGTGCTCAAATGTTGAATTTATATTGCTTCAATTTACATGAATGTTTTGTATATCAACTCCTTTGTTCATTCTGCTTTCTTCTAGTTGAGCGAGGTTTGTTGGAGTTGAGGAAGCTGGGTATAGAACAGCAACTTTGGGAAGCTTCTCGGAAGGGAATTGATCAGCATCCAGAGTCGGCATTTTCCAATCATAAGCCTGCCTCTGATTCAGATGCCTCATCGTAATTGTCCGAGCCCTTTATTTGTTGATTGATTCTTTGCCCTGCCTGTATATTTTTGTTTAGTTTTCTATACAAGTTCTTTTTCCTTTTCTGTAATGTTTTCAACATTATATTTGGGTCTAATACAAAGGAAGCAAGAAGCTTTACGTTGAAGAAGACAGTATCTGTGATAATAAACTACATGAAACTGGGAATCTTTACCTCATTCTTTTAACTGAATTTTGTAAATTGCGAGGCCGAGCTTGCTTGTTTGTTATTGGAGAAGGAATATTTACAGTTAGTTTGTTTAGTTTTTCACTAGTTTGTTATTTTTTGCTGGAGTTGGTTAGTTAGTTGCTGTTAGTTTTTACTGCCAACTTGTCCGAATATATAAATTGTGTAGGCATCGGTTTTTTCAGATGAGAAGTCCAACGTGCAAATCATAATACTTGCCATGGTAATTTTTGTTCTCCTGAATTAGTTTTCTACAGCTACTTTATTTTCCCAAGCTATTGTTTAATAATTACTCACGTCGTACTGGAGCTGCACGTAGATGTAATATCAAGATCAGGCTAATTGGGTTGTGCATCCAACTTAGCCGTACAGTTCAATTAGTGAGGGTCTAGTTTTCTTTTATATATATATAAAATGAGAGTAAATTTTTTTTGGATCAAATGTTTTTGTTCCTGTAAAATTATGATATTTTAAATTTGATTTTTTTTAAAAAATTATTCACAATTTTGATATTTAAGAATTCTTTTTAAGATTAAAAATATGAATTTATTTATAAAAAATTTAAATAGAGATTAATAATGACTAAAAAATTTAAAGACAAATTTATATGAAGTAAAAATAAAATTTTATAAGATTATAATTTATTTTACTTTTTTTAAAACTATTAAAATTGTATTTTTTGTTAGGGTGTAATTTTTAATATTAGATTAACATCTCTAAAATGTTTTAAGGGCCCTAAGAATATCTGAAATTTAAAAATTACAAAAAATTAGGAACAAATTTTATTAAAAAAATTCTGACAATTAAAAAATCATGGAGGAAGTATGAAGCATTTTTTTTAATCCTTTTTGTCTATATCGTTTGGATTGAGTCACGTTGAATAAATTAGAATTCTTTGTTACTATTTTTTGAATAAATTAATTTTTTTAATTCTTTTTTAGAATCTTTTTGATCAAACAATTTTAAAATTTACTAATTAAACTAGATTTTACCAATAACTTTTCATATTTTTTTTAATTTGAGAGGATAATTTTTTTATAACCTTATAATTTAAAATATAAAAAATGGTATTTTAAAGTAATAAATCCTACAATAGAGAGTAGTGGATTGTAACATAAGCCCATTCCTTGTAGATTAAGATGCGTGTAGAGCGTGCTTGTGTTTGCAGAGTACCACGATATTATACTAAGGTCGTCTCTAATATTAAGTATAGCTAAGAAACTAAGATGGTGCTGTAATGTTCTCACGCGGGGTCCTGTTCAGCTTTGTGAATGAATAGTAATCTCTATCATAAAAAGAATCAAAGGCCTGCGTTTTTTAATAGTAAAAGTGGATCATCTTTTTCTCCATTCGTGTTTATTTGTTTATTTATTTATTTTTAGTTGAATGAAAAATGGCTAAAGTTTAGTAGTTTCTTTTTCCAGTCTAATATTTTTTAAACTAATTCATTCAAAAGTATGTTTTTGGATCAAAATACATTTTTAGACTGCCAATTCAAAAGTGTATTTTGAAGACTTATGATAATAAAACAGATGAAAAAAGAAACTATACCAAACATACTATTAACTTCAATCGCACTATCTCTCACATTTTCCAACTATTATGCCCGAAAGTCTACCCTAGTCACTCACATACATTATTTTCCATACGTATCATAATAAATGTTAATTTAGAAAAAGAATTGTTTTAAAATAATAATTTTTTTTAATTTTTAATGTAATTGTAATTATTTTTTATAATTATACTCTTTAATCATTATTATGTACACTACTTCTAAAACATTAATTTAAATTTATATGATAATAAAAATACATTAATAATTGAAAATTGTAATTTAATATAATGACTATTATTATTTTTTAATTATTGAATTTTTTAATAGTATGTGCGTAAAACTTTAAACAATATTCTTATAACGAGAGAATAGTATGTGCGTAAAACTTTAAACAATATTCTTATAACGAGAGAGGGGGAATAATCACTTAACTCTACGTTTACTTTCTGTTGTTGTTTTGGGGTTGAGTGGGAGTAGATAATTAGCGTTTTGAGAATGAATAGAATATTTTGACAATTGAGAAATATATGAATGCTAGAAAATCAGTGACATTAGTGCTTGTAATGATGAAAAATCTGAAATCTTTAGTAAAAGCTGTTTAAAGTAGGGACCATATTTTTTTTCTCATTTACTAGTTCTTTGAGGCCGCATATAAAACAGAAAAAGCTCAATGTCCACCATATGAGTTTTGATCATATTTGTCTTTTTATGGTTTGTTCTTTCTTTCGACATTCATTATCTTTCATTTTTTTCTACCTTGTCTAAGGCAAACAAGATTAAAACCTACGTACCTCTCCTCATAGAGTGGTCCATTCCAAGGACAATGTTTTAAATCATTATTCCATGACTAGACTATCTTTCTAATTTATCTCTAAGCATATTGGGTCAATTCAACATCACTCGAGAGGCTTGCCAAACTATACATATCCATAAATTGCGCTATTGCATGAATAATTCGGTTTTCAATAGTTGTGGTTCATTTCATAGTTGTTGAACTTTGAATAAAAAATCTAACGGCTAATTATTAAAGTATGTTGGTGATGAGAATTAATTTTGTTCAAAAGTGTCTTGAATATATAATAATTTATATTTAAATATATTTAAATAAAAATAAGTTGAATAAGTAAAAGTGAATTGAATAATTAATTTAAAACTAATTATTAATTCGAAGGACAACAAATTCAAATTCTAATCATTTTTTACAAATCTCAAATGAATTTTACTTAATCTATAAATGAAATTAATGATACACTAAGCAATGTAAAATATTGCGAGGTTGAAATGTTAAATGGGGAAAGGCCCCACGAGAAACCAACGTGGAAAGGTTTGAGGGCACGATGGGAACATGTGGCTCCCTAGAGGCTAGCATGTGAGTTTGTAAAACGAAGGTGGGGGTGTATTTACTTTTGTGTCACCAAAAGGTTTTGAAAAACAAAGAATCATAGAGTTCCCTTATGATTATAACAAAAGCCTTTTCACAAATGGTCAAAGAGAACAAGTTCATTCCCACATAAGTACATAAAGATAAATCTTTAACCACCACAAGGAAAATATTAGACTTTTAAAGGATTAATCTCATTTAATTTCCCACTTGAAAATGTTTGGGTATTGGGTCTATTCAAAAGCACACTTATTGTGGGCATGAGGAAAAAAAAACTCACTCAAGGTCTCACTCATTTTTTTTAAACAATATTCTTTGCATAAAAAGAAAGCAACAAATAAAAAATAAAAAGGGAAAGTATGCATATTCATTACTCAAGGCTTATTATGGTTAATGATGTATTTGAGTGTGCTTTTTGAATTTATAACTTCTCTTACAAGCCACAAATGAATTTAATATTCAATGGTCATTACACTTCATTTTGTAACCACTTATTTTGTCGATGTGCAAATCTTTCATGTACTTTCCAATCAAGAGAAACTAATCAATCAAACATTTTTTTTTTTTGGAAAACTAAAAAGGATATGTGCATATTTGTTTTATACCCTGCATAATTGCATATCTTATGCCAGCATCTCCTCCTCAAAATGCTGTGAAGTACTAATATGTCTCTAGACCTATGGAGAAATGAAATACTCTTTTTATCTAATTCTTTTTCAAATCCTAACAAGTACACATTTTTTGAAGGAGTGAAAAGTAACTCCAAAAGCCATTTTCCATGTAATAGAAACAGATAGAGGTGTCTCGTATTTTGAGGGAAGATAATATATGTGTAGGTTGATTCGATATTTTTAGTTTTTTTTTGGATTATTTTGCTTATTTTTATTTTGAAAAAAATTTCGAGTCATTTTTATAAGATTAGTTTTTACGATATTTTCTGACTTAGACATCTAATAATGTCTTATTAGTTTCTTTCTCTCTTGTTAGACTTTTATCCTTTATTGTACCAAAAAAGAAAATAAATAGCACGGTCAAAATTCAAAAGGATACAAAATTTGCCATTTTCTTTCAAGTGCAAAAATGCAAAGACTTTCACATGCTAGTTGGGGAACACATTTTAGGATTTTAACTTACATTTAGTTTCACGGAACTTACTAGTTTTCAACATAATTTGTTGATTTTATGTCTTTACAATATCACAATTAGGTTAATTCGATTTTATTTTATTTTGTAAACTTTGAGTTATATTTTTATGATGTAACTAATAATAGTTCGAATTCCAACTGAAATATATATTTACATTAAATTGCAACGATATATCGAATATAAACTTTTAATAGATTGAAGTTATAAAAAACAAAGAAAAAACTGTGTTTGATAATTACACAATCAAATGCAATTTATTCTACAGTGTGAATTTCATAGTTACAGCTATACAGGTTAAAATAAAAAATCAATGTGTAACAATCATACACATGAAAGAATTGTTCTCACACATAGGGTCCATGTGAGTATCATCAATAGTGTAATGGATTAGAATCCTACACAAATCTACATTGAAGTATTCAGGATAACAACTCACATAAAAAATGTAAAAAGAGATTAAACACTAACAATTTTTTAGAAGGAATAGTCTTGACTCAGAGTCCTTAAATTAAATACAATTAAAAACAGAGCTCATACATATTCCAATACCCAATTTTCATTTCATAACAGCAAAATCACACACACACTGACTCAACTTTAAACATTAAAACTCTATAGTAATAATTATATTTTTTCTGCTGCTAAGTATATAGTATAGACAGACACAGCACACCTTGGTCATTGCCTCTGTCACATCTCTTTCAACACCATTTTCAGGCCTGCCATTATAAAAGTTAAAATTGTAATCATAATTACAATAGAATAGAATACATTAAATTTCAACCACCTCAATCTCAATGCCTCCACACACATTTAACCCAACCTTGTACTACTCATCATTTTAAATACATCACCCCGTCACTCTTTCTCTCAATAGTCTTTTCACATACTCAATCTTTCTCTTCTCTTTACATTTGTGAAATAAACCATGAAGTTCAACAGTACTATTGCAATGGCTATGTTAATGTTTCTTCATCTTAGTTTTCTTTCCTTGAAGGTGTTTTGTTTCTCTTCTCAACATCATTCTCATGCAGATAGAATTGTTGGTCTTCCTGGACAACCACACATAACCTTTCAACAATTCTCAGGATATGTATCAGTTGATGACAAGAAAAACAAGTCTCTTTTTTACTATTTTGTTGAATCAGAAATTGATCCACCTTCAAAACCTCTTGTTCTTTGGCTCAATGGAGGTTTGCAATCTCTATTCCATCAAAGGGTCCTTCTTAATTGTATAAGTTAGTCCAAGAGTTTGACTTTGTAAAATGACTATCACTACCACTTTAATTAATAATAATTTCCAATTTACTAAATTATATTTATTTTATTTTATAATATGTATTAAAGTTAATAGTTTGTGTGTTTGTACAGGACCTGGTTGTTCTTCACTAGGAGTAGGTGCATTCTCAGAAAATGGACCTTTTAGACCAAATGGTGAATTTCTCATAAAAAATGAACATAGTTGGAATAAAGGTACTATACTCTATTGCCACATTCCAATTATCTTTATATCTACCAGAATGGCATGCATATTAATTCATGGCTACTTTTGTGTTGTAGAGGCAAACATGCTGTATTTAGAGACACCAATTGGAGTTGGATTCTCTTATGCTAAAGGTAGTTCCTCTTATACAACAACAGTGAATGATGAGGAAACAGGTATATATCATATCACTTCATTATTATTATTATTATTATTATTATTAAATCTTTTTTGAGACTAAAAATGTTTCTCTTTAGAAACTTCCTTTAAATCCTACTTCTATAAGAAAAAGGCATTAGGCAAGTATATCTTATGTTTTAGGCTTTTAAAAAGTTGAGATAAAAGATAAAACAGTGATTTTATTGTAAAATTTCACAATAACTTTTGTATGACACTTTACATTATTATTCTTTATGTCTTGTTCTTTACTCAAAGCATTAGAATGATATACTTTTGATATCATTATGATGATAATGATGATGATTTCTTCTGTACATTTATTATATACTCTCAAATAGTCATTATCTACATATATATTTTGTCGTCTGAAAAATATGTATTTTTTTTTTTTTTTTAATTTTTAAGCAAGGGACAATCTTGTATTCTTGCAACGTTGGTTCAATAAGTTTCCACAATATAGAAACAGAGATTTGTTTCTAACAGGAGAAAGTTATGCAGGTAAATTTATCACCTTTATTTCCTTTTAAAAGCATGTTACACCAATTACTATATCTCCTTGCTTACACATTTTCGTTGTTAATTAAAATCACTGAGTTATGCATGTATTAATAATTCAGGTCATTATGTTCCTCAACTTGCAAAACTCATGATTGAAATGAACAAGAGAAACAAGATATTCAATCTTAAAGGCATAGCTGTACGTATTAATGATAATAATGTTTATGTTTAACTATCTATCATATGTTACTAGCTTCTGATACCAAAAAATTGAATTGAATTGCAGTTGGGAAATCCAGTTTTAGAATATGCCACTGATTTCAATTCAAGGGCTGAATTCTTTTGGTCTCATGGACTAATTTCAGATTCAACATACAACATGTTCACTACTGTGTGTAATTACTCTCGCTATGTGAGTGAGTACAATAGAGACTCAGTTTCACCTCTTTGTTCAAAGGTTATGGGATTGGTGAGCAAAGAAACTAGTAAATTTGTTGACAAATATGATGTCACACTTGATGTTTGCATTTCATCAGTGTTATCACAATCCAAGGTTATTAGTCCTCAATCACAAGTGAGTCTCTTTTCATGGTTTTTCTATCACTTTTGGTCATTTGTTTTCAAGTTTAACAGCTTATTCATTTAGATTTGTCCTCTTGTGTGTCTCGATGTAGCAAGCGAATGAGAGGATCGATGTATGTGTAGATGATAAGGTTACAAACTACTTAAACCGGAGAGATGTGCAAGAGGCACTTCATGCTAAGCTTGTCGGAGTTCGCAAGTGGGATGTTTGTAGCAAGTAAGTCATTCTCGAGGTTTTAAATTGAAGTTGCAGTCGCAATTCTTACTGTTGCGTAGAATCATGATTAAGTGTGGTTGAAATGGCCTTATTCACGGTTTTAAGTTGCAGTTGTGGTTGAAATCTTTAGTATGACATAGAATTGTGATTGAATGTGGTTGATAAGGCATCATTTGAGGTTGCAGAGACATCAAAACCTTGATGTCATGGCCTAGATTGTGGTTTTTGAAACATTGGTCTTTCTCACTAAGTTGAAAAACTTGTACTTCTATTAGGCTAATAATGGTTTTTAACCAATCTATGTAATCATTGGTTTTTGTTTTGTTGGTAACAGCATTTTGGACTATGATGTGCTTAACTTGGAAGTGCCAACACTTCCTATTGTTGGATCATTGATAAAATCTGGAGTGAGAGTTCTAATTTACAGGTATCTAGAGTTCTCCTTATCATTTTGATTTATTTATGGCTTGAACTTGAGGCTTCATATATACATGTTTTTAGAGCTAAATTAACCTAATCATCTGCATTATTATTTCTTCAGTGGAGATCAAGATTCAGTAATTCCACTAACTGGAAGCAGAACCTTAGTTCAAAAGTTGGCTAGACAATTAGGACTTAATACAACAGTCTCTTACAGAGTATGGTTTGAAAGCCAACAGGTAAATGTTAGTATATATATTATATTATTTATGTTAGTATTTTTTTTTTCTTTCACCATATTAAATTTACATTAATTAAATATCTTACTTGTTTGAATTGTTGAGAAACCATTACAAAAATGCTGGCTCCATTTTATAATGCCAGAAAGCTTTCAATGGTCTGACTAGGAATCACTGACTAGTCTTTCCCCAAAGTAGAAAGATCCCTTCATCTTGGCTTTAGTCTTTGTCAACAGAACTGCATATTTTATTCTTTGTTCTAAGTTTGAACATTATTATGTTTTTATTCACAACAGTATAAATAAATGATTTTTTCAGTAATATCTATTTGAGAAAAGGTACGGTTACACTTACACTAAGACATCTAATGAAAATATAATATTTTGCAGTTATCTTTAAATTGTAGATAACAAGTAAACTTAGTAACAATATCGCAATTTAGGTTAGATGTAGGTATAAAACTATTTTAGACAAATAGAGCATGTTTATTAGACTCTTAACTATTTTTTTTAACAAAATCCAAATTGTATGTACAATGTAAATCATAAAGTAATCTCAAATCTCAATGAATGAAAATTAGGTTGGTGGATGGACTCAAGTTTATGGGAATATGCTCTCATTTGCAACAGTCAGAGGTGCTGCACATGAAGTTCCTTTCTCACAGCCTGAAAGATCACTTGTGCTATTCAAATCATTCTTGGAAGGAAGGCCTTTACCTGAAGTTTTCTGACACACTCTTTTCCCTTTTGTGTGTTTTCATCTTAATTAGCTGAGTTTGTAAGTAAGCATTATTATCCTTTAATACAAAAATAATTAGAGAAAAGGAATGTATTACTGTGCAGAATGTCAAAAGAAAAGTTTGACAATTTTTTTCATAACTTTTATGGCCTTTTGGGTTTTCAACCTTAGTTGGTGAGTTTCTGTGTGCTTGCTTTTTCTTTATTGAATTGTTAAGTGTACTGAAGAAATTATGTAAAAAAGTTGTTGCATGTTCTAAATTTTAAGGTCAACAATGAGGTTTGTGAACTTTGTTATTTGATTAACTTTATGTAAATGTATCCAAATAAAAATTATTTTACATTACCTTGTTTTTAAATTAAATCAATTAATTCAGAGTCAATTTTTATGGGTGTAGAAAATATGTAAAGAAAGAAAAAGAAATGGTAGAATAGTTGATGGTTGATCTGAAGACAAAAACTTCTGATACCGTTTGTGCTCTGCAAATATTCCAAAGAAACAGACAGTAAAAATATTCAAAAAAATAGATGTGACAAAAGCAAAATAAATGGCATGCCAGGGTTGTTTGGTTTCGTGAATTTAGTTTACCATTCATCGTACACAAGTGCCAAAAAGTAAGATGTCTCATTTGACATCAAAATTTGGATGTTCAACAATCATTTTCCTTTCAATTAACAACCTGGCTCAATCCATACTTGTTCTGTCTTATTTTAGAAAATGTGGTTTTCTTTTTATTAACAATTAAAAAAAATAGTTCAATAAAATTAATATTAAAAAATATAGAAAGTTAAAAAAAATAATTCAAGAATACAAAATAAATTATTAAACTATTTCCATTAATAATATTTTTTTACAATAATTATTTAAACAAAAATTCTGCTTTCCCTCCTCTCTTGCTATTTCTAGCTCCCTTTTCACCATCCGCACCCCTCTCCGTTGTTTCATTTATTTTTAATCTTTTATTACCTAAAACAAAGTTGGTGCTTTTAATCAAGCATCATTGGAGCTAAACATTTGGTCAACCACGTTCTCACGTGAAATGTTCATGTAATCTCCAAAAAACAAGGGAATAATATGGAAGTTCCATTTCAATTGTGAAAAAATGAAATATATTATTAAAAGCGTATTTAGTCATGGATTCACTGTAATATGATCCTTGTGAGACTATCATTATTGGTCATTTAATTGGCTTTGCAACAAATATGTTACATATTGTTTTATATGTATTTATTTAAATAGAATAACTAGTTAGCTCTAAGAGATTTTTTAGTTCACGTGCAAAAAGGCTTTTTAGGTGCTCTATAATATAATCTTTTATAATTAAAGTCATTTTTAAAAAATCATTTATCTGTTTGTTTAAGAAAAAAAAATTGTCTGATGCCCTGAGATAGACTAAGTCATATGTTATGTTATCACATAGTCTATTTACACTAGTAATTTTGAAGAAGACAACAATTTTTTTTTTTTTTATGGAAACAAAACAAATTTAGTTTTTTTTTACATTTATCTTATTTTTTTATTTAATTTTTTTAATTATATTCTATATTTAAAATTATATATTAAAATGTCTTATTTTTTTTAATATTTTAGTTTGATGCATTGACATAGACTAAATCATATCTTATTTATGGCACGATGTAGTCTATTTAATTTATACGTAATTTTGAAGAAAACAATAATTTTATTTTTTTATCAAAACAAAATAAATCTATATTTATATTCTTGTATAAAGTAAAAAATAACTATTAACTTCAATAAATATTTACAATTTAATTTACATATAATTTACTAATTACATAATTTCAAACTTCAACTTAGATCACAATAAATAAATTTAAATCCAAAATTCAACCATCTATTGGCACTACGTTTGATAAGACTGCAAAAACTTTTAAAGACATATAAGTTGTTATTAGCATTTTAAAAACATAATTATCAAGAAAAAAAAGTAATGAAAATGAAATTATTCAATAATATCAAATTAAATCATCAATTAAAAAATATAAAAAATCTTAAAATGAATTTATTTAAATAAATATGAATATAAACCAGTTAGAAATAATTTGTATTGATTATGCATTTATAGAAATAACTTGTAAAAATAAATTATTTATTGAGATATAATTATCAATTTTGTATTTTAGATGTGATATCTGAACCATCGGCCGCGATTATATGATTCTAGATAAAGAGAAGAT
>JBBPBS010000276.1:8466377-8502882 GCA_037974835.1 Cicer judaicum
TTTTTCTTTATAATGTATTTAATTTTTTTTCTTTTAAAATAACATTCACATATTTTTTTATAAATAAATAAATAAAAAATCTTTAAAAAATGTAAATAATTTATTAAATAATTTTATATATTTAAAGTTTTAGTTTATTATTTTTTTTGAATTGGTCATTTATTTTAATTTTAAGTAACAATTTGATATTTTATGTTTTAAAATGTAAACACTTTTATCCTTTTTTTGTATAAAAATTTAAAAAGATTATCAAAATTTTCAACCAAAATTCATAAAATTAATAATCATCTTCAATATAATGTAAAGTTTATCAAATATATAACTCAAATATTCAAATACACTTATATTTTCATCACCAACAACATCAAATAAAAAATAAAAATAAAAATTTATTTCAAAATTTAATATATAAATTTGATTAAAGTTGCACTATCAAATAAAAAATAATTGAAAAATAAATCTTTCCAAAATAATTAAAATCCACTATGTTTCGTCTCAAGTCCCAACCGAGTTTCCCTTTAACTAAACTCAGCCCTTGGACTTTGAATTCTACTCATTTTTGTATAGTATTATTATTTTAGTATTATTTGAGATGGATCCGATTCAATCCAATCCATGAGCAAATCAGAAATGATTATTAGCATTCCCTCCATCTATTGAAACAAACAAAAAGCAAATAAGTTACTTACTAGTAAGCAGTTCATTATTAATGTTCGTAAATGGCAAAAGAGCAAGAAAAGCAAGACCCTTTTACTTCACCATTCACTAACTATTTACAAAACCAGAACCAAAACCAAAACAACGAGTCTCAACCTCTCACCGTTACTTCTCGGGTATTCTTTTTCTATTTCAATTCATTCTGCAATTGAAAATGTTTCAAACTTTTTTAATAATAAATAAAAATAAAATGCAATGAATGCAGGTTTTGTATATGTTGGGAGATATCACCGCAGGACCTGCTTTTATGTTCACTCAATGGCTTCAATCAGTTCGTAAACGCACTTCCAATTATCGCTCCTCTGGATTCCCTCGCTCTTCTTCCGCCTTGCCTTTTTGGTTTCTTCCATTTCCCAATTTCCTCTAATTTTTTATCTTCATTTTTATTGTAAATTTAGTTTTTGTAAATTTAGTTTTTGAATAGAGTGTATATAAACTTTCATCTCTAATGTGTGCATTTTTTATTGTAAATTTAGTTTTTGGATAGAGTGTATGATAGATGTTGATTTTTTTGTTTCAAGACTAATTTTTTATCATGGATTCAATTATTTTAACTGTGCAGTAATGGAGATTTTGCAAAAGATCAACAGATTGATAAACTTTCTGACCAAAGTTTGTGGGATAGACTTGGTAGAGCTGAAATGTTGGACATTGAATCAACTTCTTTTTCTTGGGAAATGCTCTCTTCACTTCACCATACCGAACACACCAGTCATGAACATTCTGAGGATGAAATGAATAAAGCTTTTGAGGTTCATAATTGTAAATACTGTTTACATGCACAAACAAATAGACGAGGAATGAGTGATTTTTAGGCCAGAGTTACTTTTTTTAAAGATATTATGTTTTCATTTTCTAAAATTATGTTCATTTTAAATTATTAACAACAAAGAGATGAAAGCCACTGCAGTGAACAATTGTATTAAAAAGAAGATAGAAGACAAGTTAGGAAGATTGTATTTTTAGAAACAATGTTTTGACTTGTTTAAAGTTTCTAAAAATGCTAGATTTGTTTTCAAATACTGTAAAAGAAAGTGGTGAGGAAAATATTGGATTGATACTGTATTCTTACTTTAATTAGTTAAAGTGAAAAGGAAAACAAAGTAAACGGGCTCGTATTTGTTTATTGATGTTTACAAATAACTATGATTTCTTTCTAATTTGGGTTATGTCCCTTTTACTTTTGCTTAGACTTCCATTATGTATCAGCAATTCAGCACCTATTATGTTAATGCATTCTTTCTAGTTGCCAAATCAATTATATTTCAAGTGTAGATTGGTTAATTTTTTTAATCAATTTTTTTCTATAGTAATTGTGTTTTATTTTCTTTTTGTGGTGCAAAAACATGTGTACATACTGTTTATTTTATTGGCTTCTGCCTCATTTGTGTCCACATAGGTGACAGTAAATTCTGGAGGGGTTGTCTTCTTCGCCTTTTTCAATGTCCTTGATACTAATGATGCTTCTCCAAAAGAAGCGGCCGCTGTCTTAAAGATATCTTCATCAAGAATGGCAACACAGTCTGAACGCCTTGGATATGAATTCGCCAAGTGGTTGGGAGTCCAAACTCCACAGGTTGTGTTGTGTCCCTTCTTTACTTAACTCAACCA
The DNA here is from genome assembly GCA_037974835.1 of Cicer judaicum. NCBI lineage: Eukaryota > Viridiplantae > Streptophyta > Magnoliopsida > Fabales > Fabaceae > Cicer > Cicer judaicum. The sequence goes on from JBBPBS010000276.1 coordinate 8,468,706, forward strand.
TTACATCTGCAACATTTAATTTATCAAATTTGTTTTTTACTTACATATGTAAGATACAGGCTAGAGTCATTCACAATACCAATTTAGAATGGCTCCAAATAAAGAATGCTGCAGAAAAAGCAAAGGATGTAGCAAGTTTTGAGAATGATATAATTGGTGTAACGACATGTTCTGAACTTTTGGAAGCACTCGAGCTTAGTCGATGTCTCTTGTTTATGAGGTACAATTGAAATCTAGTTTTCATATGATAAGGTTTCCAACATGGCTCCGATGACAGCATGAGATATCTTTGCTTGCCTTGTTACTTTTGTCACCTTGAGGATTTTCTTTTATTTCTGAAAATTTTCATGCTCCACTTTTCATGCTAAGGGAATGACCTGATAGTTTCGAATTTGGTGTGCAAAAATATCATCCTATATATTTGTTACTACAATGATTCAAGAAATACAATTTTCATAAAAAAAATCAGTATAACAGGCACAATTTTTGGCATTAACAAAAAAATAACTAATTTTTTTGTGCTCTTCTCCATGTGTGAATTTTAATGTTGGAAATTGGGTTAGTTTGAAAACTATGGTTATGTTTTGTTTTGGCATTGTTATTTATAATGAGTAACTAAATCATATTTAATATCACTATTTCTCAGAAAAATAATGAAAGCAGTTAATATGGTGTATTTCTGTGAATTATTCTCTTGCAAGATAACTTTTGATATCTGTTCTAATGATTCATAATCTTTTGTAGTTATGTGCATGGTTCACCTTTGCTTGAAAGCTCTAGCGCATTTGAATCACAGGATTCGGCCGAAAGAATATCAGCAGGCCTTGGAAGGGTCATGGTGCTAGATCTTGTTATCAGAAATGAAGATAGGCTTCCGTGCCATCAACTTAGATGGCGTGGGAACCCTGCCAATTTGTTATTGGCTGAAAAGACAATCTCTTCAAATTTAGATACAATAGGAGAAGCCTTTGATCTTTTAATGAATCGACGCGGACCTGAAACGAGGACTCTTCAAAAAGAAAGAAGGTCAACTTCAGTAAACAGCATATTGAGCTCTCATACTCATGGTATGGTATCACGAGGCTCTCATCTTTCACAGATAAGAGAATCATCCGATGACATGAGCCTTAAAAGTCAAACATCTGGAGAATCAATGTTTATTGGCTCCAACATTGTGGCTATTGATTCTGTTGTTCCTCGTCGACCTCCTGCTGGAAAACGTGCAGATGATCAGGTCAATTATCCTAAGTTTGTTGAGTTACTACTAAATAGCTCTGATTTTTCCTCTAACTTGTTATATGATATAACTGGAGGGAAATTAGGAAGTCCTCTTTTAGAAGACGTAAATATAACAGTTGATGTACAAGGAATCAATATAACATTAATAGTTCATGAGTTCCGCTGTGGTTTTCGTGCTGCCCTCAGGGATATGCAAGGATTTCATATATTCCTGCTTACACTTCACCAAAAACTTGATAACTTGTTACGATTGTTTAATAATACTATAAGCAAAATATCATTGGGGGAGTCCGAAAAAGAAGATTCAGTAATTTCTAACTCACCTTCACCTACTACGGGTAGTTGTCCCTCTCCAACAAATAAGGAGAGGCTTTCCATTGATAGCAATCGAGATTTTAGCGATTCAGATTCACAGAGATCTGCTCCAAGGGCATCACCATCTTCAGGCAATAGAGATTTTTGTGACTCTGCTTCTCCTATTTCAAGAGAAGGTTGGCATGGTAAATCCTCTAAAGGAAGCGTGGAGCCACTTCATGGTTCCCGTTTTACAGCTAAGCTTCGCGATTTTCATAAATTTGCCAAGGTTTGTCTTTAAGTAGCATTGTTTGTTTACTAGTACATGGCCTTGGTTCTGCTGATGCGTTTATCCAAGTTATTGTTTAAATGCATTGTTCACATTTTTGTTGTTGATTCATAGCTTGTTGTGCAAAACAAAATTACTTATTGCAGATTTATGTCAACAAAAATAACTTTTTTTGACAATGGCTTGGATGCGCTCTTGTTGGTTGTTGCTTTTCTGAGTGAGAGCATGAAATCTTGGGAATTTTTTCTGATTTTTTGATAGTTTAACTGATGTGGTGTCTTTATCATGCAGAACAACATTGTTTCTACCTTGCATTCTATTTTTTTTTCCTCTTCTGTCTTATACTTTATCATACATTCCAGGTTGATGCAGAATCTTATAAAGAATTGGAGCATTGGAATGAAATGCTTAAAAATGATGCTATCAAGTTATGCCAGGAGAACAATTTCAATTCTGGATTTTTTGAGGGTAGTGACAGCAACACAGTTGTTGATGCATATGAATTGAAGGTACTTGAGTTTAAAATGTTATGTAGAATTATTAAGGTCAACTCATTCATAGGGAATACATATTCATATGAAGTATTTACTCCATTAACTTTCAGGTCAGACTTGAGCATATCCTTGAGAGGATTGCATTGATATCTGAGGCTGCAAATACAGAGAGACCATCCGCCATTACAAATAGCCTGTACATTGGTGGAGCACTATCTGCAAGATCTGTGTACACAATGCAACACTTGGGAATCACTCATATTTTGTGTTTATGTACTAATGAAATTGGACAATCAGATTCTCAATTTCCTGATCTATTCAATTACAAAAATTTCTCTGTAAGTTATCTCATTTTCTTTCTTCTTGTCTAAGTCTTGTTTATATTATTTATTCATGCATTTTCATATAGGACTAATCTAGTTTTTTATTGGCAATTATGGCAAATGTTTGTGTGAGAAACAGGCGATTCCTAATGCTGGTGATAACATCTCCACAGTAATATGTATCAGCCTTGCTATAAATGTCTCTCACTGAAATTTTGATATAAAGTCTGACAAAAAGTCACTACTCTAAAAACTAAATCACTTTTGTTGAAAGTTTAAATAAACAGGCCCTTATGCTTGTTATTGTACTCATCAACAAAAATATTTTCTGTTGACTTAAAATATCAAATGTACTCTTGAGTTCTGCATAAGGAATAAATCTTCATATTTGTTTTCACTCTCCTGTTTGAACAGGTGTGCGACAATGAGGACGCTAACATCAGCAGCATTTTTGACGAAGCTTGTGATTTTATAGAAGCTGTTGAGTGCACAGGCCAGAGTGTTTTAGTTCATTGCTTCGAAGGGAAAAGCAGAAGTGTCACTGTAGTCCTTGCTTACTTGATGCTCAGAAAGTAAGTAAACCTATTAATACAATATCGCCTAAAGTTGAAACTAGTGTTTTGTGGAGCCAGCCCTCCATAACCAAGTTATGTTGCAATTATAATTAAATAGTTTAATCCTAATGACAAAGTATACTATCAATTATTTACATGGTTGGTTAGGTGCTTCAAAACAATCTAAGTATTCTTCAGTATGTATGATAGTAGTAATCATAAGTTTATCTTCCTTGATATTTAATAGTATAAGTTTTTACGGAACTGAAATTGTTTGTTATGCAGGAAGTTCACATTAATAGAAGCATGGAATGCTATGAAAAAAGTTCACCGTCGAGCGCAGCCGAATGATGGTTTTGCTAAGATCTTACAGGAACTTGATAAAAAACTGTATGGGAAGGTTTCAATGGAGTGGCAGCAGCGGAAACCAACTATGAAAGTTTGCCCAATATGTGGCAAGAATGCCGGATTGAGCAGCAGCTCCCTTAAGCTACATCTACAGAGATCACATAAAAGGCTATCATCAGGGAGTGTAGATAGTGCCATGACAATGGAAATCCAAAAGACATTAACCACTTTGAATATTAGCCGTGGTGGGAGTGTTAGCCCCATACAAAGGCAATTTCATTCAATGAGAGATTAATAGTATATTTCTCTTAGGTCATTTCAGATTCATTGCCTCAAAATTTTAGCAGCATCGTAATGGCCAAGATTGCTTTAGTTTACATGTAATATGAATCATCTGATCTAAAATCAAAGGTCAAGATTGATTACTGCAGATAACCGTGTATATTACAACTGCAAGAAATCCAGATCCAATCTTCTTCTAACATGTGTAAATTAGAAGAGGAGTTTACATTAGCCATGCAAAGCAGTTAAGCATATTTTTTTGGAGAGTTTGTATGTGATACTGTCACAATTAACCAGACAATGAGTTGTTTATGAGTATCCTTACAATATAAGTTTGGGGCAACGAAGTTTGATTTAAGAATAAATAGAAGTTTCATTGCGGAATCTGGAATGTTGTTGCTGGATTGTTTACGTGGGAAGCAAAGTATCATCGTATAAACTAGGAATACAACCTATAGAACAAACCTGAAAAACATGTAAACCTCTCTGTACATTGGAGTACACATATTTCGTACATATCTAACTGTCCCCAATTTGTGGTTGTTGTACAAGTATGTCATTACATGTCGAGCAATAAATATGCAATGGTAGTACTGTACTATACAGCAGCAAAGCTGGGATGTTACATTATATAAGTATCAGTGAAAACATGAAAAGACTCCAGCTTCCAATGAAATAGCTAGTCGTTGCACATGTCCAAGGCATAGTAAACTTAGTAAGAAGTAAAACTATATTGTGAGTAAAAAGTAAACTTAGTAACAATATTGCAACTTCTCATTAAATGTTCATTTAAAACTATTTTATACGAATAGCGTATCTTTATTAGATTCTTAACTACTTTTTTTAACACAATCCAAATTGTATGTACAATGTAAGTCATAGACAAATCTCAATGAATGAAAATTAGGTTGGTGGAAGGACTCAAGTTTATGGGAATATGCTCTCATTTGCAAAAGTCAGAGGGGCTGCACATGAAGTTCCTTTCTCACAGCCTGAAAGATCACTTGTGCTATTCAAATCATTCTTGGAAGGAAGGCCTATTAATTAGCTGAGTTTGTAAGTAAACATTATTATCCTTTAATACAAAAATAATTAGAGAAAAGGAATGTATTACTGTGCAGAATGTCAAAAGAAAAGTTAGACAATTTTTTTTCATAACTTTTATGGCCTTTTGGGTTTTCAACCTTAGTTGGTGAGTTTTTGTGTGCTTGCTTTTTCTTTATTGAATTGTTAAGTGTACTGAAGAAATTATGTAAAGAAGTTGTTGAATGTTATAAATTTTAAGGTGAATAATGAGGTTTGAAATCATGTCATTCATTATGTATTTAATAAATTAAGTGTTGCATAGAGTCTAAATAAGATTTTCGTTTCGTTTGTTCGATTCACTTTTAGGTAAATATATCCGTACAAAAACTATTTTACCTTCAAATTATATTTAAGTAAAATCAATTTACTTAAAATTAATTTTTATCACCTTAGGAAATATGTACAAAAAGAAAAAGATATGGTAGAATAATTGATCATTGAGCTAAAGACAAAAACGTCTATTCAAGAAGGTTGTGCTCAAGTAGTAAGTGTTGGCCTAAAGGAGTAACTTTTGTTCAGAAAGGCAACTTCTGATACCATTTGTGCTCTGCAAATATTCCAAAGAAACAGACAATACAAATATTCAAAATAAATAAATAAATAGATGGGACAAAAGCTAAATAAATGGCATGCCAGAGTGGTTTGGTTTCGTGAATTCAGTTTACAAGCTAGCTCATTTCATCGTACACAATTGCAAAGGTAAGATGTCTCATTTGACATCAAAATGTATTAAAAAATAATACAATAAAAAAAATATAGAAAGTTAAAAAAGTAATAATAATTAAAAAATAGTACAATTAAATTAATATTAAAAAATATAGAAAGTTAAAAAAGTAATAATAATTTGAAGAATACAAAATGTATTATTAAACCATTAACAATAATTATTTTTTGAAGAATAAAAAATAGTACAATAATTATTAAACAAAAATTCTGTTTTCCCTACCTTTCCCTCCTTTCTTGCTATTTCCAGCTCCCTTTTCACCATCCGCACCCCTCCGGACAACCCCTTTGAATCTATTTTTATACCTTGGGCCCCTCTCCGTTGTTTCATTTATTTTGATTTTTTGATTATTTAAAACAAAAGTTGGTGTTTTTAATTAAACATAGCATCATTCCAGCTAAACATTTACGTTCTAATGATCATGTAACCCTCGAGAAACAAGGGAATAATAAGGAAGTTCCATTCCACTTGGAAAAAGTGAGCGAAATATACTATTAAAAACGTGTTTTTAACGGCATATGTAGAGTATTGCAAATAAAATTGATTATCTGAGCAATGATATATTCTTATTTGGAAAAAGGATTTTACCCTACATTCTCACATGTATATTTGTCATGATAAAAAGTTAATTTTACCATTTTAGTTATTTATAATAAATTTTAAAATTGATAGTTTGAAAAATATTAAATTTTCGAAATAAGGATTACATTTCGAAATTTTTGAAAATTTCAAAAAAAAAAAAATATTTTGAAAGTTTTAAATTATTCAAAAGTTTTAAAAATTCTGAAATTTTTTATTTCAGAAGTTTTGAATTGTTCGAAAGTTTCAAAACTTTTGAATATTCTGAAAAACTTTAAAATTTTCGAGTGTCACTTGTTTTTAATTTCAAAGATTTTGAAAGTTTCGAATGTTAAGATATTTTTCTAAAGTTTTGAAAAAGAGGTGAAAAAATGAAAAGTTAAAAAAGTTGCAAATCTGATAGATAGTTAAAAAAGTAAAATTATATTTTTACGTTAATTGAAGGGTGACAGATTTATGTCTGAGATGTATGATATAATTATCTATTTTGAGTAATAGATTCTATGTAGTATGATAATTGATTTTTAAATTTATTATAATTGGTCATTTAATTGGCTTGGCAACAAAAATGTTTCATATTATTTTATATCTATTTATTTAAATAGATTAACTAGTCAAAATGACAAAAACTTTGAAAACATGTAAGTTGTTATTAGTGTTTTAAATCATAATTATCAAGAAGAAGAGAAAAAAAAGTAACCAAATTAAAATTATTCAACGGTATTAAATTAAATTACCAATTAAAAAATAAAATCATTTTAAAATGAATTAAATTAAATAAATAGAATATAAATCAGCTAGAGATAATTTGACTATGCATTTATTGAAATATAACGTAACAATTTTATATTTTAGTTGTGATCAATAAAATTAAAGAGAGAAAATTTAAAATTTAAAATTTAATGATTCGTATAACTGTATTAAATAGATGTTATAGAAGATTTAAATACTAAACAACGATAAAGTCATGATTAATTTAGATGCGGGTAAACAACTTAAATTAATTAATTAGAACTTCTACGGTATTTTAAAGAAAAAAAAGTATATCGATCAAAATTTTAACTAACATTTATATTAGTTTATCATTAACTAATCTACATCAACGTTGGAATATTGAATATTAAAAATTGACTAATTCAATAAGACACAATATTTATCTATATAACTTAGTCTCTAATAATTATATAAATTATTTATATAACTAAAAAAATTATTTAAAATTATGAGAAAATTTTATCTAAAATTGTTTCAAACAAAATCACTTGAAAGTTATAATCATAAAACCATCGTTATTATTAAAGTTTGATTGATTAAAGTCACATCATTCAGCTATTAATTAATCTATTATAATATATTAAAATAAAACTTATATGTCACATCGTAATATTATGTTTCACATTATTTATATTTTTATGTGACACGCTTCTACAATTCACTTATATTCCTATAAAACTTCATAACTTTTGGGCCAAAATTTTATTTGAGGGCCAAAACTGAGGAGAAATAAAATAGAGAATTATTTTTGCTATTCATCTAAATTAAGGAAATCAAAATTACATGTAAGCCATTTTTTTAATTTAGTTTTTGTATCTTACACATCATTATATACATATATTGAGAACTCATACACAAAAGGTCTTCAAGAAAATAATTATTTTACTATCTTCTCACTTCAATCAATTTTAGGTGTTCCTCCATTTATACTTCAATCAATTTTAGGTGTTCCTCCATTTATAACTTTGTATATTCAGATTAGTACAAAACACCTCTAATTTTATGTTATCTTAAGAATTATTCTTTCGATTCTTTTTTAAACTTTGGTGAATAGTACACTTTATATGCAAATTTTTGACGTTTACACAACATTAAATCATAATGGCTTATCAATTTTCACTCAAATATTAATGAGAAATGTGAGATTGTATAACCTCTTAGTGACTTGCTCAATTTGGTCAAACCATGTCATTTTCTTTCTCCAATTAAATTTTATCAATCTTATATTTTTTTCTCTTTTTTATCTACGTAGTTTTAATGTAATATGATTTCTCAATTCTAAGCTCAAATATTAATGGGGAATGTGAGTTTGTGTAACATTTTCGGCGATTTTATAGACTGGATAAAAACTTATGTTTATGTCATTTTCTTTCTCCATTTAATTTTATACTTCTTCTTTTGATTACAAATAATTTATTTTTCTTTAACTAAGAGTCCGTTGAACACTTTTGAATTCTTAAACCGCAAAATGACATTTTCAATTCTTTTATTTTTTTTAGATTTTTAGTTCAACTATATATAATAGATAATTAGATATAAACAATAACTACATTTTCTTTTAATCAAAAGATTACAATATCAAATTGCATAACAAACAAATACCACATGGCAATATGGTTTCACACAATTTGTCCATAAACAGTAACCTAATAGCACATGAGAAATTATTATTATTATTATTATTATTATTATTATTATTATTATTATTATTATTATTATTATTATTATTATTATTATTATTGTTGTTGCACCATCCACATGTATATTTAACATGTATGTAATGTACAAAAAATAATTAATAAATCTAATAAATGATATTTTGTCTTTTTCCCTTAATAATTATCAATGCGTGTATTTACCATTAGCATTTTTGAAATATTTTAAAATATTAAAAAAATATTACAATTTTAATAATTTATAAATATTTTATATACTTTTTTTACTCAAATAACATATATATTTTAATAAAAATAGAATATGTAATTATCAATTATAATTTTTTTTACTTAAATTATGATTAATATTTTATGTTTATGAGATGTATAATATTTTGATAGTGTAGATAGAGTTTAAATTTAATCTCTTTAATTTGTGGTAGCTTCAGGATATTTATATAAAAAAGCTCTAAATGAGTTGGATTATACATATCCACCAAAAATTTAAAATAGTTTTAGACTCGATTATAAAGTTAAATCTGGTAACCGAAATTTTTTGTCCAACCCCAGTGAGAATAGGAAGCAGTTGCATTGTTAGTGATTCTAAATGGCAAGAGAGCAAGAAAAGAAACACCCTTCTATTTCACCACCATTCACTAACTCTTTACAAGATCAAAACCAAAACAACGAGTCTCAAGTATTATTAACGCCTCTTACTGTTACTTCTCGGGTATTCTTTTTCTATTTCAATTCATTCTGCAATAACAATAAAAAATAATGCATGCAGGTTTTGTATACGTTGGGAGATATCACATCAGTACCTGCTTCTATGTTCACTCAATGGCTTCAATCAGTTCGTAAACGCACTTCCAATTATCGCTCCTCTGGATTCCCTCGCTCTTCTCCCACCATGCCTTTTTGGTTTCTTCTTACTATTTCCAATTTTTATTATGATTTAATTCATATGCATTATTTTTTAATGACTCACTTTTTTTGGAATGAGAAGCCTAATTTTCAATATGCTGGTGTGATTGCTAACTCATTTAAATTGTATCCAGTGATGGAGATTTTGCAGAGAATGCACAGATCGATGACTTTCCTGATCAAAAAGAAATTAGCTTGTGGGATAGGCTTGGTAAAGCTGAAATGTTAGACATTAAATCAACTTCATTTTCTTGGGATATACTCTCTTCACTTCACCATACCGAACACACCAGCAATGAACATTTTGAGGATGAAATGAATAGAACTTTCGAGGTTAGTGTTTTCCTATAATCATAATACTGTTTACATGCACAAACAAATACCATGCCAGCGGACTAGTAATGAGTGATTTTTTGGCCCCATTTACGGTTTTTTTGTAAGACTTTATGTTTTTATTTTCTAAAATTATGTTCATGTTGAATTACTAACAACGAGGTGAAAGACACTTGTAGTGAACAATTGTGTTAAAAAAGAAGATGGAAAAAAGTTATGAAGATTGTATTTTTAGAAACAATGTTTTGACATTTCTAAAGTTTGTAAAAATGCTAGATTTTTTCGTAAAAGAAAGTGGTGAAGAAAATATTGGATCCATATTTTACTCTTATTTTAATTAGTTAAAGTGTAAAGGAAAATAGGAAAGTAAACGGGTTCTTATTTGTCTATTGATGCCCTTTTATTTTTTATTAGGGCTTCCATGCTGTATCAGCAATTCAGCACCTATTATGTTAATTCATTCTTTCTAGTATTATGTTAATTCATTCTTTCTAGGTGCCAAATCAATTGTATTTCCAATGTAGATTGGTTAATTTTTTTAATCAATGTTTTGTTGTTATTGTAATTGTGTTTTATTTTCCTTTTGTGCTGCAGAAATATGTGTGCTTTATTTATTTGCTTTCTGCCCATTTATTCTCATTTGTGTCCACATAGGTGACAGTAAATTCTGGAGGGGTTGTCTTCTTTGCCTTTTTCAATGTGCTTGGGACTAATGATGCTTCTCCAAAAGAAGCAGCCGCTGTCTTAAAGATATCTTCCTCAAGAATGGCAACACAGTCTGAACGCCTTGGATATGAAGTCGCCAAGTGGTTTGGAGTTCAAACTCCACAGGTTGTGTTGTGTTCTTACTTAACTCAACTATGACATATGCAAGTTAATTTGTAGTTTATCAAATTTGTTTTTTACTTACATTTGTAAGATACAGGCTAGAGTCATTCATAATACCAATTTAGAATGGCTCCAAATAAAGAATGCTGCAGAAAAAGCAAAGGATGTAGCAAGTTGTGAGAATGATATAATTGGTGTAACGACGTGTTCTGAACTTTTGGAAGCACTCGAGCTTAGTCGATGTCTCTTGTTTATGAGGTACAATTGAAATCTAGTTTTCATATGATAAGGTTTTCATCATGGCTCCAATGACAGCATGAGATATCTTTGCTTGCCTTGTTACTTTTGTCACCTCTTGAGGATTTTCTTTTATTTCTGAAAACTGTCATGCTCCACTTTTCACGCTAAGGGCATGACCCGATAGTTTCGAATGTGGTGTGCAAAAATATCATCCTATATATTTGTTCCTGCAATGATTCAAGAGATACAATTTTCATAAAAAAATTCAGTATATCAGTCACAGTTTTTGGCAATAACCAAAAAATAACTAAATGTTATATGCTCTTCTCCATGTGTGAAGTGTGATATTGGAAGTTGGGTTGGTTTGAAAACTATCATATTTAATATCGATATTTCTCAGAAAAACCAATTAATATGGTGTATTTTTCTGTGAATTATTCACTTGCAAGATAACTTTTGATATTTTTTCTAATGATTCATAATCTTTTGTAGTTATGTGCATGGTTCACCTTTGCTTGAAAGCTCTAGCGCATTTGAATCACAGGATTCTGCCGAAAGAATATCAGCAGACCTTGGCAGGGTAATGATGCTAGATCTTGTAATCAGAAATGAAGATAGGCTTTCGTGCCATCAACTTAGATGGCGTGGGAACCCTGCCAATTTGTTATTGGCTGAAAAGGAAATCTCTTCAAATTTAGATACAATAGGAGAAGCCTTTGATCTTCTAACGAACCGACATGGACCTGGGATGATTAGGACTCTTCAAAAAGAAAGAAGATCAACTTCAGTAGATAGCATATTGAGCTCTCATACTCATGGTATGGTATCACAAGGCTCTCATCTTTCACAGATAAGAGAATCGTCCGATGACGCGAGCCTTAAAAGTCAAACATCTGGAGAATCAATGTTTATTGGCTCCAACATTGTGGCTATTGACTCTGTTGTTCCTCGTCGACCTCCTGCTGGAAAACGTGCAGATGATCAGGCCAATTATCCTAAGTTGGTTGAGTTACTACTTAATAGCTCTGATTTTTCCTCTAACTTGTTATATGATATAACTGGAGGAAAATTAGGAAGTCCTCCATTCGAAGACTTAAATATAACAGTTGATGTACGAGGAAGCGATGTAACATTAATAGTTCATGAGTTCCGCAATGGTTTTCGTGCTGCTCTCAGGGATCTGCAAAGATTTCATAAATTCCTGCTTACACTTCACCAAAAACTTGATAACTTGTTACGATCGTTGAATAATACTATTAGCAAAATATCATTGGGGGAGTCCGAAAAAGAAGATTCAGTAATTTCTAACTCACCTGCACCTAATACTGGTAGTTGTCACTCTCCAACAAGTAAGGAGAGGTTTTTCATTGATAGCCATCGAGATTTTAGCGATTCAGATTCACAGAGATCTGCTCCAAGGGCATCACTATCTTCAAGCAATAGAGATTTTTGTGACTCTGCTTCTCCTATGTCAAGAGAAGGTTGGCATGGTAAATCCTCTAAAGGAAGCGTGGAGCCACTTCATGATTCTCGCTTTACTGCTAAGCTTCGCGATTTTCATAAATTTGCCAAGGTTGGTCTCTAAGTAGCATTGTCTGCTGATGCGTTTATCCAAGTTATTGTTTAACTGCATCGTTCTCATTTTTGTTGTTGATTCATAAATTCTTGGGAATTGTTTCTGATTTTTTTATTATTTAATTGATGTGTTGTCTTTATCATGCAAAACAACATTTTTTCTCTCTCTTTTGTCTTATACTTTATCATACTTTCCAGGTTGATGCAGAATCCTATAAAGAATTGGAGCATTGGAATGAAATGCTTAAAAATGATGCTATCAAGTTATGCCAGGAGAACAATTTCAATTCAGGATTTTTTGAGGGTAGTGACAGCAACACAGTTGTTGATGCATATGAATTGAAGGTACTTGAGTTTAAAATGTTACGTAGAATTATTAAAGTCAACTCATTCATAGGGAATACATATTCATAGAAAGTATTTACTCCATTAACTTTCAGGTCAGACTTGAGCATATCCTTGAGAGGACTGCATTGATATCTGAGGCTGCAAATACAGAGAGACCATCCGCCATTACAAATAGCCTGTACATCGGTGGAGCACTATCTGCAAGATCTGTATACACAATGCAACACTTGGGAATCACTCATATTTTGTGTTTATGTACTAATGAAATTGGACAATCTGATTCTCAATTTCCTGATCTATTCATTTACAAAAATTTCTCTGTAAGTTATCTCATATGTCTATTCTTTATCCCCGATAGTTCTACTGATTTATTTATCGAGGTTTTTGCATAAGAATCAGTTGTCTTCCTTCTTGTTTAAGCCTTGTTTATATTATTTATTCATGCATTTTCATATAGGACTAATCTAGTTTTTATTGGCAATTATGGCAAATATTTTTGCGTGAGAAACAGTTGATTCCTAATGCTTGTGATAACATCTCTACTGTAATATGCATATTAGCCTTGATATAAATGGCTCTCACTGAAATATTGGTTTTTGATAAAGTCTGACGAAAAGTCACTACTTTAAAAACTAAATCACTTTTGTCAAAAGCTTAAACAAACAGGCCCTTATGCTTGTTATTCTGTTGACTTAAGATATCAAATGTACTCTTGAGCTAGGAAGAAATCTTCATATTTGTTTTCACTCTCCTATATGAACAGGTGTGCGACAATGAGGACACGGACATCAGCGGCATATTTGACGAAGCTTGTGATTTTATAGAAGATGTTGAGCGAACAGGCCAGAGTGTTTTAGTTCATTGCTTCGAAGGGAAAAGCAGAAGTGTCACTGTAGTCCTTGCTTACTTGATGCTCAGAAAGTAAGTAAACCTATTAATATAATATCGCCTAAAGTTGAAACTAGTGTTTTGTGGAGCCAGCCCTCCATAACCAAGTTATGTTGCAATCATATTAAATAGTTTAATCTTAATGACAGATTTTACTATTAATTATTTACATGGTTGGTTAGGTGCTTCAAAACAATCTAAGTATTCTTCAGAATGTATGATATTAGCAATCGTAAGTTTATCTTTCTTGATATTTTAGAGTATATGTTTTTTCAGAACTAAAATTGTTTGTGATGCAGGAAGTTCACATTAATAGAAGCATGGAATGTTATGAAAAAAGTTCACCGTCGAGCGCAGCCGAATGATGGTTTTTCTAAGATCTTACAAGAACTTGATCAAAAACTGTATGGGAAGGTTTCAATGGAGTGGCAGCGGCGGAAACCAACAATGAAAGTTTGCCCACTATGTGGCAAGAATGCCGGATTGAGCAGCAGTTTCCTTAAGCTACATCTACAAGATCACATAAAAGGCTCTCATCAGGGAGTGTAGATAGTGCCATGACAATGGAAATCCAAAAGGCATTAACCACTTTGAATATTAGCCGTGGTGGGAGCGTTAGCCCCATACAAAGGCAATTTCATTCAATGAGAGATTAGTAGTATATTTCTCTTAGGTCATTTCAGATTCATTGCCTCAAAATTTTAGCAGCATCTTAATGGCCGAGATTGCTTTAGTTCACATGTAATATAACTGATCTAAAATCAATGGTCAATATTGATTACTGCAGATAACCGTGTATATTACAACAGCAAGAACTCCAGATCCAATCTTCTTCTAACATGTGTAAAGTAGAAGAGGAGTTAATATTAGCCATGCAAAGCAATTAGGCATATTTTTTTGGAGAGTTAGCATGTGATACTGTCACAATTAACCAGACAATGGGTTGTTTGAGTAGCTTTACAACAGAAGTTTGGGGCAACGAAGCTTGATTTAAGAATAAATAGAAGTTTCATTACTTGCTGGGTTGTTTACATGGGAAGCAAACACCAACCAAACTGTATCATCCTATAAACTAGGAATATAACCTATAGAACGATCCTGAAAAACATGTAAACCTCTCAGTACATTGGAGTACACATATTTCATACATATCTAACTGTCCCGAATTTGTCATTGTTGTACAAGTATGTGATTACATTTTGAGCAATAAATATGCAATAGTAGTACAGTACTATACAGCAAGGGATGTTACATTATAACAGTATCAGTGAAAACATGAAAAGACTCCAGCTTCCAATGAAATAGCTGGTGGATGCACATTGCCAAGGCATGCCATACACGGCTCTTTTTCATCATTCCCACACCCTTTTTAGTGTTCCCCTATACCCCCTGTTCCTGCAATGTTAACCCCTCAAATTGATTTTGCTAGGCTGCTAAGGGAAAACATAACTGGGCCTATCAGTAATAAATTAAGAGATTTAGGTTTATTGACAAGTAAAACATACTATGACTATGCTTTAAATAAATCAAGTACATACATCATAGAAAAGGTAACTACTTTATACAGGAAGAGCCTCTGGTAGTGACTCCGGGTTTCCGCTGCTACCATTGAGAACAATCACATTCCCGTCAGAATCAACATCTACTATAACAGAGTCACCCTCTTTGATCTCTCTAGCAAGCATCTTTTCAGCCATGCTATCCTCCAAAAGTCGCATTATTGCTCTTCTTAGAGGCCTAGCTCCGTAACTAGGATTATAACCTTCCTCAACCACCCTGTCCCTAAATCTTTCTGTTACTTGAAGTTCAATATCTTTGGTCTCCAGTCTCTTAAACACCTCCTTGAGCATTATGTCTGCTATATCCTTCACCTCCAATTTTGTGAGTTGCCTGAAAACAATCATTTCATCCAACCGATTAAGAAACTCTGGCCTAAAGTATTGTTTTAGCTCCTCAGTCACCAAGCTCTTGATTCTATTATAACTGCTGTCTTTCTCATCATAATCCAGATCGAATCCAATTTTGCGGCCACCTTTCTCAATCACACTGCTTCCAACATTTGATGTCATTATAAGAAGTGTGTTTTTGAAATCCACAGTTCTTCCCTTACTGTCTGTTAGTCTTCCGTCTTCAAGGATCTGCAGCATCATGTTGAAAACATCAGGATGGGCTTTCTCAATCTCATCAAAGAGTACAACAGTGTAAGGACGACGCCGAACTGCTTCAGTCAATTGACCACCTTCGGTGTAACCAACATATCCAGGAGGTGAACCAATAAGTTTGGAGACAGTGTGCCTTTCCATAAATTCACTCATGTCAAGACGAATCATGGCCTCCTCAGAGCCGAAGTAGTATGCAGCCAATGCTTTGGCCAATTCAGACTTCCCCACACCAGTTGGACCAGAAAATATGAAGCTGGCAATTGGACGATTAGGGTTCTTCAATCCAACCCGGGCTCTACGGATAGCCCGACTAATGGCTTTCACAGCTTCATCCTGGCCAATGATTCTCTTGTGTAAAGTATCTTCCATCTTGAGGAGGCGATCAGATTCATCTGCTGAGACTTTGTCAACCGGTATGCCCGTCCAGGAGGACACAATATGTTGTATGTCAACTTCAGTTACGAGAGGACCTTCATCTCTAGCCTCACTCTCTGCTTTGTTCATCTCCTTGCCTTTCTCTACAACTGATGAGATCTGTGCCTTTAGATCCATTTCTTTATCACGCAGTTCTCCAGCCTATTCAGAAATTCATGTGTCATCAAGTCACAAATTATTGACCAAAAAATTGTACATCCGAATCAGGAATATACCACTGGGGTAACACTAAACTGTTCTTTGAACTCAACGAACTAGAAGCAGAGATTATTCTAGGCCAACAGTAAAATTTCAGGCATTCTTCTTATATTTACTCAAGCACGAGTATTATTTTTCATAGACAAACAACACACTGGATAAAGGTAGTTGACAATCTTCCTGAAATGTTTGATGTTAAAACTTTACAAGTTAAATCTTCAGTGAAAAAAGTTACCTTTTCAAAGTCTTGGTTGCGAACAGCTTCCTCTTTCTCCTTGACAATCTGCCTGACCTCCTTGTCAAGTTCTTTTGCCTCTTCTGGCAACTGGAAGCACATAATAACCCAATTAGCTAAATAATAATAGAAGCTAGAACTTGTAGTTAAAGGGTAGACAAACAAAATACCTGAGCATGTTGAAGACGGACTCGTGAGCCAGCTTCATCAATCAAATCTATAGCTTTGTCTGGCAGAAATCGATCACTGCAAGGGACAAACATTATTATACACCGGAATCACTTTGAAAATATCAGATGAGCATTCTGATTAACATAGATATTAATCAAATAGCTATTAGAAGTCCAACTTATGAAGCCCATATATTTATATGACTTCAGCACAACATGACATGCATATGGAAAATTCTTAAAATTTAAAGACACGATTCAGCCTAAATACATTAACATGAAACATATTTTACATAGATGCATGTGTGAAGAGAAATTGACTATTTTTCATTAAAATAATATCTATACCAGCATAAATGACATGAAAAAATGAACAGAGGAGGAGCAAATAGACGAATCATGACAAACCTGATATACTGGTAAGAAAGTTGCGCAGCAGCTACAAGAGCCTCATCGGTATAGCGGAGCTTGTGGTGAATCTCATAACGTTCTCTAAGTCCTTTCAGTATTTGTATGGTTTCATCCACAGTTGGTTCTGGTACTTTAACTGGCTGGAATCGTCTCTCCAAAGCTGGATCTTTTTCAATGTGCTTCCTGTATTCGTCCAATGTTGTGGCTCCAATACACTGCAGAAATATTTCAAGTCAATACTGTTTAGTACAATTTTACTATAAACAACAGAGATTGGATTCCATCAAATCGATTAATTTACAAGATGCATAGACAGTGAGAATAATGTGGACATAATGCACTTCCAAATGTGTCTACATTGACTATTCTGTAATCCCTTATTGACCAAGACTGAAACAATAGAAAATGCCAACACTTGAATTTTTAGATTTAAAATTCCAATACTAATTCAATAATTCAGCATATATTATTTAATTTTGACCCCAACAACAGCATATATTAATTAATTCTGACCCCAACAACTTGTGACCACACTGAACAACCGGAAGACGGATCATATATTATTTTCGTAAAATATGCAGTTTCTATAGAAACTTTATGAACAGAGAAGGTTACTTTCTCCTATGAAAAAGTTCAAGAGTGGTGCTAAATTCCTAATACATCCAACAACTAATAACCAATTCATTCATCCTCCTGGATATAACACAATGACTTCAAGCTTCAAGGACAGAGTCAACAAGCAATAAATCCATTTTGAGAAAAATCCTACCTGTAGTTCACCTCTAGCTAGAGCTGGTTTTAGGATGTTAGCAGCATCAATTGCACCTTCAGCTGCTCCTGCTCCAATTAGAGTGTGCACTTCATCGATAAAAAGTATTATTTCATCACTTTGTTTGATTTCTTCCATCAGTTTCTTCAACCTCTCCTCAAACTCACCACGGTATTTGGTTCCAGCTACAAGCAGACCCATGTCAAGGGTTATAACCTAGTTCATGTGAACAAAGCATATTATAAGAATACGTTGGCTGAATAAAATCATTCACTATCACATGCTTTCAAATAACAGTTTAAGATTCTGGAAAAGTTGATAATAGCATGGCATCAAAGCCTCCTTCGCCAACTTGTGAGGACTTCAAACCTTGACAGTCATTTTTCTAAATAAAAATTGAATTTCAGCTTATGGTAAAAGTGAAACAATGCATAAATGACAATTCAAGCCTAAAGGACTCTTCACAAAGGGGTGTGTCGGGAACAAATATAATGGAAAAGATATCAGTGGTTAATTACTCAATCAACATATATGACCCCTTGAAACAGCATTGATGTCTAAAACAGACTGTTGTATGCCAAATACAATTGAGCTAAGCCAAACTCATCAAAATCATATTACACTCCCAGAAATCCAGCAATTAAAAAATACATACCTACTCTACACTTAAATGTTAATATGAAATTAATTAATAATGGAAACCATGTGACTGAAATGCGATAGCACTTCCTAGATACTAGCTTAATCATCCAGGTGCCCTAAACAATTTTGTCAACACGTAAAATTCCAGAGAAAAATAAAAAACGATATGTTCATAATAACTTGAACACAACGAAACGTTCAAAGTGACAATGGTACTCAAATATAGAATAACAAATCATCTAAATGGAACACTATTTTTAAATGGTAGAGGTTAAATGTTTTCTTTCTATTAACCTTTTTTCCCTCAATAGTTTCAGGTACATCACCATTTGCAATCCGCTGAGCAAGACCTTCGGCAATTGCTGTCTTGCCAACACCAGGTTCGCCAATAAGACAAGGATTATTTTTTGTGCGACGGCCTAAAATTTGGGTGACACGTTCAATTTGTGGCTGCCTTCCCACAACAGGATCCAACTTTCCCTAAGAGACAGATGACAAACAATTTAGCTTTTATGCACCAAGTAGTATCACCCACCACGCGTAATGAAGAAAACTAGGAATTGTCATTACCTCTTCTGCTAACTTTGTCAAATTGGTACCATACTCCTCCAAAGTTGGCATCTTATTGTTACTACTTCCAGAGCCAACAGTAGCAGTTACACTGTCAGCACTCTCACCCACCATGCGAATAACCTGTATGCCCATTCCGTGGAAATTATCAGATAATGCAAATTAAGAAAAAAAACTAATGTAAACATTATCATGTAGTAAAAAAATATAAATGAAGGCATAATACTAGCCTGTGTGCGAATATTAGTAGGATCAGCGCCTAGGTTTTCAAGAACACGTGCTGCTACACCCTCACCCTCTCGAAGAAGACCTAGAAGCAAGTGCTCTGATCCAATATAATTGTGACCTGAAATTTTCATGGTGTAAGAGTCAGAGTTTTAATAAGCTAAGACTTACAATTGAATATAAACTTTATTCCCAACATAAGCCAACCACTAAAAAAATCCTAGATAGCCTCCAGCTCAATTTTCAAACGCAATCAAAGCAAGATAGTAACTTTACAGTCCTTTTTATAAGAAATATAAGACCAAATCATCAAGGCCAAGGAAAAGCATTTAAAGGAGTTTCATTTTTCCCAAAAATACCCATAATAATCATTAAATGCATCCAATTTCATGGGACTATGTGAGTTTCTAGTTAACATAAATCTCACAATAAAAAAAGGATGTAAAAGGAATTTCAGCAATTGATACACTTAGCTCTATGTTTCTTACAATTAGACCCAAAAAATAGCGTAATTGTTTCTTATAAAAATGACTGAAGGGAGTACCATCTAGTGGTGGCACACCATGTATTAAGGGTTAGGAGCAATCGCATGGATAGAAGTACAAGGGATAGGCAAAATATCTTTATGGTTCATGATTCCATTTACTTTTTTCTTTAACATTTGATACAATAATCAGACAGCTTATTAGATTCTCTACTCTTGCATTAAGTTCTTCCTCCTCTATAAGAAAACAAAACTAAGACGAGTCCTCATCTTCTCAAGTAAAATAGATAAATGTATAAAACCCAACATAACCAAATCACCTCTACATTATTTCAAGCTACAATTACACGGCATCAATTGCAGGGAAAACTGCTAAGTGCGAAAAACCTCTATTAAAGATACAAATGCTTTCTGCAATTTATTAATTAGGTACTAAAATATAATAGAGGAAGGTGAAGAAATGCATACCAAGTTGGCGAGCTTCCTCCAGTGAAAGTTCCAAAACACGCTTAGCACGGGGAGTAAACGGAATTTCAACAGCAACAAACCCACTACCCCTTCCAATTATCTTCTCCACTTCCACACGTGCATCTTTAAGGTTGATTCCCATAGACTTTAAAACCTTGGCGGCGATACCAGTTCCTTCACCAATAAGACCCAAAAGAATCTGCTCTGTTCCAACAAAATTGTGACCAAGACGTCTTGCTTCCTCCTGAGCTAGCATTATCACTTTGATTGCTTTCTCTGTGAAACGCTCAAACATGGCTTTGGGTATGCATCTGGTAGCCCTTGCCCGCCGTGAAGAAGAAATTGCAATTGATACCTTTGAGTGAAAATCTAGTCCAGGCCTCAGCATGGTATCTAAATGATTGAAAGTACGAAGTCCTGAGAAACCTGGCATTCTTAATCTGTTTGTTCGCAAAGCACACATCATTTTGACTGATCTTTTTGATTTTCCCGAGGCCTTGTGTTGGTTGTTCCTGTGCCCAGCCACTAAGCCAGGAACATTAATTGGCTGAGCCAAAACCCTAGCCATGATTCCTGAGTAGCTGCATTTATTATTAATAAAACATATTAGCCAACAGTTAATACTCTTGAAGCAGTAGAATGCGTAAGCATGTGAGATAAATCTTTAAAATTAAAAACAAAACAAAAAGTCCTCATAACCAGCATCATGTAGCCAAAACCATGAATGACACTTCAAGTAACACATAAGAGTATAAAGGAAAATAAACACTCATATAGATACTCAATAAAATCCCTCCTCAGTCCTCACACCAAAAATTAATATATTTCAGTAAAAATTGTTATTGGAGCACGATATATAAACATATAAACGAAGGTTCAAGTAAAGAAATTTGCCAGCTAGTTTAACAAACAAACAAATGCCAAGAATCAGAGTTTATTTTGAAATTACTCCTAAGCTACTATATAGGAATGAAGTTCAAAAATATGTATACTGCCTAAATTAATTAAGTTGGACAAATTTGAGAGAGGAATAAAGAGTTGCTTCAAACGACCCCGTTAAACATTCTTTTAATTTAACATAAGATAAGGTAAGATATATTGAGTGATTTGGTGGTGCAAGGAAGTTGAGTGCATGTAATCCTTACTCCGTTCTGCTTCCTAACTTGTCAAACTCCATTTTCTTCTTTTAATTAAAATCTAACCAATAAAAAATCACAGGCAATTTCCACTTTGAAAGGTTTCAACGATTTCTATTAAAAAACAATATTAATTTAAATTCAGGTATGAACGCAGGACTACAATAAAAACAAACAACATACTCGGAGCCAGGAAAAAGTTAATGTTCAAAAATTGACAAGAAAAAAAAATCCATCTAATATTGATATAGTTCCTTATAGTTTTCCCCAAAAAAATATAAATTAATGCTCCAATATTACTATAAATATATAAAATAAAAACAATTTATAGTAGTTGCAAATACTAGAAGCACAAACAACGATTAAAAAATATATAGGATGAGGAAATCACTAAGCAAACGCCAAATAACTCCAAAAAAAAACCTAAGTGAAACAGTTTTTTCAGTTATCAAAACCCCCCAAAACTAAAGTAATAGTAACACGATTCATCAACGAACGAAGTTGAGCAAAATTGAAAGAAAAAAAAAAAAAAACTGACCGGAAGTACTTCCTCCAAATAAACGGATAAGATAGAAGGATTTCAACCAAAAAGTTTGATGGTAAAAAACAATAAATAAAAGAGAGAGATACCTTAAGGAGCTGAGCTGGTAAGGGAGAAGAAGCTGTTTCTATATAATAATTAACTATTTAATAATAATGATAAGGGGAAGCAAAGAGGAGGAAGGAATAAAATAAAATTGTGGTGACAAATTGGCTCAGTGGACAAGTTAAATAACACACACATACACAAGATAATTAAATATCTCTTTCTTTTTATATCTTTATGTTTCTAATCTGGTGCTATATTGTGCCTTCCTGTACCTTCTACCACTGAATCATGTATTCCAAGTTTGATCTTGATGATATAAATGTACGTCGATTGATTCGAGGTTGTGTTTATATACGTGACACGTGCCGGCCGCCACTCCACTTCACTAGTTATGGCCCCACGAGATTAATGATTGTTTTTTACATCGAAACTACTTCTCTTCCCCTTCCTTTGTATTTTTTTTTAATCAATATATCTCTTTTTTTTAAAAACTTAATTAAAATGACCAATTTAAAAAAAAAAAAACTAAAATGTTTCATATAAGTCGTATCTTAAAGATGCCATCAAGTGAAAAATCATTTTTTTTCAGTAAAAATCCCATCGTGCAATGCGACAGCTACTTCGTTTATTTATCTTAATTGTTGAAAAATTATTAATTTAATAAATAAAAAATAAAATAATATTAATAAAATTAAATAAAATACATTCAATTGAAAAATAAAATATATCAAATTTAATGTGATTAATTAGATGTGTCAAAACAAATAACGTTTTCATAATATTTTACACATAAAATATCAATATAATTTTATTTTGTTAACAATTCTCTCTTATTTTTACTTTGATCTAATAAATAAAAAATAATAACAAAAATAAAATACTGTTAATATAATTAACAAAATAATAATAAAATATTTTGAAAAAAATCAAAATACATTTAACAGAAAAAATTCATTAAAGTTAATATGACGGAATAAATGTGTCAAAACAAATAAATGTCACTCTTGCATATACTAACAACTTAATTCAATTTTGTTAACGACTTCCTCCTATATTTTCTCCAGATCAAATAAATAAAAGATAAGAATAATAATATAAATTATATTAATAAAATAAAATATATTAAATTAAAAAATGCCACAAATTGAAAAAAAAACAAAAGACGTCAAATTTAAATCAATGATTTCCATCTAAATGTCCTCTAGTTGCACATCTAGGCAGTTATCGAACTCTTCTAGCGCTTTTGAACTAGTTGAAGTCATTCTGGTTGATTCTAATTTTAATCATTATCCTTGTTATAAGTTGTACGTGGATTAAAACAACTATCAACTGCCTTTGTATAATTTCGAGTTTTAGGGTTATACATAGAATAAAAAACAACATAAGTCATCTCATGAGTTGTGCAATTAGTTATAAACAAATAAAAAACCATGCTCTCTATCGGATGAACGAGATTTATATTTTTTTGCACTGATAGAACGTAATATGGAACTTCTATAGGGGTATGCGAGTAAGGTGATGATGAAGATGGTGTTTAGTGTTTGGTGCATGGTTTGTTGACGTGAGGTTGATTGAGGGGTTGAGTGTGAGGATATAATGAAGGTTGCAAACGTGGATCACACGTATATTGTTACACACACACAATTCATGTGTTCATCTGTTGTTCAAAAATCTCGTAATTAAAAGGTGGAAACGGTACTAAAAGTTTACTATGAAATGTTCAAACCTATATCAAACCAAGGATATTGGTCAGAATGTCAAGGTGATAAGGTGTGTCACAGTATTCGAATGAGAAAAGTTAAGAAAGGTCGCCTAAAAAATAGATACTATAAAAAAAGTACATGGGGATTATGTCGTGTATCTGATCATACTAAAAAACATTGTCCAAATGCTACTAGCACATTTACTCAAATTTGATATATCTTTTTCTTCTGTTTTAATGTATTTTCTTTAAAATTATTAATATAATTTATTTTATTGTTATTATTATTTATTATATTCAGAGGAAAAATAAGACAACCTTGTTAATAAAATAATATCAAATTTTTAATTTAACAAAAAAACATGAGTGAATTGTTAAAATAATATAAGATATTATTTATTTTGGCACATCTACTTAACCACGTTAACTTGGATATTTTGTTTGATTTTATTATTATAATATTAATTTTTTTTTAATTTTATTATAATCTTTTATTGTATTAACAATATTTTATTTTTAATTTATTATTATTTGTTTATTAGATCGAAGTAAAAATAGAAGACAATTGTTATTAAAATAAAATCATTTGATTTTTTATTTATTTAATTTTATTAATATAATTTTTTTTTACATATTTTAACTATTTTTATTAATTAAATTAATAATTTTGGTTAAGTTTTTTTAAATAAAGAGATATATCGATAAAAAATCATAATTTATTTTATGTTAACGTGATATGTTTAGAATGAAATGGAAGATATTAAGATGAAATCACTCACTTTATATAAAAAAAATTAAAAAAGATAAATATTATCTAAAAAAGAAAGACAGATATTACTAATCTCTATTAATATCATTTGATGAGATAAATATAAATTTATGGAGTGCTTAATTAACCTCAAATACAAAAATCAAAATGGACTCACTCAATTTTAGCTTAAAGTTCGGCTCCTGCCCAAAAAAATATAAATATTTAGTTACTCACTATAATTAGATATATGAATAAACTCTGATTACTAAATATAAAATTATATACCATTTCCTACACAAATGCACACATGGGAATATATTACCTTAATTAGTTATTTGATTAATCTCTGGCATTTACTATTTGTACCTCTTTGGCAATTATATTGGGTCAGCGTTTAATTATGAATTGTGTATCATACTTAAATTAATTAGCCTATTAGTAGTTGCATTGTTGTCTTCCTAATAACAGAAAAGCACAACATTATTACAACAAACTTTACCACAGTGACAACGAAGCTAGCTATAAGCACCCTAGTGTTGCTTATTATATTATTTATTTGCATTGACATGTTATTTGTGTCTTTAAAAATTGTTTTCTCCTGAGAAAGATTTTGGGTTTGAGAAATGGGGATAGTAAATATAAACGAAACGTTATTTGTATCAATGACTAATATCAGCCAAAGTGCTAATATTACACTTTATAATGTTTGTATTTCCGCCCCACCCCATATTCTTTCAGATGGCATATGGGGAGGACACAAGACCGAAAGGGGTCCCTTACAGTCATCTTTTCCGGTATTTCTTCTTCAAGTTGTTCTAATTTATGGAACAACACGGACTTTACATTTTCCTATGAAAATGTTGGGTTTTCCTGTGCTCATTTCACAAATGATGGTAAGTATTTAATCTCACTATAGTTAAATTTATTAATTTGATTTCTCAATTAATATATTGAATTAATGGTAATTGCATGTGTGTGAATTAGGCTGGACTTATTTTAGGATCAATGGTGCCGATATTTGAGGAGTACAAGATAATGTTATTTCCATATGGAAGTCAAGATACACTGGCATCAATAACAACAATTGGTTTTGTATTCTTCCTGTTTGAGACAGGGGTAAAAATGGATTTTGACATGATCGTACAATCAGGAAAAAAGGGATGGATCATTTCTCTTTTTGCGGTAATAACATCATTGATTGTGGGTGGTATTTCTCGTTCTACGGAGTTTTTTAGTATTTTTAATGACTCAATTAGTGAAGCTAATGTTATATTGATAGGACACAATACAACTTCATTTGCAGTGATTGTTGCTCTCTTAAATGATCTTAAACTCTTAAACTCTGAACTTGGAAGATTAGCATTATCTTGTGCTTTGGTTGGTGACATAATCAGCAATCTTATTGTAACTGTAATTTCAAGTATTGCGAATGACAGTCACGGCATTCCACTTGGTGTTAGGTTGGGGTGTTTATTTGCAATAAGCTTCTTCATTTTGTTAGTCTATCGTCCTGCAATGTTTTGGGTTATTGAACACACTCCTGAAGGAAAAGAAGTTAAGGATATTTACATCAACATTGTAATTGGGATTCTGTTTTGTTTGTGTTGGTTATCAGGAGTATTAGAGAGGGGTCCTGTGTTTTTACCTTTTGTTTTTGGATTGGCTACACCCGAAGGATCTCCATTAGGCTCTACTTTGATCAAAAGGATTCATTTGTTAGGCATAAAATTGTTTTTGCCAATCTTCATGACCACTTGTACAATGAAGGTGGAGTCTTTTGACATATTTGATTTTACAACATCATCATCAACAACACTTAAAATTGCTTTGTTCGTATTTGTTTTTGGTTATGTGGTGAGAATGGTAGCAAGCCTTGTATCTTCACTCTTTTTCAATGTGCCTTTAAAGGATGCTATTTCTCTTGCCCTCATTTTGAACTGCAAAGGTGTTGTGGAAGTAACAATGTACTCTACTGCATTGGAAAGAAATGTAAGTGGAAAATAACTGTTTCTATAACTTGGTATATTTTGTACTTTCTTATAATTAACACATCATTTCTTTTCTCTTATGCAGGACATCCAATCTAGAACATATTCAATAATTATAATGATAATGATGATTTTAATATGCATTACTCACTTGTTGGTAAAACGTATGTACGATCCTTCGAGGAAATATGTTGGTTTTCAAAAGAGGAATATGTTCAGTTTGAAGCCAGACTCAGAACTGAAGATACTAGTTTGCATTCATAAACAACATCATATAAGTCCTATTATAAGAGTTATTGATCTATGTTATCCAACAACAGAAAATCCTATCATTGTAGATGCTTTGCATTTAATCGAGCTAGCTGGGAGGTCCTCACCTATTTTCATTTCTCACAAGAATAAGAAAGTTGTTTCCTTAAACTTGAATGACTCTTACTCTGATACTGTTATTCTTAATTTTAAACTCTATGAACATGACAAACAAGGTGGAGCAATAGTGAACCCTTACACTGCCATATCTCCACTTAACTTAATGCATGAAGATGTTTGTCACCTTGCATTGGACAAAGTTTCATCCATTATGATCCTTCCTTTTCATAAAAAATGGTCTAGTGATGGAAAAGTAATTGAATATGATGACAATAACATAAGGTCTTTAAATTGCAAGGTATTGGAAAAATCTCCATGCTCTGTTGGAATTTTAGTGAGTCGTATGAATGTTCATCCATCAAATCTTCGATTAGGTTTAGTGTTTTTGGGAGGAAGAGATGATAGAGAGGCTTTGTGTTTGGCTAATAGAGCAGCATGTGATTCTAGCATTGAGCTTGTGATATATCACATTTTAGACAAGAATATGAATGAAGAAGACAAGGATAATTTGGAGACGGCGCTTGATAAAGCTGTGTTAAAAGAATCTAAGCTAGAACATTCTAGTAAGGGTAATATTGTAACTTTCAAAGAAATAGAAGTGGAGGGTGGGTCCCAAACACTTGATGTTCTTCGTCAAATGGTAGATGAACATGATTTTCTTATAGTTGGGAGAAGACATGGTGTCAATTCTCCTCAAACATCTGGGCTTGAAGAATGGAGTGAGTTTCCTGAGTTGGGTTCAATTGGAGATTATTTGGCTTCCTCAGATCTTGATTCCAAAACATCTGTTTTAGTGGTGCAACAACAACAATTGTGTCTATAATTGTAGATACTTTTCTTAATTGATTACATGAAAATGCAATTTAGATTGTTTCTTTGTTCTCTTATTTCTCTAATTTTGTCGCATTACAATTAAAATCAAATATATTAGAATTTTAATTTACAACATTCAAATTATTTTTAATATCAATATACATAATCATTAAAATTTTGGTTTTAAAATCGAAATCTAAAATTTATAATAATTCGGTTACAAAATATTAATTGTCAAATAATTATAAGGATACATCAAATACAAATAATTACAAATAAATTACTTTAATTTCATGTCAATTAACACTATAAAATAATAAATTAATTTTAGTAAAATAAAACTGACCAAAAATTCAATGAGACATCAATATTCATATATTATATATATTTATCAATATTCAACATAGAAAATCAAATTCAAATATTTTTTATTATCTCACACACTTTACATAACAAAAAAACTCCACATATCTAAAATACAAACTTTGTAAAACAAATTCAGATGAACTAAATTTTTATTAAACATGTTAATGATATAATTGAAGTATCAAAGTTCGAGTTGTTCGCACGTATATTGTCTACACCATACAAAGTGGGGATAAACCAATCTATTTAGACATGATTTTGTTGGATGAAAATATATACAATCACAATGATTGAAGATTGTTATTTGCATTCAATTTCATGTATATACATATATATCAACTTTGTTTTCATATTTTATTTTATTGAAAATCAAATATATTTCTCTAAAATTATTTGACTTTAACTCACATGAAACACATTTGCATGCAACAATCAAGAAATAATTTCTCTCAAATTTCAAAAATAGTATACAAGAAGTTGATATATATACAACATAAAAAATCTAAAAATCTAAAAATATCACCGGCAAACAATTCTTACAGACCTATCGTAGAAAGAAATAAGGCATTGTTTTTATAATAACTATTGTAACCAAAATCTAAGACCAAAAAATTACCAT
The DNA here is from genome assembly GCA_037974835.1 of Cicer judaicum. Classification (NCBI taxonomy): domain Eukaryota; kingdom Viridiplantae; phylum Streptophyta; class Magnoliopsida; order Fabales; family Fabaceae; genus Cicer; species Cicer judaicum. The sequence goes on from JBBPBS010000276.1 coordinate 8,497,585, forward strand.
TCAAAAACATTACTTTGAGTTTACTTCCTTCAAATCACTAGCACAAAGATTGAGAGATAAAGTAAATCTAACGAGTAATAATTCTTTCAATACAAAATTCAACTTCTAAACTATCAAAGAAACATCATTTGGTACTAACTATTTTTTGGATGACAGACATCATTGAAACACCGCATGTTGTTGGACATGAATAACAAGTTTATGTTGTTGCGGTGACTTAGGTTACTAGTTATCCCTATCTCCAATGATTCTAGTATTTTTGTAAGCTTGCCAACAATATAAACTTGATTTTCATGTCCAACAACATGTAGTGTTCCAACGATGTCTACAATCCAAAAAATTGTTAGTACTAACGGATGTTTATTTGATAGTTTAAAAGCTGAATTTTATATTGAAAGAATGTTTATTTTATCTCTGAATCTTTGTGCTAGTGATTTGAAGGAAGTAAACTCAAAGTAATGATTTTGAATGATAATTTTTGGGTCTTGGATTTTGGTTAAAATAGTAGTTGTCAAAAACAATGTCTTCTTTATTTCTACGATAGGTATGTAGGAATCATTTATAGATTTTTTATGTTGTTATATATTATATTCGTATACTATTTTTGAAATTTGAAAAAAGTTCTTTCTTGATTATTACATGTAAAAGTGTTTCATGAGTTAAAGTCAAATAATTTTTGAAAAAAAAAACTTAAAAACATTTACTTTTTAATAAAATAAAATATGAAAACAAAGTTAAATGCAAATAACAATCTTCAATCATCATAATGGTATACCTTTTCATTCAGCAAAATAATGCCTAAGAGATTGATTCATCTTCAGTTTGAATGGTGTAGACATTACACATGTGAACAATTCGAACTTTGATACTCCAATTGTTGCGTTGATCATTAACATATTCAAGAAAAGTATAGCCAATTTGAATTTGTTTTGAAAAGTTTGTATTTCATATATGTGGGGTTTTTGTTTATGTAAAGCGCGAGAACAAAAAAAATATTTGTATTTGATTTTCTACTTTGAACATTGATAAATATATATATAATATATAAAATATTTAGAAATTAATGACAAAATCATGTCTCTTTGAATTTTGTTCTGTTTTATTTTACTGAAATTAATTAAATTTAATTTGTTGTTTGATAGTGTTAATTGATATTTAATATTTTGTTTGACAATTAATATTTTTATAATTGTTTGACAATTAATATTTTGTAACTGAATCGTTATAAATTTTAGATTTCGGTTTTAAAACCATAATGTTAATGATTATGATTACTCTATTGATATTAATAATAGTTTGAATATTTGTAAATTAAAATTTTAATAACTCTAATTTTATATGAAAAGTTTCACAATTACCACAAATATCGATAATTACGATAATTGAGTGGGAGAAGAACAAATATTTGTATTTGATTTTTTCTTTGAATATATACTTATAATTGTTTGACAATTAATACTATGTAACCGAATTGTTATAAATTTTAGATTTTAGTTTAGAAACCAAAATTTTAATAATTATGATTACTCTATTAATATTAAAAATAGTTTGAATAAAAATAGTTTAAATATTTGTAAATTAAAATTCTATCTTTTTAATTAAATATGTCAATGATCGTATCTTTTTATAATTGTGAAAGATTTTATTTGTTGTACTACTTAAATATTTAATTTAATTTTAGATCTAAATATATATAAAAAGATAATTTTTTTAGAAGCATAAAATTGTTTTATTAACTTTCCCCTTCTGCCAACCTTAGATAGGTTGCGACTTTGATATCTGCTAATGTCATTTAAGTCATTTTTGTAAGAGAAATTTTTAAAATAAATTTAAATTTTTTTAATAGTTATATTAATGTAGTAAAATTAAATAATTTAATGCAACACGATCAAGTAGTTGTAATGTTTGAGTTTAATGCATGCATATGCTAAGTTATCAAGGATTACATACAAACTTTTTTAAGAGTTGTTTTGTTATCAATTTATATTAGTTTCTCTATATATAGAGATATTTTAGAGCATGTCCAACGGTGAAATGTGGGTTCATTAAATGGGATTTACTGTGCCAAGCAACTCATTCATTTTTACTTCACCGCGATTCATTTAAATAGGTTCTCATATGTCATATCACTCTGAATCAACTCATTCCTTTTATAATTTAACTTTTAAAAAACCATATTATATCTCATAATTTTAATTTATATATTAATATTTAATTTATATTTAATATTATTATACATTATTTTAATTTATAATTAAAATAAAAAAATTAATTTAAAAAAAGTTAACGATTATACATTATTTTTATTATTATTAATAAATTAAATAAAAATTAATGGTTATAAATTAATAAAAAAGGATAAATTTATTATTATTAATAAATTAATAAAAAGTAGCGGTTATAATTTTATTATTATTAAATTGAGAAAGTAGCGTTCCTTCCTAGGGAAGAGTACCATGATGACAGGTTGACACAATTTCAATAGTGAACTCGCAAAGAACTGGAAGTTAAATAATTACACGCTAGCGAACAAACTCATTTGACTACAGTTGCAGATGCTCTTAGAGGTAAAAACAATGTGAATTTCATGTTTACATGAATCAAATTTTTATAAAAAAAATATTTATTTTTCTAAATGAATGAACATTATTATGTAAATTATGATTATCGATAGACTTTATGTGAACGTGCAATTCATTACAAGAATTACAAAGTATCAATTTGTTGATTAACTCATTTGGGTCTAATATATATAGATTAGTGAGAACAAATCAAAACTAAAACATCCACACATCTTGAAATTTATTTATACAACTTTTATCATCATCATCAATTTCATTTTCTTCTTCTTCATGATGTGCGACACACAAAAAAAAATCCAACAATTTTTACACAAAATGTAGAAACAACTTGTTGAGCTGAAATCGTGAAATTCAAAATTTTAGGCGTATATGAATAAACAACTTGTTGAGAATCGTAATATTTTGTGATGACGACATAATCCAGAAGACAATAGTATGTATATGTCCCATACTCACGAGGTTAGTGGAGAAATAATAAAGGATCTTCCCTTCCCTATACCCACAACCTGCAACTTATTTAAGATTCTTGTCCCTCTTTATCGGTTTCTAGTAACATTTTGAGCAAATCATAACAGTTTTAATTCAATCTCAAGTGCATTCAATTTTGGCCCAGTTTTACACATGCATGATGTAAATACAATTACATTTTGTGGACCCAATTTTCATTTCCACTTTTTTCTATCAAAATCATCGATAAAGTTTATCTAATACTAGTACTCATTTTATTATTGTGCATATATGAGTACGTTTGAATAGTTTCCCGTTACACTTAACACATGAAAAAGGGAGAAATAAAATTAGTTGTCTTCTTCATATTTAATGATTTTTTTTTTTTATAGAATTGAAATTGAAACCAATACTATGAGGATAGTGTGAAATTAAGAGAAGGTGTAAGAAGTTTATGTTTAGTTTCGATTGGGTAGGAACTGCGGTGACCAGAAAAGGTTCACGAGATACTTGGGACTTTATATATTTATATACTTCATATATTCACTTCCCTACCATAGTTCTCAGTTCTCACTGCTATTTGTTCCTCTTATCACTGTTATACAAATAAGAAAAAAAGTAATTTTAGTCACTATTATGAAAAAAATTAATTATTTTTCACTCATTTAATATTATTCTTTTTAATATATTTTTTATTTAATTTAAAATATTTAATATTGATGATTAAATATTTGACATTAAAAATAAATAATTTATTAAATTTAACTTATATTTTATATAAAACTTAAAAAATTAATTATATTTCTTAATACCCGTAAAAGTTTTCTTTTTCTTTTTTATAACAATAACATGAGAGAGTATATACTTTATACTTTATATATTCTACCATCTTCCTAATACTTCCTTTCTCACCTATCATATCTAACTAATTCAGATTTTTTTAATCTTACTAATTTAGTGGTTTTTTTATGAATAAATGAACGAATATAATATTTTAGAAAATTGTTATTCTTTTTTATGAATGAAATATATTATGTCTCAAAGAAAAGTCTTTAAACTTCTAGAAAAGGCAATGTGCAAAACATTTGACAATAAAAAATGAGAAATGAAAACACGAGGAACATTAAAAAATCATACTCTGCAAAAATATCAACTTAATTAATTTATCTAAAAATACGGGTCCAAATTATGAGTTGAATCACCATACACTTAGTTCACAAATTCCACAAGAGAGCATACTATTTGAGTATTGTTGCCGCCATATCTAAAAGCATCTGAATAATAGTGAATGCATCTGAATCTAACGAAAATTAAGAAACATTTAACTAATATCTTCAATGCCATGCTCCTTGGTATTATTCTTGTTAGCCATTTGGTATGGTATTGACAATTTGATATACATAAATGTAAAGTATAATAGAATTAAGACTTATGTAATATTAATTTTGAACTAAAACTAGAATATAATAGTTTTATTCTAATGTACCAAAAGTTATAATAAAATAGTTAATGTTACATAAAAAAAAATATAAAGAACATTTATTTTTTACATTTTTTGTTGTTTAATATTTGATAAAATAGTAAACATGGCCCTCCATATAGGGCATATGGAGTACTTATAAAAATGTCAATATCAACAATTATTGTATCTCTAGCCCTTCACATTTTAGTTCCAGGTCATTTAGCCTCTATTCCGAACAAAAGAAATTAATGACAGACCAGGAAATGAAAATATCACACAAATCTATTTTTTTTAAGTTTGATTTTTAACTATAGTAGAAAAATAAAGGGAATTTTTCATTAAAAAAAGAGAAAGAAAAGAAAGGAAAAAAAGTGTTGTGAATATACAGAAATACAATCTTATTTTTTTTAATGAAAAGGGGACGAGGAACTAAGTTTGAAAAAATTGAAAATCAATCTTCTTATACTGAGAAGAAAGGGTAAATGTTGGATAAAAAAATGCAAAAAGATACATATTTGTGTTTTATTTTTAATTTTGTTCTTTTATTTTACTTTTGTAAAAGTTATTATGTCATTTCGTAATTATGTGTATTTCTTTTTATATTTCACGCAATCAAACAAGAAAAAAAAAATTGTGTTTACCTTTTATTCGTTTTATCTTATCTTAAATCAAACTAAAAAATTTCTAATATCTGCTCTCTTTCTTTAGTTCCTTTCCCTTTCTTTTCTAAACTAAATAACATTAATATTTGAACCACTTTTTTTTTTGCTGCCAAGAAAAATTCAAAACAATTTAAACAAAACTTTT
>JBBPBS010000276.1:8504748-8541302 GCA_037974835.1 Cicer judaicum
AAAAATATTTATTTAATTTAATAATAAATTTACATTTTAAAAATTTTTTATTACATATTTTTAAAGATATGTAAACTATTTAAACCGAATCACATTTATCAAAATTTAGTGTATTTTCACCCGTCCTTAGTAAAATTGTATATTTAACTTTACAAGTGGTATAAGATTTGATTTTAATAATTTATGACAATAATTATACAAGTGTTTATATAAGTAATGATAAAAATGACTAAAATACATCATTTATAAAATATAAATGAACAAAATAAATTTAAAAAATAAAAATTCTAAACAAATATTAATTAAAAGATAAATAATTAAAATTATATTTAAAAGAAAATTAAAATAAAAAAATATTAGTATTTTAGAGAAGCTGTGATTTTAATTCTAAAAATGTAAAGTAATTTTGTTTTTAAAAGAACGTTTCAGATAGAGTATACTGGTGTATAACATTATACTAGATACTATTCAACGTGAGAGAAAAAGGAGTAGTAATTTGGTTGGAAATGGGTGTAAATTGTAAAATAAAAAAGAAACGCCCGCAACACAAACAGAAAAAAGAGTGTCACTTATCACATGCTTTTCCTTTGCAGTCCTATTTCTCATTGGTTAGTGTCTCTAACGTTCCAAGGTTATGCTTATCTTATGCCTGTCCACAAATCACCACTCTCAAAACCCTATAAAATTAGTAATAGTAGTTAAATATATATATATATATATATATATTTAGTTTTATAACTATTAAAATTAATTTTTAAATAAATTAATTATTTTACTTATAGAAATAAGTTGATTATAAAATAGTTTATATATGCATATAGTGAATTTAACAATAAATATAAAAATTACAATTACAAATTTTAATTCTAAATTAGAATAATTTCTAAAAGTAGAATAAAATTTTAACTACTCCAAAGCTACTTATTTTACACGATAGTTATTATTGAGAAGTTCAAATCACTGTTTCACGTTAATTTTAAATTGATTTACAAGCATCTTATTTTTGTTTTAAATTAAATTAAACAATACACTGAATTTAATAAAGTTCTGTTATAGAAGAAATATTAAGTGTATACAAAGCAATAAGGGTGTGATTGCTTGTGTGCGTTGCTCTCATTCCATTTCATTCCATTCACGATGGCTTTGCAGCATGTTATGGGGAATCGGTGCTTCATTCCTCTCTTCTAACGTTCCAACCTCATGCTGCTGCCTCTCTCTGCCAAAAACCGCAATCTCAAAATAACAATAAAATAGTCTCTTTTTTATTTTCATGGAAGAAAAACAAAAGTGAATTCCCTTTTCCTTCTGCAACGTCCTTTTTCCCTTTCTTTCTCACCTATCTCACACACACTCAACCACAAATACTTTTCTCATAATTCAAAATACAAAAAACCATGATGTCCAGAATGAACAACAACAACAATGCTTGGATTCAAGAAGAAGAAAACAACAACACTACTACTTCACCTTCTTCATGGCCCACAAACCCAAATTCAAACCCTAACACTCCTTCATCACCTTCACCTTTTCTTCAAAACTTCTCTTCTTTCAAACCCATGCTTGAAATGGATCATGAAGAAGAATGGTACATGATGAAAGACATGGCTTTTTCACCTAACTTAGATAACGTTCTTCTCCAAACTGTTGATTCCGTTTCTTCCTCTTCATGTTCTCCTTCTTCCTCCATTTTCAACACCCTCGACCCTTCACCATCACACCTTCAGCAGTATTTTCTCTCTCCAAATCATAAACCCATTAACAACGTTTCTTCTCTTCTCAACAACAACAACAACAACCCTTTTGATATCCCTTGTGAAGTTGGTTTTCTTGATCCTCAAGCTTCATCTGTAGCTTCTTCGCTTCTGGGTAGTTTCGTTGATTTCAGTTCGAAAACCCATTTGAGCTTGCCCCATTTGCCTCAAAACAACACCAACTTCATGGGGTTTCAGAACTCTGAAGAGGGTTCTGGAAAGTCGGTTTTTTTGAACCGGTCCAAGATTTTGAGACCGCTTGATTCTTTGCCACCTTCTGGAACACAACCTACTCTGTTTCAGAAGAGAGCGGCACTGAGAAAAAACATGGGATTGGAAATTGGTGGTGGTGGGAGTAGGAGCAAGTGTGGAATTAGTGAAGGGAGTGATAAGAAAAGGAAATTCAGTGGTGGGGATGAGATTGAAGATTTGAGTTTTGATGGGTCTGGTTTGAACTATGATTCTGATGATTTGACTGAGAGTAACTATAATAATGGTAAGATGGAAGAGAGTAATGTGAAAAATTGTGGAAATGCTTCCAATGGTAATAGCACTGTCACTGGTGGTGTTGATCCGAAAGGGAAGAAGAAAGGAATGCCTGCTAAGAATTTGATGGCTGAACGTCGCCGGAGGAAGAAGCTCAATGATAGACTCTATATGCTTAGGTCCGTTGTTCCAAAGATTAGCAAAGTAAGGGATTTAATTTCAAATTTTCAAGTTCTTAGTGTGTTCAGCTGAGCTTCATTTATTTTCCTTCTTGATTGTTGTTTGTGCTAGATAATAATCATAATTCACAATTCTTAAAAGGATATGATTTGTGAATCATTGTTAAGAACTAAGATACTAAGTACTCATTATGGTAATTAGCTAATTAAGATGACATAATATGTCTTAAAAGTTTTTGAGTTTGGTAAAATTTGAGTTAGTGCCACTATGATTTTGTTGAAGTTTCAAAGTGTAGCTTATGTCAAAATTGCGGTTGCTCATTACAATTCTGTCAATCTCACCGTGAACCCAAACATATAGTTTTGTTGGTGTGGTTTGTGGTGGATCTATGGATTCTATGACATGTTTTTTGGTTTGATAGATGGATAGGGCTTCAATTCTTGGGGATGCAATTGAGTATCTGAAGGAACTTCTGCAAAGGATCAATGATCTTCATAACGAGTTGGAGTCACCACCTGCTGGCTCTTCATTGACACCTGTTTCAAGCTTTCATCCTTTGACACCGACTCCACCTTCGTTGCCGAGCTGTATCAAAGAAGAACTCTGCCATAGCTCATTGCCAAGCCCCAATGGTCAACCTACCAGGGTAATGTTGCTTGTCCTTTTGCTTAGATATTTGCTCAAATTCGCATTGCTTTCTTACTTTATGTTCCTATAACGAGAAATAGTGGTGTATATATTGACAGCTAGCAATTTGTTTGTGTGCTTTAAAGTGAACTGAATTTCTATTTGATTTGGGATGGAAATTAAATATGAGTTTTATTTACCATGTCTAGACTTATCAAATCAATCTTTGTTTGACTCTAGGTTCATATACACATTTGAGCTATATTGGTTGTTATTAGAATATGATTTAATAGAAAGATTTCTTGATGCCATTGTTCAATCGCTGTTTTAACTTTTTGTATAGGTTGAGGTTCGGTTGCGGGAAGGAAGGGCTGTAAATATCCACATGTTTTGCGCCCGCAAACCTGGTCTGTTGCTTTCAACCATGAGGGCTTTGGATAACCTTGGGTTAGACATTCAGCAAGCTGTTATAAGCTGTTTCAATGGATTTGTTATGGATATTTTTCGAGCCAAGGTAAAAAAAAACTTATTCTGTTATCAGCACCTACACCACACTTGGAAATTTATTCTGTTGCATGCCATTTAACTTAGTAATAATACAACTATTCTCCTGTTTCTTACAGCAATGCAAAGAAGGTCAAGATGTTCATCCGGAGCAAATCAAAGCAGTACTCATGGATTCTGCTGGCTTCAATGGAATTATCTAATTAATTAGTTTTGGCAACAATCAAACCAGTACTTCCATTTCAAACAGTCAATTTAGCAAAGTTTTTTTTACTTTTTAATGGCTACAATTCAAGTGTATGGTGACTTCAGTTTAAGTTAAATTAGAAGAAATTTTCACATGAATGAATTTTTCCTCTTTTAACGGCATTTACACTTTGCTTTGCCACCTTCTACAAGTTGATGGATGAAGTCTTCAACTTCAATGTTTTTTAACTATGTTCTTGGTGGAAAGTATCACTTACTTTACCAATGATTAATCTCTGTTAAAGAACCTTGCAGAGCACCTTTAGTAGAGTCTTCTCAGTCAACCACACTTTTTTTCATCCACAAAACTCAAATCCGAGACTTTGTTTGAGGGGGTAATACCTTTTGATAAGAAGTTTATCTCCTTTCAGAAAAGACACAACTTTAAAACAACCCCAATTTAAATGTGGCAATCACAAAGTTATTATATATGGTATCCTTCCTTTTGAAGGAAAAAAAAGGATTGAAAAAGAAGAAATACGTATATCATATAATGATTGCATCGGCAACAAAATTGGCAAATATTAAAGGTATTGGCTAACACAATATTCTAATTTCCGAAAATGAAAATTGGAAAATAAAGGTTACTACTAATGCAATAATGACACTACTTTGTAGTAGTTGGCCGTAGATAATTAATAATTTATGTTCCCCTAGAGGTGGCTTCTTCTCACATACTAGTACTCTCCATAAATATCCAAGGAATTAAAGAAGGACCACATAACCATTTATATGCTTTGGATGGAAGGATTTTATAAAAAACTTTGCTTTTCTAATTGATAAAGAAAAAGGAGAAAAACTAATTGTCTTTGAATTCAATTTATTTTACAGTTAATATGTATTTATTTTTTAAAATCCAACTCATTTGTGTTAATCTAATGGATAAAACTTAGATGATCTGTTTGTGTTCTCAAATTATAACATGCCGTGCCTATTATTTGGTAAATTTGTGCTTAAGCTTCTTACAAATTTAAATCATTAAAAAGTAAATAAATACTATACTGCTATATATTATAATTTATGAGTTTGTTCCTTTCATTTTTTTTTTAAGATTAAATATTTTAGTTACTTGTATAGGAGATTATTTAGTAGGTTAAATTTGATTGTTAGTTAGTTTGTTGGTTAACCATAACTAGTTAGTTGATTAAATTTGAAATTGATGATTTTTATAATTGTAAAAGCAAAATTATATATGATATATTTTGTGCGGAGAAGTGTATATTTTATGTAAAATCACATGTTTTAAATTTTTATTCACTAATCTATATAAAAAAACTAAATTACGATATAAAAACATCATATCTCTAAAAATAAAGAATAAATCCAAAACATATTCTAAACAAGAATATAAATTATATATTCTAATGATATTTTATTATAATCTTAAATATATTTAAATTCAAATCTTAATTTAAATGTAACTAAAATCTTCTAAAAATATTTAGACATATTATCGATAAAATTATATCCTATAAATAGAGTTATTATATTTATTATTTTAATATATTTTTTAATATGAATATCAGATATTCTAAAAAAAATTATTTTTATATAAACTCTCAAACATATTTTTAATATGATATATATCTTCAACTATTTGATATTGTGGTTTCTAACGATTTCAAAAAATTGTTAAAAAATTAATTAAACTTATATACAATACAACCCCTATATAACTTTGATCACATGATAAACTCCCAAAATTTTGTAAAGAATGAATCTTACAAAACTCAGATTCTAGTTGAAAATTGAAATGGATGTGATGAACCATTAAACAGCCTATCCCATTTTACAACAAAAGATGATAACCACAAACATGTGGCATAGCAAAACCAACCTACCATCTCCAGGCTCCTCGTGCTAGTTGCTCCTCTATATGATAGTATGAATGACTAGTTGATCCTCCATTTTCTGTACAAATGATACATATGGATTTTTTTTATCCCTTATGGTAATTTGGGAGGAACTTTTTTCCCTCAAAAAGTCACTTAGAAAGCACACATCTAAAGAAAACACAGATTTTATGTCATCCAAAAATATATTTTTCGAACAAAAGCACAATGTTTTCTCTGTCTGGATGTGTACTTCTAGAATCATGTGTATAGTCTTTTTATAAACGTGAGGTAGATAAAGTTGCTATCGGTAAGTTTTGTGAGCATGTCATCTGCTTGTTAAGAGAGTAAGAATGTCCTTGCCAATAGCGCTGGGTTCTGGTGCAAGCTTTAGAGGAGTGTTGCCTTCTTTATCTACAGCAAGTGGATTTGCCCCCCTGAAAATAATTGTACTTGATCAAACATAGCACTTTAATTATGTGCTTAAATGTTTAGCATACACTATATTATTTTTATATCCATTGAGAAAACAATTTCAAAGGCATGTATGTATAGAATTTACTGACTGTTTGATGAGCCTTATGGCAATTTGGATATAGAATCCACCTATAGAGAATATAGGCAACTTTGTAACGTAAGGAGAAAAATTGGAATATGTAGAAGCCTTCCAAATAATGACTACCTTGTAATAAGCAACTTTGAAGTTGTAGTCTTCCCTCTCATAATGCAGTAATGCAGCGGTGTCCGACCTCTTGAATCGATAGCATTTACATCTGCGCCGTACTGTAAGAGCAGTTCTATCATCCCGGCATCACTCGTTAGGCATGCCAAGTGAAGCACATTAGAACCCTCTTGTATGTTCTCCATTAGCGGACTTTTACTTTTAGAAGATGTGTTTGAATCACTTGAAGACATATTAGAAAAAAAGCCTGTATAGAAATTAATTATTTGTATCCTGCTTTTTCAAATTTCAACAGCAAAAAAGCTTCCAGAAGTTTGGACTTTTTTGGATTAGAAGGCATACCGGATAATGCTTCTGCACTAACAGCATTGACATCCGCATCCGATTTGACAATATGGCGGTACACGGCTTTCTTGTCATTGGCATAGATGCATTCCAACACTTGTTGTCCCACCGAAAGAAGATGGTGGCTTTTAGGAACCCGTCGAACAAAGACTTTCTCAGAATACTGTGATAAGAGAAACAAATATCAAATCTATCTCCAAGACATTACTTTATAATTTCACTGTTGTAACATGGAAAAAATAGCATAATCTCCAAGCACCAAAGTTTGAGTTGGCAAAAGTAATATTGCTTTCTAAGTTAGAAATAACTAAAAATAAGCATTAGATTACCTTTGCATGAATGAATTTCTCCTTTATTGAAATAGGATCATCATGTTCTGGTTTTTTTGCATGACATAATTTGTTTCTATCAACTTTTGATGAACTGAAATGCAGGATGCAAAATCTTAGCGAAAGCTTAGACAGTTTATCCTATCAATATCAGCAATACTTACCCATAAGGAGTTTCATCCGTTTGTGAATTACTTGTTGAATGCAAAAGCTCCTCCCAAACCGAGTTTGCGAATAGATTGCCCAACGATTGAAACATTGTTAATACAGAGTAATCCCACACTTTGACATCAAGTTTCAGTGATCTTATCTGCGAAAAATGCCATCCCATCTTAGTTGCAAGAGCGAGGACTGAAAACATAAAGCCTTAATACCAATAGAAAAAAAAACAAACAAAACAAAAATATTCTGATAAGACATGAAACATATAGATATAAATATGCAGCGTGAACTACTTACTTTTGATATATGTACACCAAGATTACGATGAACACCAGAACATTCAATGCATACAAGGATTCCAAAGTTTAAGGATGCCCAGTCTGGTTCAGGTTTACCACAATCAGCACATTTGTCGTTCCCGCTAACCTTTCTTAGAATATCAATTGGCTGTTCAACTTTTACAGTCTGCTTATTCTTCTGTAACTCTTCAGATAATCTATTAGTGGTGGAGTTCTTGGATGCAAATTCAGCACTCAATATTCGATCATACTCTTGAGAACTTTGTAACAAGTCGAAGTTGCTGGAAGAGTCGCTGTCCCTGCTTTCTGAGTCAGCTGATATAGACTGTCACATAATTGTTTTTTATAATTATAGTAGTCACAATTAATGCATATGCATCAAAGGATGTGTGTAAAAGAAGAGGATTTTATACTAAGGAATTGGATAAGGAGCATTTAATGTAATTTGATTTTATAAGACAGTAAAAGCATCGTCACATTTTGAAGTTTCACCTAACCATGTTAGATTTTAAACCTTATATAAAAAAAGCTAGCTAACTTCTCAGAGATAAATAAAGTAACCGATGTCGCGCTCCCCAACCTGTGTGGATGCACATGTATTTTACTAGTTAGAAAAAAGGAAAAAAATCACTGCGTACCATTCTACCTAGTGTCTGTACAGACAACAAGGAGGCAATGACTCCATTTATCTTTTCCATCCAATCCATCTGGTCAAGAGCATTTTCTGCCTGAAATTATTGTCCAAAGCACAGTGAAGAGCAATGATAAATACCAACTATATGTTAATAAATCCAATTTATTGAATGTGCATACCTGCAACGTGTACATCTTTGAAGGTGAAATAATCCTGAAGCAGAACCTTAAATCTGACTGCTCAGCATCAACCTTGATTGTTGATGTCAGCAGATTCACTGTGTGACGTGCTACAGATTTTTCATCAGGAACAACTTCATGGTATTGTGAAGAAAGCAGCCTACTCAGAATGCCAGCACTGTTTTCACCAGCACAATTCCTCTGTGTAGATTGCTGATTGAGACTCTGAAATGGTAAGGTACATGCTAAACATTCAGTAACAAGATATGCTGAAAAAATGGGCATCACCTAATACACAATACCAATACTTAGATACGAATTTAACTTTTAGTTTGACTTGGATACTTATACTTCCATGTAATGGTTTACGATAGTAGTAAAGCATTCCGCGACTATCAAGAACGAAAAACCTTCTCTTCCAGTCACCCCTCAAATTGGAGGAACGTTTGGAAAGAAAACCTTGTCGAATGACTCGAACCTACACATATGTAGTGCTGAACTCATGAGATAAGGGGACAGCAATGCATGTAACTCGGGATTGTAATGAAGTAAAGGGAAACATCATGTCCTGAAATACCTTTCCATTTGCAGCTGATTCAGCTACTGCATCTACCACACTATTTGATCTCCTAGAAAAGGGTTGCAGATGCGCACCTTCCCCACTGGGAGAACCATAAGGGCCATTCAAGGACAACCTACTTTCTTGATAACTTAGTTTTTTGTACTCTACCATTCTTTCACAAAGAGAAATCTGCTCCTCATTGTAACTTTCTCTTGCTTTTTGTGCATAAGCCAAAACCTACAACACACAAGCAAATACAAGAAAGAAAATCTTCCATTCAGTCAATATCTTCGAACCAACAATTTTGCTCAATACACGACACATGCCATTGTTGTGTTGCAAATGAGTTTCAATGCTTTTACATCTCAAGTTATCATAGACTTTGAGTTTTGAGGAAGTATATTCATTCCAAATGCAATAACTTTAAACATATAATCAAAAGAAAACTAGACAAGTATCTGCGCCATTGAAGTGTTTCCTAACCTCAATAATGAAAGGCTCCAGCTCTTGTAACTGCTGATATCCCTGCAAGAGAAAGAATTTTTAAAATTGGCATAAGATCAAAATTGTATATGGAAAATGTAATATATGACTATGCTATATATACCTGCTGAAAGTATCGAAGATGAGCGTCCATAACTCCGGTGACAGCCTCCAAAAACTCAAATCTCTTCTTGGCCTCAATATTATGAAGAGCACCAACCTAGAAAAGAGGATGAAATATGTTCTGTAGTTAAGAGCTGAATACATGAGTTCCATACTCTTATGCTTATTAAAAGCAGCACATTCTTTTATTCCACTAATATTACCAGATTGAAACGAGCTTCCTCAAACGTTGTTCTTGCATTGTGCAATTCCTGGAATGTCTCTCTACCAAATTAGATTAAAAAAATCATGGTAACCCATGACAAGATTATATATAAAATGTTTGTCAATACAATGTCAAAGATGTACTACTGAACGTACCTCTTCTATGACAGCGGCAACATCAAACTTCGTGCTTTTTCTTAATGACATAAACTTCTCTCGTGCCTGTAGCATGAAATCCATGTTGTATTTGAGTTATGCTTCTTCCATGAAATAAATTGTATGGCTCAGGACACTCATGCAGTGGAAGGAAAAGAAAAACATGGTTGCAGAGACCATTATATTATTCAATTTTCATAAGCACCTGATCATATAGAAGGGAAGCTTTATCAAAACGCCTCCGAGCTTCCTGCAAGCATCACTTGAAATGTTAAATTATGACATATCATCAGGTATGATGACTTAGCATACCACATGTTTCGCATAAAATAATCAATACTATTAATTATGTATGAACATTTGAAATAATTAGGCTACTCACTATATACCTTGACATCAAGGATTTCGACATTTAGGATGTTTAGTAGCCGGTCATTCAGCATATGCTCCACCTTAGAAGCCAAATCAAGTATAGTCAGGTTAGCAATATTAACTAGAACAATTATTTCTAGATGAGTTACTCAACAAAACATATTTACAAAGGATTTTCAACAATATTATCTTGTAGTTTAACCCAATTTAGAAGGATCATAAATAGACAATAGGACCATAGACACATTGTTAGACCTAAAAGCATAAATTGCTGAAAAATAAGAAAGAAAGTGACTATACAAGTTGGCATATCATTACCTGTGACCGAAGAAGTTCCTTGTGTGTACTGATTTCCCTCAAAGCAATAGCAAATTTGGTCATTACAGGCCCTGCTCATTCCATTTGTTTTAATCAAAACCCAGTTAGAAAAGGACAACTTTTTTAATGGAATATTTGAATGAAGCGCATTGGTTAAGAAAAATGGGAATAGACTAAATAAAAATAGTATGATGTAGACTAAAATATCTGGATTATGGAGCTCTAAACATATCATGCACACAATCTCTATGAAGGCTTAATACAAACACAGATATCAGACAAGACGCAAACACGTAGACATCAGTAATAATTTGAAAAAATAGAAGTGAATGTATTTAATCACAAGTGTCATAGTCATGCCGCACACTGACACATGTCAAAAACTCGGACATGTCTTCTTTGAAGTGTCAATGTTACATATATTTAGTAAGAGTATGACTTATTAAGTTTGTATGCTCATTCAAAATTTTCATGTTGGGTCAAGGCAAATATATAACCGAAGGTATTTTACCTCCAAAAAACACATATCTCCATTCAATGCCTCTTATTAACCAACAAGCATATAACAAATAAATTATTTAGGTTTATTTTACAAGAAAAGACAAGAGAACAATAAGAGTTACCTCCCAAAGTTACAAATAGAGGATCACTATGCCCTCCACCAAAATTTTCAAGGGCAGTTGCAAATGCAATGTCTCCATCATATGCCTCTCCAAGCCCTTCCCTAAATAAAGGTTGAAGGTTTAAGACATTAGAAGTTTAATAACATGAGAACAGTAATTTTATGTTATGCCTCTATATACAAGAGGAAGAGTCTATGAACAAAACATTCTACAAATTGCAAAGTTCAACAAAAAAGAAAAAATGAAATGAAATGGCATAGCATGGAAAACTCACGTGTACTTTCGACATCCTTTGTAGAATTTCCAGCATCTAGAACGTAGCGATTCTGAATTTTCTTCCAAACCCTGAAGCTGCATATAAAATTATACATACCCATAATTCATGATACATAATTAATTAAGCAATCAATTCACATAAATTCATGATGCATAAATAGTTCAGCACAACAACAACAACAAACTGTATAGAGCACGTGACATTAATTACATGACCCGCTTCTAAATAAAAAATGAATCAACCATGCAAATAAAAACAACTAGCATTTTTACCTGTGTAAATAATCAAAGAACAACAACACGACACAATGTTTCAACGAACATAAATTTTTTTTTAAAAATACACAGAAAAAAACCTGTTGACGAAACATGGGAGAATCGTTGAGTTTTGCAAAATACATTATGAAGAACAATGTTTATGAATATATTCTTTTTTTAGTTGTTGTCACGTCGTTCCTTCTTCTTCTTTTTGTTTTGCTCTAAAAGTATAATTATTCTAAGGTGAGAGCGAAAAAAAAAAAGAAGAAAAAAAAAAGAGAGGTGTATTTGGTTTGTTGAATTATATTTTTCGTTGAAGTTATTTAGAGCACATTTGAAGCAATAGTTGCGATATTTCATGTCTGTCGTTAGTAATAAATCTAATCTAAATTGGCCCTTTGATTTATTCTCTCTCTTTAGACTCACCTCGCAACATAACTAAATACAATTAATAGCTCAATTAAACACTTATTCAATAAGTGCTTATCATATAGAGGAAGTTTTGAATTGTTTTGCATTACCAACTTGTGATTATATACAAGTGTTGAAGCGTGTCATAAAATGAATCAACTAAAATGATTCTCAAATTCAGTCGACTGTGTCAAAAAAAGGAATTCTATTTTGTCACAATCAATTGCATGGGTAGAAGAAATAATATCATGAAAATAAAAATTTAATGTGATGTCTTGCGAGAGAAACAATCTATTATAATATATTAAAATAGATTCTCAAACTATTTATTTGATATTTAATCAGATATCACATAACTTTATTTGTGTCAATGTTTAGTTGTCATAACTATAATTTTTTTTTTTCTATTTTTGATATAGTGTACAATTTCATTTCATCTATTACATTTCATTTCATCAACAACAAAAAACAAACATTAATAATAGCTCATAACGTAATATTTCTCTATTATTTATTAATCATTTATTAATTAAATATGAATTTATTCTGTAACCATTTTCAATGCAAGTATAAATATCTATTATTTATTTATTTTGTTGATCCAATATTCAAGAAAACACGATACCACAATCTCGAGACATGCTTTTGTGGTGTTTGATAAAATGTAACTGATGTTAATATTCATTTGAATAACTCATTTTGGTATATTTTTCTCTTTCACGAACATCTTCTTTTTTTTACATGGGATTGTTAGCCACTGGAAATGTGTGTTTCATTTTATGTCGAATATTTAGTTACATAATTTTTATGTTATCTTTCATTTATAATATCAATAATAAAAAAAATATATATAATTTATGTCGATGTCAATTATTGATGTTTCATTAAAAAAAAAAACCCTTACGTTTTATCTTTTTTCAGTCTCTTCTTATTAGGTCATTTCCTCTCTTTTTTAAAACTATAAGATTTTGATAGTTCTTAATTCCCATCATTCAAAGTAGATCGATTACTACAATGCATATTTTTTTAGTGCAATAAATTAATTGGATAATGATTAAAATTAACACAATTCTTAGAAAATTAAAGTTCTCAAGGTAATTAAAGAACAATAATAACCACACATTTGTCTACATGATAATTTAAAATCTCTAATCCATATTTTGAATTTTACATTCTCCAAATCAAATTTCAATATTTCTTTATGCATTATAATCATATTATTAGTGACATTATATTTGTTGTTTTTGGCTCATATAACTCAACAAAAAAGATCTGACACGAGAAACATGCGAGCTGAAAACACATGGAGGCTACAAATTAAATTTTAACCAAATGTTTTAGATTTTTAACAAATTTGTAAATTTTTATTTCATTATGACAAATCAACTTTACAAGGAAACAATTATTTCCTGCATTTCATTTTAAATGTCTCACTTGTCATTTCTTCTTATCTCAAATTATTTGTCATTTTATAATATCAATACTTTTATTTATTATATTTCAACTCATCAAAATTTTCCATTAACTGCAATTAATAAAAATATTTCAGTAAATAAAACATTTTATCATTGAAATTAAATCAACTAATTATTTTTTAAATAATTATACACACCTCAAATGAGATATTTAAAATGAAATTGATGAATTATTTATTTTGAATATTAATGTTGTTTTTCACACTAATACAACACAAACAAAATTTATATCGGATTTCATAATTATTATATTCTAAATGCACATATTTCTAGAATTATTATATTATAAATGTCTTTTTTAAGTTGCACTTAAATTATATATTTGTTTTAGTTTAAAATTTTTCCCTTAAAATAATTACTACTATAAATTCAAATTATTCAACTATTTTTTTTAATTTCTTTAGTTGTCTAATAAATTTTATATATATTAATGTCACTTTTAATATTATTTTCGAGTTATTCTTTTATAACATGAATAACACTTTAGTGTTTATTTTACTCTCAATAATTCATAAATCTAATTAAGTATTATTATTTTGAGATGATATTTTTAAATAAAATTGTATAAAATAAAATTATAAAGACAACTATTGTGTTTGATTTGATACATAAATCATTGCATTTATGTTACTAAGCTATAATGTTTGTTTAATAAAATTGTTTGTTCGGAAAACAAAATAAATAATGAACCTTAAAGAAGACTAAATTTTTGAAAATAAATCTAGAGATTTCGTGCCACGCACGGGTTGAAATCGATGCAATTTATTGGCATTGAATTTGAGTCCATACAGCATTGCTTATTTTTCAATAAATTTTCATGGAATGGATATTCTTGTCCTAAAATTTACACTAATTTTATCACATGAAAATTTTGTGCCTCATGTCTCATCATAATTATTAAACGTCTGAGACCTTACCCAAAATATATTTTGGACAGTATTATTTTTATAGAATGAGATATAAGCCCAATAGATCGATTTCTCCCAATGCAGCTTTAGTGATTAAAATTGATCACAAAGGTCCTTATTTCCATGGGAGAAAGTTCTACAATTAGCTTTTCTGGATCAACTGGTCCTCCCCTTGACACCTCAGGTTCTCGAGACGACCCTTTAACTTGCCACACTAATCTCTTCTTCTCCATTTCTGCTCTTTCTTGGTTAGCTGATAAGCTCACCTCAGTTATTTTGTTTATCTGAACATAAATGAAATTATACATGAAACTCCTTAGACAAATGAAAAGCTCCATATAGATAAAAAAAAATCAGCTATAAAAGTATTATCAGTTGTCGTGTTGTTCTACCTGTTTATCGCGGAACACCTTTTTAAGTTCTATACTTGACTTAATTGATAGATGTATGTCCTCACCAATCTTGCATTGTCAAGAAAACAAAATTCAGTGTGAAAAAACAAAGGCTAAAAAATGATATATAGAAACAAGTAAGAGAGAATGAGAAGGATAAATAACTTAATCTAAAAGTTCTATATGTAACTTGTTAAAGCCAGATTGCTTCATTGCATATATATTTCAAACCAAACAAGAACAATACCCCTCTTAATTCTGAATGAGTTAGAAATTGAACAGAAAACGGTAACAAGGTAACATAAACAAGTACATAAAAGCTAAAGAAAATACACCTCATATAAGTGCGCCAACCGAAGGAGAACATTTCCATCACCAAGATCCTGCAGAATACAATTAGAAGGCTTAACATAAAATCATGTAAATCTTCAACAGTCTACATGCTTTACGAGGAATCAGCCCCACCTGGAGTGTTATTACGGCAACATTTTCTGGTAAACTGTACGAGGAATCTATTCCCGAGAACGTTGTGACATGAGAATCTCCCCAGTTACCTTCACTCTATAAGACAAAAATAAACAGAAGTTATTTTAACTTTATATTAAGCTCGCATGAAAAGGCAGACACTTCTAAACAACCATTCCTCAACCACCTCTGTGAAGGCTAAAAGAAGCGGCGAGTATATCTCTTGACCAAATGTTCGACGCCATCTAGCACCCTCTCCTATAGGATCGATTCTTAAATAGTACTTCCCTATAACCTGCAAAATTTATTGTGTATATATGATGAAAAAACCAGATGTGAAAACTATGATCGTTGCTACACAATAACTCAGGCTAGTTAGTTTTCTTACTGTTAATCCTGTGCACTTATCAGAGACGCAAACTGTTTCATTTAGTGCCTCTGCAACACCTCTGGAATCATCATTAAGTAGCCTCCTACATAAAACAGTCGAAAAAGGGAATAAGTTACTCACTCTATATCATATTAAACGTTGTGTACATCTTTTAAGAAAATCACCGAGTAAACTAATTTTTATGAGGAATGAACTTTAATATGAGACAGATGGAGTATTTGATTGGTAGAAATATGGGATGATACATAATGAACCATAGGTGCATAACAAACCTATGAACCATTAGCTCCACTTGGCCATCTAGGATGCTCGAACCGCCCACAGACCTATCTACCAATACTGAAAACTCTTTGCTTTTATCTTTCAGGTAAATCCCATGGTTGATCTGAAGCATGAAAATTAACTTCATTAATTGACAGCTCCAAAGACTATATCTTCATGTGGATAAATATAGGATTTTGTAATAGACATAGTTCAACATAACATAACATACAGGGTAATAATTTCCAGCAACAGGTTGATTTACTTCCAAGTTCCAGTCTTTTCTATAGTCTCGAACCTGTTAAGGTATTCATTCTCATAACAATTAACAACTTGAAACATTTGGCATTGACATTGGAAAACTCTAACTAGAAAAATATTGCTAAACATGTTTGACGTACCCGTTCAATGAAATCGCGTCCATTAGAATCAGTATAGAAGGTTTTGCTGCTTGTTAGATTTGTTTTAATCTCAGTTGCAATTTCTTTGCCAACTCCATCGTCAATAGGTATAGGTCCAACCTAATGTCAACAAATATTTTATTAGTATTAGCTCATAGACAATAAAGTATCGACTATCGAGTACTTGCATTGGAAAAACAGGAAGAAAATAAAACAAAACGACTTACAATAAATTCAACTTCAGCATGTTCTTTTCCTTTGACCAGTCTGGTAGTCTGTTAAATTGAACAAATAGTCAAATATTGATATAACTATGGAACTTTCAACAATGAATAAACCTACCATAATTCATGATATTTTCCTGCCTAGTGTACTTGTACTATATTACACTATATACTAATAACCATAGATGTTCGAAAAATCTAGAAAGTTGTATCGGTTTAACAATTATATTGTGATCATGTAAATGAATTTGACATAAACAATCAATCATATTTACACTATGACAAGATAAGATGGTGAAACATGATGGAACGATCGCGTAAAACTCCTTACACTATGTATAATTATTAAACTCAAGTTGTAAAGTGTGTGGACAAAGCTAGGTTCCATAAATACTAGGTTCAGAAGAAAACATACTTGCACCTTCAAAAATGATTTAATAGGTTATGTAAGTAAATATTATAATTATGTATGTATCGGAGCCCATAATATATTTTAACCAAAAAAAGTTGTTAAAAACTATTGCTGAATACTACCTGGTATATCCATGAATTGATCTTTTGATGCACTTCATGCACAATCGATCCCCGCAAAACCGTGAGAGACTGAACTTAAAGAAAAATGAAAAGTTATTAATATCTTGTTACCAGTTACCACTGAATATTGGTAATTGAACACAACTGGTTCACATATGATTTCACCTTTCCGTTGGGTTTGATGGGATACGATGAACCATTGGGGCGAAAAATATATGCTCCGGACGCCTTTATAAATTGACAACATTTAAACCAATAGCTTGTTATAGCATTCATGATCAAACCAATTATCATACTAATAAAAAAAAGTATTGGGGAAAGAGAAATTAATCAAAATTCTAAGGATAGAAGAAGCATTATCCACCTGACCAGTTATTGTTCCATCATCTCCATATGAGGGATAGTACTTGTATGTCTGCTCTAGATATTCTTTGACCTTTCATTAAGATCACGAACTTAGAACTAGTATCAAATAAAACTTATAGTACTCCCACCAGTCTTAAATATAAGCAAAAAATCAAATACATTTGAATTTTTGCTTATGTTTTAGCTCTATTTAGAGATAAATTATGGTAGAAATGATATTTTTACACACAAATTTGACAATAATTTCAATAACAATTTGGATAGTTAATGCAGTTTATATATGTAGTTAATTCCATTAGAAATAGTTGTCCAAATTACACAACCAAATCACATACCTTTCTTTTTCTATTGATATATTGAGTAAGTTTCCCTTCCTTCCCAGAGTAAACAAGTTTCAAGTTTCCTAGGCCCACTTCAAACCCATCACTCTGACTCCCTGACTTGTATGCTATATGTCTATCTGAAATATTAGCTGCAAACGCAAGGTATTTGAATGAGTGATGACACAACTCTCAGGAAGGAAATCACTGATCAGAACTAACCTGATTTTTTGGCATTGGATATATAGTAAGTGCTAAAACCAAGTGGGGGAACAATAGCTGAAAATGCAAGCCAATATTTAGGGTTTACACTTGGAGATATTCCTAGGTATGCTGCAGCATGGTAGTTTCTTAAACGAAGAAAAGCATCAGGTATTGGCAGCAGCTGGGATTGGACCTTTTTCCCGCTAGAATCCCGAACAACAACCTTTTCATTGGCAACCTGTGACAAGTTTGATAACCAAGCTATGTCAGGCAAAATAAGTATTTGAGGATGGAAGTGTTTTCTCCTTAAAAAGTGCATTATGATTTTCCATATTAAGGTCAAAACATCCTTCACAGTGATTCACTTTGACGTCATTACATTGGCACATAAAAGTAAAGTATTGAATAAATACTGGTGCATGGATAATATTTATATAGCTCATACAACGTTACATAGTTAGACCAGAAAATATAAGAAGAATTGAGATATTGAAAGGTGATTGAAGGAAGAAACTTACAGGAATCCTAATAACATCCTCTCTTTTCCATCCGAGAGGGTTATAAACAACGACAACCTACAGCGCACGAAGCAACGTATATCAATGAAAATCTTAATAAATAATAGTCTCGCATTCTGATACGCAAAATATTAGATGTCATAGCTCCTCACCAGATTTTTCCCATCCGAGAAGTTAACTTCTGATGCAGGACAGTAACTTATGTTAAGAAGTGGACACTGTAATGACAAAAGGGAGATAATATAAATCAAAATCAATGGTCACAATAAAAAGGCACGGCTGGTAATTCAATGTCAGCATCAAGTATTCAGAATTTCGCTTCTCAAAATATGTTGTTAGGTGTTTGTTAGTGTTAGGGTCAATTGGGAACTGTTAGTTAGAGAGTTAGCTAATTAATTAGGCTGAGATAATAATTAGAAGGAATATTGCATGTTCTACTTGCCTGTTGAAATTTAACTTGTGGAGTTCCACAGCCGGTTTTGGTTGCTCCCTCTGTCAAGCAAGCGAGTGATGCTGCAACAGTTTTCTCGGCCTGAATTAGACACCAAAATGAAAAACATTTCTTGAGTTTATATGCAAGACAATAAAAATAAAATTCAAAAATAATGTATATAGAAAAGTATCACCTCTGTGTAACCTATTGAAAGCCGTTTCGCATAATCAAAAGCTACATGCTGCTTTGATGTACCAGATACCGCATCATGGTGCTGAGCAATAGCCAAAGCATCAGCCAAAGAGTCGGTATTAGGACCTGAAGCACTCTTCCCTTTGAAATACTCCAACTGCCTTGCTGCCTATTTCAAGATGGAAGGTTAATAACAGCCAATTTGTGGAGTTCAGATAACATTCCGAAATAGTCCAGCAGAATGCAAGGTCGAATAAATTAATTAAAATGCTCAGTCACATATAGTTTTCAGATAAAAATAGGAGCTCAGGATTACCCTTAAGTATATGAGATTTATTCAAATCTAATCAAATAATTAATTACTTCAACTAACAAACAATAATTAGAAGGTTTACCAAGTAGTAGCCACTCATCCATCTGACATAACCTTTGAGGGCAGGCCTACTTGTAAAATACCCCGTCCAGTAGCCATCTACCCGATCTGCATACCTAATAAATACACGGTCCAAATATGAAATAATAAGTTAGAAGAATGATAATATTGCACATTTTGTATTTGGAACTCACGGAAAGTAGTCGTCGGTCTTGATTGGCCAGGCTTCATTTGCAGCATGTTTTGCATCAGTATATATTGATGGTGTTGAGTATAAGGCATGAACCCGTCCATCCTAAATAAGCATTAGCCGTCTGGCTCATTAGTATATCATTAAAGCAATCTTCGCGAAATAAGCTTAATTTGATTTAAATTTATTAGTAGATAGAGTATGGAAAATTAGGCTTCCTATATAGTATATCATATAATAATATGTCATTTATCTAAGAAGTGAATATCATATAAAAAACAATAATTAAGTTAAGAAAAATTTGTATTAAGCAAAGAGTTGAAGATAAGATACCTGATTAACATAGTGAATAAACTTGTCCAGTTGCCTAAACCAGGTATGTGCATATTGGTACTTGAAATCTGTCCCCATTGTCCACATTATATGATTTGTGCGCGTTATATTGGCCTGAGACAGATTAGGCATTGGAGTTGTTGACTCAAATCCTTTTCCAATTATGACTGATAAAGCTTTGATCATTTGAATGACAATTTATGTATGAATAAAAAGTAAAAAGCTTTGATCATTTCATATGAATATTGCATACCTGTGACAATGCTGCTGAGACAAACTCATTTACTCGTTCAGGAACATTGTAGTCAAACAAATTGATGTCGTCCTTCAAGTTAAAAACACTTAAGTTTACAAAATATGTCTCATCAATCAATAGCTAATAACTCTTAAAGCAATATTTGACTCAGATTCTACCTGAACTATTGGAGAATCGTCGTTTACTTCAAAGTAGAAATTACTGGGAGGTTCATAATTCTCAGGGAATGCGCCAGAAAATATCTATATCAATGGACAATTTTAAGGATTTGTAAGGATAGTAGGATGAGGAAATGAAACAGAGCGAGGCCAAGATAAAAGAAAATGCAATAACTTTATATGCAGCATCAACATAAACAAAAAACCACTTTGAATCAATCACCTGTGAAGATGAACCAAAGCTCTTAGAGCCCTGCCACACAACTTCAAGACTTTTTTCATCTTTTCTCTTAGCTCTATCTTGATAGTCAATCCGTGCAAAGAATAAAGAATCAAATCCAACCTATGCCAACAAGGATGGTGCTTAATATACAAGTAAACCAAATGCATCCAGAAAAAATGAAGAGACTCTATAGGTAAATCAACTTCAAAACCATTTCTTTTTTCAATTTTCATGGTCAAATTGATATTATGCACATATTTTAACAAAATGTAACCTCTGCTCCCAACAAGTAGGCCTGCACTGCAGAATGTCCAAATGGGTCAATTTGCCATCCTATTCTTGGAGTTACACCAAATTCTTCTTTGATGAATCGATGTCCAAGGGTTGTCTGATCAATCATGTCAATGTAATGTGTAGCAGCCTCATCATGCATACACATACCACCATTTCTGCAATCAGAAATCTCAACAATCATTTTATGCAAGCTGGAGTGGAGATTGAATCCTACTATACTACTATCAAGAAGATGGATAATGATCACATATCAATGTTTCACTACGAAGCACCCAATACTGGAACTAACACTGACACTGACACATAGACATCAGTAATAATTTGATAAAATAGAAGTGATTGAATACAACCACATGTGTCAATGGCACGTGTCAAACACTAGACAATCTTCAATATGAAATATCGGTGCTACATAGATTTTCTATGACATCCAATAATGGAAAAACAAAAATACTGATATTTTAACTTCCATTAGTTTAATTAACATCACAGGTGTGCTTGGTTGATTTGATGGAGTGGAAAAGTAGTTAAGTTACAAATTTTGACATCTCCATTTTCCATTTCAACCTACTCAACCAAGCACACTCTTTTGTGTGCAGAAAGAGGAAATGGATGAATACATGAACTCCAATTGACCAGAGTTGACCAGCTGCTTGACTGTTTTCTGGACAACCTCACTCTGCTCTCTCCACCAACGCTGGAAGAATGCCTGCAATAAAATACAAGCAATGAACATTTATAACTTCATCATTCATGATCCCAGTGGAAAATGCAAACAACTGACTTAGGGCTTATGGCTTCAATTATTTCAAGTAGGTAGTTACATTCATTGAGTTTAATTATGACTTCAATTTTGTTCCCTGTTATTCCCCATAATTATTTATCTTAATTAATCAGCACTATGAAGATGAGTAGTATACGTAAATAGTCCAGTATAATAATTATTGTAAAAGTGACAAAATAATATACCTTTCTCATCTAACTAAAATCATGTTTTATGAAGAGAAATTAAAATAAAAAATCGGTACCAATAGCATTTTTATTAAGTATTAATATACGAGTAAGGAAATAGAAGATTGCATTGCAATATTGAATGCATAGTAATCTTGCCTGTTCAACATAAATGAACTTGCGATTCTTGTCTGCCAACAAGGCCGGTATAAGTGAATCTAGCACATTTTGAACACAAGCTCCCTGCATTTCCAACAAATATCATTGAAACAAATTCAAAATCACCGAATTCAATTGAGTTATAAAGAGAAAGAAAAGGATAATGATGACCATTGACCTGAATGGAGTTGTTGGAACCAACATAGTACTGGTCTACGGTTTTCAACCATCCAACATCGTCGTGAGTGTGAGGGACCAAGTGAACATTGATCTTCCCAGGAACAATGGTTGAGGTAGTGTTGTATGCAATGTATTTGGATTCCGAGGAATGGATAAACCCAACGAAGAAGAGTAAAATCCATACACCACTAATATCCATTGAAGTAACCGTAACTAAGCAACCAAGAACACACTCAAAAAAAATGTCAATTAATAAGACGATATACTTTTATTTGTTAGTCGTTTAGTTGAATGGATATGTGTATGCATGTGTGTACAGTAAGAGTATGACAAGTTAGATGTCGCTGTCGGTTTTATGGTTTCGATGATATTGGTGAATTGAAAGAGGGTGATGATAAGGTTGCCATCCTCGTGGGAATTGAATATTTACATTATAGGAGGAAGGAACAAGGTCGAAAACAGCCACAGATATTAATCACTTTTTGTCTTGCACATTTTTTAAAATCACTATTTATATATCCATGGTCATTTAAGTACTTCATAATTTAATAATAATAAATTTATATTTGTTATTTTTCTATTAATTTATTAATAGTAATAATAAATTTATAACTATTATCTTTTTTTATTAATTTATGAATATTAATTTCTTTTTAATTTATTAATAATAATAATTTTATAATCATTAATTTGTTTTGTTATTGTTATAAAAATTTAAATTTTATTTTATTTTAAATTTAAATTAAAATAATATATAATAATATTAATTAAAATATTTAAATTAATATTTTAAGATATAATAAAATTAAATATTAATATACAAATTAAAAATTATTTAATAAATTTATATTGAATTTACTCTATTTAATGAATGCATTTTAAATTCAAAGTTGTAAATACTTTTATAAATATCCATGAATATTAATAACGCCGTTTGAAAATAACTAAATACTAGATAGCTATGACTGCGAATTTCGGTTCCTAGCTGGCAAGCTATCAGCGACTTCATACGTTTGGGATTTGGTTGATGATCGAGGATAAAAAAAAAAAAAATAGATGTTTTAATTTCATAATCGAAAAAACTACCGAATTTGAATTTAAACTCTCTATTCATGGAACATCTGTAATTGTCTCCAATACCTAATCGTAAGAACCGTAAGAGCCAAGTCCGTCACTGCCCGTAATTTTTATAGATCAACATAAATATATACTAATTATTAAAATAAATGAAATGTTGATTATTATAAGAGATATTTGTGATAAATAGAAAAAAAAAAAATATATATATATATATATATATAAAGAAAAATTTATAATTAGTCATTTATGAATAGTTAGTCCATTATTAAGTGTTAAATCCTTTATTTTTGTATATTTTTCTTTTTTTTGTTAATTATTTTATATTAAATGACAATACCCATAAAATATTTATGTACATGAATAGTTTATACAAAAAAAAGTTAATAAAATATTATGCTATTACTCTGTTACTTTTTTCTAATTTTATTAATTTCTTTTTTTTCATATCATTATTGAAAAAATATTCCCTCCAATTTCAATTATAAGTAAAAAAATATCAAAATCTTTTGTTTTAAATATAAGAAAAACTTAATTAATTTTACTTTATTTATTTTAATACTATTATTCATCAAATATCCTTAAACTAATTGAAATTTTATTTCTCAATAATTCTTTTATTTTCAAGAAACAAGTTCCTATAAAAATTTAAAGAAGAATTGTTCTTTCTATTATTTTGACAATAGTAAACAAAGTCAAATTACTTTTCCTAAAAATGTGAAGTTAACTTTTTGAGTAACTTTTTGGTGGACATTTTACACAGGAAAGACACTCAAAAAAAGTTTTAATATATAAAAATTATTTTGTTTTTATATTTTAAAAATTATTTATTTATAAATTAATAATATTAATTGTGATGGGAAACAGTCGACTATCACAAGACCGTTAGAATTTATCATCGACTATTGTCGATTGACCACTATCAATCATTACCGATGATAAATATATCAAATGAATGTTTTTATATATGAGGTGTCTACATATTATTACTCTAATTTTATTTATGATTTCAAATAAAGTATTTTATAAAATAATTCATAATTTCTTTTTTTTATACAATAAGTATATTTCTTAATTTGTGATTGTCAAAATGAATTTATAGTGTGTGACGGAGGGAGTAGATAGAAACATTAACGAGAAAAATTTATGAAAAACCGAAGAAACTTTGTAACGTGTACTAACATAAAAGGAGGTGCCAATAGTACCTCAATTATTAATATGAGAAAAGCCCGTACTTGAATCGGATTAAAAAGTTGGGCTGGACCGGCCATATAAAGAATTTGGCCCGTGGAGGTTAACATTTTTATAGCGAGATTTGATTTTCCCTCCATTAGATCTGAAAACCAGGAAAAGGAAATGGAAGCGGTGGGTGGAAGTGGAAGCAGCGAAGTTGAAAACGATTTGGAAATGAAGCTCTTACGAGACAGATTCAGACTCTCCGCAATTTCTATCGCCGAATCTCAAGGTTCAATTCAATTCCTCTCACTCTTACTTTTCTTGATTTTTTTCCTTCATTTTTGTACGGAGAAATTGTGGAAGATTCAAGTTTCTAATTATCGTTTACGATTCGCAGCGAGCAAAAACGGCATGGAAGTATCAAAAGTCGTTGTCGCTTGCGTAGCTGATTTGGCCTTCAAGTACACCGGTAAATTATACACTTATAATTTTTCTTCCAGTACTTTAAATTAACATACTTATGATTACAACGTGTATGAAATAATTTCCCTTACCAAAACTTATATTTACAATTTGACGAATTAATTAAGTATAGTTTCGGTTTCTTCATAATGTTGAGTTAAATAATGAGATTGAATCAATATTTCGGTGAGTAGAACGGTTAGCTAAGGATCTTCAACTCTTCGCACAGCATGCAAATCGTAAATCTGTAAATATGGAAGATGTCATACTATGCGGTTAGTATCGTCATATTTGCTTTTTTTTTTAATAATGTTTTGGCATTGGCTCTGTTATTAATTATATCGTTTATATATATTTTTTTTAATTACCAAATTAATTGTATATATATATATATATATATTGGTTCAGCGCATCGAAATGAACATCTATCTGGCTTGTTGAGGACCTTTTCTAATGATTTAAAAGTTAAAGATCGTCAACATGAGAGGAAGCGAAAGAAAGAGGTTAAGAAGAATGATAAAACAACCATTTAGTGTATATATATTGCTATGGTTAGAAATTAGCCACTTTTCTTGGACTTGTTAGCTGTTTTGATATCTATTACTCCATCTTTAAAGGTTGTTGCTTGCAGTCTATGCGAGGCAAGGAAGTGTGCCTTATATACTTGTATAAATATATTCGAATTCAAATTTGTTTTTTGCAGTGCTTATATTTTTTGTGTGCTTGTAACTTATAAGTTTAATGACAGAATTCCCTGACAAAGGTCTAAAAAAATTGAGAGTTTCGACTGGTCTTCTAACTTTTTTTCTTGGTCAACAGCTTAGAGATCCATTAATACTGGGCACAACCAACCAAATGCATAACAGCGTCAAATTGAAAAAAGACAACACTGTTACTGTCTCTATTAATAGTATACGCTATGTCGCCTAGCAAATCCTCAAATTAGACCACGACACGCAATTATGACATAGACTGAAAGTCACGCTATTGTGACATAGATTGTATGATAAAACTAAACTATAAGTCAGTAAATAACTGAAGAGTTAGTTGATGTGAAATGCTAGTTTAAAGATGATAATTGATTGTTGTAAAATTAATTGATGAAAATAAAATATTTGATAAATTTAGTTGTTGAAATTGTAAAATGACATAAAAGTATATAATTATTTAATTTAAAAAATATGTAAATGTATATATTTTATTTTTAAAAACTATAAAATTATTTTAGAAAAATAAATTGTATCTGATTTTTATTCATATGTAAGGCCCCTCATTCCTAACATGAGAAACAATAGTATCAAAATCTTTTACTGACGTAGTTTTTACTAGTAAATTTGGCATTATTCTGTTGTTTTGTTTTGGGATTCATATATTTTTTAGATAGTTGTATTTTGTATGACTGAACATGATCAATCTTCTACAATATGATCATTTGAGTATCTACCGATTCAAAAAGAAAAAAAAATTGAGCATCCTTAATATTATTCACCAAACAAATAATGAATGAGGGAGTACTATATAAGAAGAAATGTCCAACAAAAGTGGGTAGTTAGTGGGATAATTGTTTTGTTTTACGTAAAGATAAAATAGTAATAAATGAAAATAATAAAGTTATAAATGAGAGAAAATATGAAAATCTATAAGTTATAAGATTAAATGCTAGTTAAAATAACATTTAAAAAAAAGCTATAAGTTAGTGTGAAAAATTTGTTAATGAAATTTGACCAAACAAACTTATAAGTTAATTCCATAAGCTATAAGCTAGCTTATTGGTGATCAAGCAAACATTAAACATATACTGAAACAAATCACTTTAGTAATCTTAGTCTGTGTTTGGATTTTGAGAAACATGCAATGAAATCTATGGCCACTAAGAAGCTTGAATTTGTAGTTTTATGAAAATTATTGATACACTATCACTCGAACAATTTGGTGATTAGGTAAACATCGCTGCATAGCGAAAGAGAAGTTTGAATTTCTAGCTTGAAATTGTAACAAATACAATGTTGAGATTTAAGATTTGTAAATTAAACTCTAAACCAAACAAGTGTCTAGTTTTGTATCAAACAAAACATCGAAAACTAGAAGAAAAGAATCAAAATTCAAAAAAACTTGTGCATATCTTGACTAAATTGTCCATCTTATCCAACTAGCATGTCTTATAAATTATTTGAATCGCCGTATTATGCTCACTATATGCCTTTGATGTTCACTATATGCCTTTGATGTTGGGGTTTAAATGTTCGCAAAGAAAAATAACCTAAATCAAACTCACATCATTAACTTGTCGAACCAAATCTACCCTCTCACATCAGACATGACAAAAGTATCATTCAGATATAGAGAAACTCGAGTTATATATGTGATATGTTAGTGTGATATTATAGGATACGAGAAATGTAACATCCTATTTTTTTCAAAGCGAGGGTGTATTTTTTTCTTTAAAAAGAAATTAAAATACAATACATAATCAAATAAGGTAAAACCCTAGGATAAATAACTGAGTCAATGTAATTTACAACCAGCAGGAAAAGTTTTCTTTTCAAAAAAATAAATCCAAAGCATGTCCTGGTGCCAACATTAGTACATGTACATCCTTCCAATATAAAATAAAAGTAGCTCAAAAGAAAGACATATGTGTCCTGAGTGACAACCTAGTCTGATCATTCTATACACAACAAAAAAAAACTATACGCCTCGAGTAATCTCTACGCGCCCCGTGAGATCCTCCTAACGTAGCTCCAATCAAGCATTCCTGTCCACATTCCCATCCGTAGGGTACGAACCAGTAGGACCGCCCTGACTCTCATCTGAGGGCAAAGCCCAGATTTCCACAATAGTTGTAAAGGGTCACCAACCGAAATTAACAGTTAACAAATAACATTTAAGTTTTCAAATGCACAAAATACCCTTTTCAACTTAGCATGCATCATAAAAGGTTTTCCATATGCTAAAAGTTCATACAATGCTTACCAAATGATAATGAAATCAAAATAAAGTTCTCAATTCATTAAGTAATACATAACTGATCAAAACATTGATACATCAACTGAGCAATCAATTATCTAACTCAAAATGAGAATTTCCACTCAGCCAATCGATTGGGAAATCGATTGCTTGAAGGTTGTTTTGAAAAATCTGAACTCTGGGCTTAAATCAATCGATTGGGCAATCGACTGGGCAATCGATTGACAACATTGCTGAGCCACTGACTTAATGTCAATCGATTGGGCAATCAACTGGGCAATCGATTAACAGCATTGCTGAGCCACTGACTTAATGCCAATCGATTGGGCAATCAACTGACAGCATTGTTGTTAATGCCAATCGATTGGGCAATCGATTTCCCTGCATATTCTTCCAAAAATACATAAACTAACTTGATCACATTCATACACAAATCCACATCTTGACACTTAGCACTGATAACGCAATCGCTACAACAACATGAGTTTCGAAATAATATTGCAACCAAACATGCTATCACCAAATTCCAAAACATAACACTTAACAATTTAAACACAGTTACCATGACAACTCGAGTTTCAAACTCTCAATCGTACACTTGAATCAAAATACGACTCGTGTGCCAAACACTCTAATGCAATGCGTATATGCCAAAATGCATAGACTCGGAATTCCAAACCAAAACCCTCCTCGAAGGGCCGTAAATCATAATTGTACCGCCTATCGCAGGCCAAAGTACTAATTACCGAGGTGCCACCTATCACGGGTCAGCACGGTCTACTAAAAAACGTAAATCGTAAACGTACCACCTATCACGGGTCAGTACTGTTTACCGAGGTGCCACCTATCACGGGTCAGCACGATTTACTAAAAGAAAAAGCGTAAGTCGTAAATGTACCGCCTATCACAGGCCAAAGTATTATTTACCGAGGTGCCACCTATCACGGGTCAGCACAACTTACCAAAAAGTAAATCGTAAACGTACCACCTATCACGGGTCAGTACTGTTTACCGAGGTGCCACCTATCACGGGTCAACACAATTTACTAGAATGAAATGCATGAACATACACTGACTCCATCCACAAGAATCGTTAAGTAAATGCACATATTAAAAGATTCCTCATTTTTAATACTCATTTAACTTAAACGAATTTCACGCCAAACATTAAGCAAACAGACATATTAAGAGATTCCTCATTCTCAATATTCTTTTAACTTAAACGATTTTCAAAACAAACATTAAGTAACCAAGACATTAAGAGATTCCCCATTCTTAACGCCCAGTTAACTTAAACGATTTTCAAAACAAACATTAAGTAATCAAGGCATTAAGAGATTCCCCATTCTTAACGCCCAGTTAACTTAAACGATTTTCAAAACAAACATTAAGTTACCAAGGCATTAAGAGATTCCTCATTCTTAACGCCCAGTTAACTTAAACGATTTTCAAAACAAACATTAAGTAACCAAGGCATTAAGAGATTCTCCATTCTTAACGCCCATTTAACTTAAACGATTTCCAAAACGAACATTAAGTAAACAAGAAATTAAGAGATTCTCCATTCTTAATTCTCATTTGACTTAAACAATTTTCAAAACATTAGTAAACGGAGATATTAAGAGATTCCCCATTCTTAATACTCTTTTAAGTCAAAACGGTTTTCACAAACACACATTAAGTAAACAAGACATTAAGAGATTCCCCATTCTTAATATTCATTTAACTTAATGGTTTTCAAATTCCACGCAAAACAACTCAAACATATTATCAATCCACATCAAAACACATCAATTCATTTCTCCACAAAATCCAACCATACACATATCAAATTCCATCAGTATCAATTAAGAACACGTCAAAAACAACGAACACAAATCAACACAATCTACCACTCAAACACACAAGTTTCATTTACTCAAAATCATACATAAATGAGTTTTAAATTCATTTTCCACGATTCATTCATCAAGATAACCAAAACGTAACTCTAAGATTTTACCCAAATAGCCTTAGATACATTTTCCCCAAATCAATACTCCAACCCTAACAAAATTCTTCTCCACACAACCACATATTAGGCCCTAAATGCAAACTAAAAGTTTGGAAGCAGCCCTTACCTTAACGTTAGCTTTAACGTCGATTTACGACACCACGATCAATTTCGGTAAAAACTTTGCTCGCGACGACGCTTCCAAAGTTAGCTCATTAGCACCGTAGTGTAGTGGTGAGCAACTTTCCCTTCTATCCCTTTGCGAAACAAAGCTTGGATCCAGAAGAAACTGCGAGATTTGTGTTTGACGGTTTTGAAATCCCTAAATCGTTTTCCTTCGTTTTCGAATCAAAGAGGAAGAGTGGAGTTGAGTTATCTTTGCTCTCTTACCCACTAAGACTTGGGTTTCTATTCTTGAACAAAAGGAAGCAAAGAAAACGAAAACTGCATAACAATGGAGGAAGGGGGAGTTACGCGAGACAGAGGAAGAAGATGGATTTCCTTTTCTCTCCTTTCTTTTTCTTTCCTATGTTTTTCCTTTCTTTCTTTTTCCTTTCCTCCTATTTCTTTCCTTTCCTTTTCTATATATATTAATTATATTTAACAAATATCTCCAACTCTAGATATTTATTAAATTTATCAGTTTACCCATAACGCATTAAATTCTTCGTAAAGGATTCACCGCAGTTAATTTAATTTATTTGTCGACGAGAAATTCTAATCGGGCATCAAAATATCTTTTTGGTCATATAAACTCTAAAATATTATTAACTTGGTTAAAAAGCCCCTGAGTTCAATACCAAAATCCAATAAAATACATAAGGTATAATTTAAAATTACGGGTCTTACAAGAAAATTATCTATTAAATGAGTGTTCAAAAATTCATGGTGTCTAAATATAATCACTTTTTACAATTAAGGAGATTGTAGAGAGTAAATTTTATATGGTTATACGACTAAATGCAAAATTTTAAACACAAACAAAAGAGACATTTTTTCTAATAATAGTAAAGAAAATTGATTTTACTTTTTTGTGATATTTAAAAAATGTCTCTTTTGTATGTGTGCTTTAATATTATACGTTTAATTTGAAGACCGTACAAGAATAACTTGATTTTAGATGGACCACAATTAAGACGTAAAATATACCCATTACATCCAACACAACGAAAATGTCACGTGCGTGCTTACGATGAAGGGAGCTCAAATCCCTCAATTAAGGTGACTATAGGCGTGAGGCAATTGATGAGAGAAATACAACAATAAATGTATGATAGGTTTTAATATTATTTCATAATTTTGATGGTAAGTCTACCCACTTTAAGTCTATATATTAAGAGTAGGTTTATTTACAGTTTTGGTATCTCTATTTTAGTTGAATCGCGAAAGTAGTCCCTCTATTTTGTTTCTTCCCAATTTTGGTCTTTAAATAGAATTTTGGTCTAAAACTTGATGAAATTTTATTTTTTAAAGACGTACTATACCATTTATGATCATAGATTTCAGGTATAATTGTTGCAAATGAAATCTTAAGGCATAGTGTGATGTAAATAAATGCAAAAAAAATAAAATTTCATAAAGTTTTGGACCAAAATTATGTTTGAGGGACCAAAACTAAAGAGAAATAAAATGGGGGGACTACTTTCGCGATTTAGCTAAAATAGGAGGACCAAAAATGAAATTAAACTTTAAGAGTATTGGATGTTGCAATAAAGGCTTTAGTATTTCGATCAAGTCACTTACCATTTATAATCACACGCGAAACACTAAAGATGGGCAATATAGGGAGTATTGAGAAAAATCAAAGTGCAACTTTAAATAGAAATAAAGTTCAAGCATAGTTTATAGAGACACATATGTTGCTTTATAATAAAGTTTCAAGCTTGTTTTGTAACCATAAGTTGTGACCAATATAAATATTTAATATGGTAACAAATTGCCCTTTTAGCAAACATAATGTGGTGGTTTAAAATAGACTACGTTGAATTAGTGTTTGCAAGTCTTGATTATATTAGAATTAAAAGAAAAAAAAAGTGAAACCTAACATTTTAATAAGTTTATTTTTAGATTTGGCTCTGACTTTTTGGAAAATCTTATGAATTTTTTTAAAAAAAGAGTTTATAATTAAAAGTATATAAAACTTTTTAACTTATTTAAAAATATATTTTTTTATTAAAATTATGAAATATATAATTAAATATGTATTTAGATAAATTATTGAGTTAATAAGATTATGTTCTATTTTGATAACTAACATAATATTTTAGATAATTTAATTTTATATTGACATTTATTTAAACTTATTTTATAATAATACATTTAAATATATTAAAAATTAATGTAAATTATTATGTTTAAATTACATAAAAATATGTTATTAAATTGATGATTTTTGGTGACATGTTACCCTACCTATACCACTAAATAGTCTTTTGAAAAAATTTGAAAGTTCACCTTTTAGTATATGTTTGGATTGGTCAACCAGATTGTGGTTTTCCGTTAAATACACCTGAATAATTTAAAAATGTGTTAGAATATGGAGAGAAACTCGTAAAGGATTTGAGTCTTATTTATTTAAAGAAACATGGGCATGGCATAGGCCTCTTTGATGAGGTGGAAATACATATGCCTTCAATCAAAGAGCAAAAAGACTCCATAAAAAATTGTAGTTTATTTGGAAATCAATATAAGTATTTAACGGTTATATTGTCATTTTAAGACATTTATACAATAATATTTAATAAAAAATAATCAATTTTCTATATCATACAATCAACTTTAAAATA
Source organism: Cicer judaicum (assembly GCA_037974835.1). Lineage (NCBI taxonomy): Eukaryota > Viridiplantae > Streptophyta > Magnoliopsida > Fabales > Fabaceae > Cicer > Cicer judaicum. The sequence goes on from JBBPBS010000276.1 coordinate 8,537,453, forward strand.
ATTATATAAATATAAAATGATATAATAAAATATATAATATATCAATATTTAATATTTGACAGTAATATTTTTTTTATATAAATAATTAATTTATTAAAATAAAATTTCTTTTTTTATTATTGTATTTATGAATACATAAAATAAAGTTAAAAAAAAAAAAAAAACTTAAACGATTTTCATTCATTGTGATAATAAGAAGTGATTATAGATTAAGAAGAATTTATTGGAGACTTTGAATCTGTTTTGGCACGTAGTGGAAGTTTCTCTGACTGAATGGACAGGGGCGGGAAAATTTTGATATTTTGTGATAGCATTGCGCGCAACTCAAGGTGTTCTAAGGAATCTTGAAATGTGAAACAGTGCAGCACGTATTGCAGTATGATCATATACACATACACTCAATCGCAGAAGAACAGAAAGACAGACACATGGAAAAGGCATGTTGGCCTGAACAAGACGGGTACTATACACTTTTGGCACCTTGCATTCTTATTCTTATCTATCATAATTATATTAAATACTATATCATATTTAAATGTAAGTTTTATTTTAACTTAATAAATATATTTATTATAACTTTTTCAATATAACTTTAATTTATTATATTAAATGTTTCAAGATATGACAAGTAAGAACTAAGCGTGCATATATATATATATACCACTCCGTAACAAAATATAAAAAAGTATATATCTATATCATAATTAATCTAAATACATATGTTATTTACCAACTAGCCATTTGAAATGGAGTTATATTTAAAGATAAATTGTTTTTTTGAAATAAATAAATTGCAGTATCATTTACAAAGGAAAATAAAATAAAAAACATTGTAAATAAGACCAAGTCTGTATGGATTTGTTTATTTTTTTTATAAAGTAAAAAGGTAAAGAAAAGCGTAAAAGACAATAAAGTGTAAGTAGTCAAAATGTCAATAATCTTTGGAAGACTAGTTACAAAAGGATTGCAGGTCGCTGATGCTTTGGTTTCAATTTCAAAACGTGTTTACCACTTCTCCCCTCTCAATCCTTGTCACTATTCAGTTATCCACTTTTTTTCTTTCTAAAAAACAATTACTATTAGTTTGGGATATTTGTTTATGGTTGAAATTCATAATCTATCAACCCATTTTGCTCATTCATACCTATTTGCCCATTTTAACTACATTTTCAAACAGGAACTCGGCATAACTACTTAATTAATTAGGAGAGATGCCACATTAATATTATTTTTTTACAAGAAACATGACACATTATTAATACAACTAATAGAACTACTTATGAAATATCTCTGCCTAACTCGGTATGCGGCATTGTGGCGCCGGTTCGTTCCCGCAACAATCCAACTAGTCCATCCATCTGGTACATTATTACTATGTGTCGTAGACATCCACACACTTCATTGACATAAAATAAAAAAGAAATAAAGAGAATGGTATTATTGATATGATAAATTGATGATATAAAAAAAAAGTGTAAAATTGTTGTTTAAAAATTATAAAATATTGTTATTTATTATTATAAAGAATAAACAAGCGATGAAATAGATAGATAAAAAAATAGTTGAAGTGTTCCACCTCCTTAGCGGGGACCACTAGAATGGAAGTGATTGATTAGTTTGATTTCATTATCTACTACTCTCTCTTCACGTGGCTTGCCCTCGCGGATCCATCAAAATGGAACTGTGTTTTCATCTTGTGCTTCTGCTTCTCCATGTGCACTTTCCTCGTTTAAGACTGGCCTGTCATTGGTTTCAAATAAGTTTTTTTTTTTTTATTTATTTTTTTAAATTACTCTCAAAGAATCACAATTTAACTAATTTTATCCTATTTAATACCGGTATTATTCAAATAAATATAATAAGCTTTCATATAAAAATAAATAAAAAATAGAGATAGTTTAGAAAATATACTTATTTTTTCGATTGCATCAAAACAAAATTTAATAGAATATTTGATCATAATTCTTAATATATATTAATTATTTTGTTTATAGTTAAGTTTGGAGGTAGTACCAAACTATATTTAAAATTATTTATATTTCTCACCTTTTTATCTTTATACACACTCATTTATTTACTTTTTCCTTCTCACTTTATCTCTCTAACAAATTACACTTTAAATGTCGGTTTGATCTCAAAAGAATTTGAGTTCTATTTCTTGAAATTACAAGATAAAGTTCACACCACTTTACTGAGATTTTATAGAAAAAAAAAATGTTTGCACTGTTTAAACAAAATAGTTGATTTCGTTTAATTTTCTTAAATTAATAAAAAAAAAAAAAAGTCACTGCGTTATCTAAATTACCAATGATATAGGATTTTGTTCCTTATATTATTGAAAATTAAAACTTACCTTAATTAAATAATATTATAAAAATTATAGTATTAAATATAGTAAAACTAATTAATTTTGTCTTTATTTAAAATTGTCAAATATAAGTTTTTTCTATATGTATATTTAAGACCGAATAGACTCAAAAGAGTATATACATACTCATTTAAATGATTCCTGACTTTGCAACTCCCATTTAAACCAACGATAAACTAATTTTATAAAAAGGCAAGACAATAGTAGTACTTCGTAAAAGATTTATTCTCATAGTCCCATCATTTTTAAATCGAGCTAATTGAATTCGTGGCCTACACCGGATTGGTCCAACTGAAAATTTATCATGAAGTTGAGTGTAATTGATGAAGTTCACGTGTTGACGTAATCTTGTGCCGCCCCTTAACTAATAGAGAGCTTCATCCTTTTGTTAGTATTCATTTATGATTGAACTATTATTACTCTTGCTTCTACCATCAATTAAACTCCTCATTTTTCCAGATATTGTGTCTAGTTAACAAATCATCAACCCAACGTATAGACAAAACCACTATCGTATATACTATGGTTGATCCGATACTACAAAATTATTCAAAATTACAGTAATCGAATGATGTTTTTCATAAACTAATAAAAAATTAATTAAAATGATTACATATATATTAATTAAAATGATGTCGATTTAATATTAAATATATATTTATTTCTATTGAATTGATTGTATTATTTACATTATTATTTTAATTATAAAAATAATTAACAAATATTTATATAAAATATATGATCGTTAAAATTTTAAATATTTTTAAATAATAATTTGCAGTAAATAATCTATATTATAATTTACTTACATTTATATAAGAAATCAGAATTATAAATTTATATATAAGAAATCAGAATTATAAATTTACATCTGAACAAAATTAATCTCCAAATATTTACATTTTAGTCAAATTATAAATTATTAAAGTCTTATTTAAAATAAGTAATTTAGTGTGATTATAACATATTTACATTAGTATTTTTTTTGAATGTTGGTGTGGGAGTGTGGGATAACATGCCAATCAACGTAGTCATTTAGCTTTAATTATTTATTTATGGTGAAACTATTTTCTAAAATATATATTTGGAAAAATTTATGACAATTCATTTATTTTGAGAATAAATTTATAATTGAAAAAATAACACAAATTTTCTCCTATTTTATTGCAGAGAGAAAAATGAAAACAAAAAAATAGAGAAACCTATACATTATTTTTTATTTAAATTATCGATTTAAATTTTAATCTGAATTGAATTAGATATAAACTGTATAAAAAATATAATATTTTATTTATATTTTTTTCGTTCTAAATATAATGTTTAAATTTTAGATCTTATTTAAACATAAATAATCTCATTAAAGTTATGTAAAAAATATATGGTATCTCTATTTACTATTTTTATCTTCATTTTCGTGTAAAAAAGAATATAAAGTTAATTTTATTTGTATTTTTAATGATTTACTGTTTTTATCTTCATATA
>JBBPBS010000276.1:8544633-8576029 GCA_037974835.1 Cicer judaicum
AATTAATCATTTGTTAAAAAATTATATTTTTTGCAAACATGTTGTTAAACATATTATAAATATTAGTACAAAAATTCAAATAATACACAGTAAATAATTTAAAATAAGAGACTAAAAAAATTAACAATTTAAAAGTCGATTAAACTTTTTCTAAAAATAAAAAATAAAATAGTGAAATTTTATAAAAGTTAAAAATTTAATTAACTTTTTTTTATTTCCATAAATGCACTATTAATTAAAAAAATATTTATTAACATATTTGAAAAGAAATGAGGAATCATATTTATTATTATGATATATTTATTTTGACACTTTTCCCTATATTTTTTAACAAAAGATAAACTCACAAATCGTGTTTTAGTTCTGCCTACCCTTATTGGTTTTAGGATGCAACTTCTTTTACACATTTTTTTTTGAGAAATAACTTCTTTTGCATATTAGGATAATTGTTGACATTTTTGACATGTATTGTCTTTATCCAAAACATCCTTATCTTACACACATCTCCACCACCTATTTTAGATTAAATAAATTATAATGATTCGAAACAAAAATTACAATAGCTTGTGTAAAAGATAGAAATAAGATTTTTTTTTTCTTTCTCAAGACACCTTTCTTTATGCAGTGAATATAGGAATCAATAATCTCTATTATTTTGTGCGGTGTGTACAACTATTGTGTTCCCCTAACATTTTGTCATTTGCACTTTACCTTCCATATTAAACTCAAAATATCATCTATCCCCCAAAAAATATCAAATAAAAAGATATATTCCATCTTAAACTAAATATAAAAAAAAATTGAGATGAAAAATATTAAACTTATCTGAATTCATTTGCTTTTACCTCTTTATTTATTTATTTATTTATTTTGATAATAAGAATAACCAGTCATTTGTTCTTATCTCTGTTTCTTTAGTAAAAACTATTTTAATTTGAATAAAAAAATTTATCTATTACTTTCTTTCTTAACATATCACTAGTTTTTAATAAAGAAGGACGTGTGACATGTGATTTGATTCAGCGTATATGCCATTGTACATACAAAGAAACTGAAAGAAAAAAATGTTTATAATTACTGTTTTCTGTTTCCTGACCAGAAAAATTTTTAAAATTATTTTCATTATTGTTGGTTTTGAAAAAATTATTATTATATTAATTATTACACAGGTTTACAATCCAGACACACTATCTCTGTGCCTATTTATTCTCTTAATTCATTTAATAAATAAACATATTATATTCATATTATTATTATTATTATTATTATTTTATAATTTTAATGTGATCGCATTTGAAAGCCAACTAACGCACCTTTCTTTCTTTCTTTCTCTTTCTTTCTCCGTCAAACAAACTAAAAAAATCCTCTGTTCTTCTCTTTCTCTTGTCTGATTTTCTCTCCAAACCAAACCAGAGAGCGACCGGCGAGCGTAACCTCGCCGGAGATTCGCCTCTACTCTTTCCGTTGCCGGAAAATTCAATTTTATCCCTCTTCAACTTCTTAATTCTGATTTTTTACCTCTACCTTTCGATAAACAATCTTTAATCTCTAAATAAATTTGCGTTTTCCTTTTCTTTTTGATTGAATATATATGAAATAGCAATGTGGTGGGAAAGAGGTTTTTGTTGCAGAAAACAACCTAGGATCTATTGTTTCTGAATTCCTTATGCTGTAGACCGTTTACAAGATTCAGTTTTGTTTGTGTTCTTTTTTTGCAATTTATATTCTTCTCGAGTTTCTAGAAGAGGATTTTGCTGAATTTTATGGTGCAACCGAGATAAGAAAGATTTTTGGAGTTTTCTGCTAGCTTGGTTTTGTTCAAATTGATAAAGGTGCGAATTTATTAGCTTCAAAATATTTATGCTTTTTCTTTTTTGTGGTGGTTGGTGTGTTTATGTGTTTGTTTCTCTTTTAAATTAGTTTTTAATTTTGATGCTACTTGTTATGTGTTTATGATCAGATTAGAATCACTTAATTTTCATGTTTTTGATCTGTTAATGTCCAGATATGAAATTTTGGTTTTTTTGCTCTTGATCTGTTGATTCTTAAGACTTTCTCTGTGAAATTCACTCTCTTTCTATCTGATTTCGTGACAGAACCGAGGCAGAGCATTTTAAGCTTCAGCTAGAGGATTTTTTTTGGTTGTTGAGTTGAAATTTGGCTAATTTCTAAGAATGATTTTGTTTCAATTTCTACATTTTTTTTGGTAACCAAATGGTTGAACCTATTAGGTCATTGGTAGGTAAACAACGACCTTTTTCCTTAATATCTTTCTGTGCTGTACTTTTATTCTGGTAGTGTTTAGTTGAAGATGCAACTATATTTGTCCTAGTTTTAAACTAATCTCTTTGAATTTTGCAATTGAATCTATGAAGAGAGGTCTCTAGTAGGGTTTCTTTAGTATTTTTTGTCTCCTTTCCTTTTTTGTTTTGGGGGTATGGGTTGATGTTAGTAGAGGTCTAATATAGATGATACTTTTTGGGTGAGAAATGACCTCATGTTTTGTTTATGCCAATGGCACTTTTTATATGATATGCTATATTTATATTTATTGTTATCTATTCTTACCTCTGTCAAGCAAATTATATTGAATTTTCAATAGATGACGACAAGGAGTAGAGCTCAACAAAGCTAGCAAGTGAGGAACTTTTTTGTAATATTTCTCTTTCTATATTTTTCTGGACAAGCTATAGGATGCCTTTTGAAGTAATGAACCAGAGGGGTGTTACTGCTTCATCCCACCTTTATGATGATGTTTCCTATGCTTCTGAGGTAATTATTATTATCCTAAATGTTTCATTATGGTTTCATCAAATTGTATCATTTTATCACATCTACAGTCTATGATTTCGCATTTCTTTTACAAAAATGTTAACTGACTTCTCAATCTCCTGCTGTACTCTGTAACCTCAATGCTTTTGCCTTTCTCTCAACATGTCTTGAACTTTTCATGTGCAGAGGAATGCTGGACTACGGAACCCAAAATCCATCCATGATGATTATCCACAAGGTGAGGTCAATCAATTCATTATTTGTTCAAAATACATATATGCTGTGCTGGTTTACGGTTTGCCTGTGTACTACCAATTGTAACATTAATGCCCCAAATATATCGACTAACATAAAGTTAAGATTCAGACCTTGATCACTGTCTCATATTTCAGTATAGAAAATGACAAGTTGCTGTCAATTTGATTTTGGATGTGTTAATTTATTATTTTCCATATTTTTGTGTGTACCTTATCTGACATTTCTCTAGTCTTAATTGAAACACAGTCGTGCTTTCCATTTTTGAACTTTTGAATTCATAATACTCTTACTTTCTTTGTCCAATATCATATAAATGTTTTATTCCATTTAATATAAATAATTATGGATGTGGCTAACTAGCATCATTTATTTCATTTAGTGGGGAGTAGTGTTAATAGATGTCATTGTAGTTTGTCTAGATCATTCCTATGTCGCCTTCAGCTGCTGAAAACAATACACAGATTTATTTTACCCCTTGAGTAGTGACTGTTGCTCGTCAATGTTGCCATTACTTTTAATATGAGTAATTGACTTCATCTGAAGTTCATACGTTTGTGGTTAAAACCTATTTGCTGCACACTTTAATAAATTAGTGCATGTATAATTCAACACCATATCTTGCAACTTTCTTATTGCGGTAAAGCTGGGGTAATTAACGGTGGTTTTATGAATTTTGAAGCTTTGCTCTGCTGGATTGAAGCTTATATACTCTGTCTTTTGTGGATGTTACAACAATTTTACTGTTTTTATCATGCTGATATTGGGTGTAGTAATAATGTTATATCTGTGTGTATCCATATTCGTGTTCGTTTAACTTGTTCCAAAAATAACCAATTCATTTAACGAACGTGTAATTAATTTCTGGATAAACAAAGTTCCATGTTCAAAATTTCAGGAAAGGGTGAAATGGCAGCTTCACATGGAAGCATTTTGAATGCTTCATCAACTCTTGAAAGAAATGCAAAAACAAGCTTACCAATGTCACAGACTGGTCTATCTGGGGAAATTCCAGGAAACCTACACTTTGGTGGGGAAGCTGGCATTGTAGATTTGCTGAAGGATTCAAAGGAATCCCCGAATTTTCATCCAAGATCATGGTCAGATGTGCATAGGCAGCCAGCATCTAGCTCGTATGGTTTAATTGGGAACAAGATTGTCACGAATGCTGGTTCACGTGAAAGTAGTCTATTCTCAAGCTCACTGTCAGACTTATTTAGCCAAAAGTGTAAGAATTTGTTTTATGCATTCTAAGATAGTTGGACACATGTATCATACCTTTTAATTTTTCTTATACTTTAGATGCAAGTATCTGTTGTGTTAATATGATACATGTTTAGTTTCTTTCAATTGTGTCCTCACATATCACTAAGATTAAGTGTGTATATGCATATCTTGGTGCAGTGAGGTTATTGGGAAATGGTGTTCTGTCTGATCAGAACATTAGTGCTGGTTCTCTTCGTGAGGAAGAACCATACAAATCTCTTGAAGAAATTGAGGCTGACACTATAGGGGATCTCCTTCCTGATGAAGATGATCTGTTTTCTGGCGTCACTGATGATTTAGGAAACAGTACTCATGCAAGAACAAGTGATGATTTTGAAGATTTTGATTTGTTTAGCAGTGGTGGAGGCATGGAGTTGGAAGGAGATGAACTTCTAGTTTCAGGAAAAAGAATCAATGGTTTGGATGGAGATCCTGGTTACTTTGGGGGTTCTAAAGGCAAAAGTCCTTTTGGTGAACAATCTTCTAGAACACTTTTTGTTAGAAACATTATCAGCAATGTAGAAGACTCAGAGCTAAAGGCTCTCTTTGAGGTGAACCTCAACTCTTTATTCTTTTACAATGTTAGATGCTATATCAGAATTTAAATTAAGTGCTGCATACCAGTTATAGTCACATATAAGTGGTATTTTGTTTGTTTTTGCAGCAATATGGCGATATCCGAACCATTTATACTGCCTGCAAGCATCGTGGGTTTGTTATGGTTTCTTATTATGACCTAAGGGCCGCACAAAATGCAATGAAAGCCCTTCAAAATAGATCATTGAGATCTAGGAAACTCGATATACACTATTCAATTCCAAAGGTATCATCTTACTTTGTTAGTAACTTCTCATGTATGCATAATTCCTTTTCCATTATTATAATTATTTATTTGGATAAAGTCAGTGTTTTTGTTGTTCTTCTTAGCATCTTCTAGTACTACTGGCTATGTGCTTTCCTTGTTCAATTGCTCTGGGTTCCTATTTTCATGTTGCACTTATTGATATATCTCAACTTAATGACATGTTAGGGCAATGTTTCAGAGAAGGATATTGGCCATGGCACACTGATGATATCTGCCCTTGATCCATCTGTTTTGAATGATGAGCTAAAACATATTTTTGGGTTTTATGGAGAAATCAAAGAAGTAAATTATTGATTTTGGTTTTCATCCATTTTTGTTGATTATATATCAAAAGACGAAACCAGCTCCTTAAAAGTTATGCCTGTTATTGCAGATCTATGAATATCCAGAAATGAATCATATCAAATATATTGAATTTTATGATGCTCGAAGTGCGGAAGCTTCTCTCCGTGCATTGAATGGAATCTGCATTGCTGGGAAGCACATCAAGCTTGAACCTGGCCATCCTAGGATTGCAACAAGGTGGCTACTACCCCTTTTTATTAATTTCTGAATTTACACTTTCTTCTTCTTTCAGTAACCTTTTGACTTTTCTACTTTTTTAGTTTGCTTATCTTAGCTGTAGATGAAGAGTTTCTTTAGAGTCTGCATATTTATTCTTGTCATGTTAGATAGTATTCTCGCTTTTAGCGGTTGTGGTTAACAGGGTAAAGTTGTTATCAATAATCTTAATGGAAAAAAATCACTTTAAAGGTTCTATTAAAATGTCACTGATTATAAAAATCACGGAAATCCTGCTTTTGTAGTATGATGCAGCCGTCTCAAAAGGGACAAGATGAAGCGGATCTTGGTCATAATCTCAATGACATCTTATTCTTAAGACCGAAGGGTATGATTTTGTCTTCTTTTTACTTATCTTTTTTCCTTAGGAAGCTAAGATGTTTTGCTCTAACCAGACATAATTTACAGGAGTGTCTTCTGGAGTTATTGCATCTGGTGGTCGATTGGAAAATGGATACAATCAAAGATTTCAATCTGCATCACAGCTGCCTTTGAATGCTTTCATTGATAACACATTTTCTCACGTGAATTCTAACATTTCCAAGACTGCGAGAGGGGCATATGCTGGAAAAGTATCTGGTGTTTGTGAGTCCAGTAACATTGCCGATGCAATGAAGTTTGCTTCCATTCCAAGATTCCACCCTCATTCTTTACCTGAGTATCGTGATGGTTTAGCTAATGGTAGTCCTTACAATTTGTCAAACACCATTAAAATGGCCGCCAATATTGGAACTGGATCCACAGAAGCATCTGACAGCAGGCACATTCAGGGAATGAGCTCCACTGGGAACTTATCAGAATTTAATTCAGGAGGTAAGTTTAATGTGCTAAAACAGCTTCATTGATAATCATATTTTGTTTGCAACAGCTTGAGAATGGTTTCTTGTCTATAGAAAATTCTGACAGGAATGGATGAATTTATTGCAAAGGTTAAACCTATTGTTCTACTTCAAACGGCATCCTAAGAATTCAAAACCTTGCAATAATTATTATTGATTTAAATAAACGTAGACTTGCACGTCTAAATATCAGAGATTACTCATTCCAATTTCAATCTTTGTATTGGTTCTCTTGGAGTCGGTCTTTCTACTGTAAGTAGTAGAAGCTGGGCAGTATAGGCTGAAGTGATATCTTGATGTGATTTATAATTCTATACTTGAATGTCGGTTTATGAAATTTTGTTTTATTTTGGAATTTCGCCCGTCAGGAAATGGAAGCCTTCCCAACCATCAGCTTTATCATATGTGGAACAGCTCAAACTTGCGTCAGCAATCTCCATCAAATACCGTGGTTTGGCAGAAAACACCATCATTTGCTAATGGTGCTTGTGCTCCATGTCTTCCACAGATGCCCAGCTTTCCCAGGTCACCGGCTCATGTGCTGAGAGCATCACATATTGACCACCATGTTGGATCAGCACCTGTTGTTACAGGATCACTCTGGGAAAGACAACATTCTTACTTGGGAGAGTCTCCTGATGCTTCTGGTTTTAGATTGGGTTCTCTAGGCAATGCAGGTTTTCATGGTAGCTGGCAGTTGCATCCTCCAGATCTTTCTTGCAACATGTTTTCTCATGTTGGTGGGAATGGTAACGAATTGACATCCAGTGTTGGGCAGGGCTCTCCTAAGCAGTTGTCACATGTCTTTCCTGGGAGACTTCCCATGACTTCAATGTCAAAATTTGATTCTACCAATGAACGAATGAGAAATCTCTATCACCGTAGAAGTGAAGCAAACATTAACAGTGCTGATAAAAAACAATATGAACTCGACCTAGGCCGCATATTGCGTGGGGATGACAGCCGAACAACACTTATGATAAAAAATATTCCCAACAAGTATTTCTCCCTAACTTCTTGTACATTTTTTCTGCTTGCTCTGTTATCTATTCATCTTCATTTTACGAAATCGCTTGTGTGGCTCTTGCCCTTTTCATTTTGATGCATTAGTTACGCTGATGTTATCTTGCTCTTTTGCTTGGCAACACTTATGGGGACACACCTTTACTTTTTACTTGCCTGTGCATAATTTACATGTACTATTTATATTGATTGATTGGTTTTTACCAGAATGGATTTTACTGAGAGTAAAGTATGCAGATTCTTTGGCACTGATCTATTAATTTTTATTTGATATTTGTATAAATATCATGGCAGGTATACTTCAAAGATGCTTCTTACAGCCATAGACGAGCAATGTCGGGGAACTTATGATTTTCTGTATTTGCCAATTGATTTCAAGGTAAGTAGCTGTTTGGTGTTGGTTGACTCTTGATAAGCAATAAAAAATGTTTTCTAAGTTAGTTGTACAATTGTTGCAGAACAAATGTAATGTTGGCTATGCATTCATCAATATGACTGATCCTTGTCAAATAATTCCATTTCACCAGGTTATTTGAGAACTCTTATGTAATTATGAATTTTATTTATTTATTTATCCATGCAATGTGAATTTAAGTTCATCTGTTTCTTTTTTTGTTCTGCGTGTGTTGATAAAACTAATAGAGAAGAAATGTTATGCAGGCTTTTAATGGGAAAAAATGGGAGAAGTTTAACAGTGAAAAGGTAGCTGTACTTGCATATGCCCGAATTCAAGGAAAATCTGCTCTTATTGCTCATTTCCAGAATTCAAGCCTGATGAACGAAGATAAACGTTGCCGCCCTATTCTTTTCCATACAGATGGTCCAAATGCTGGTGATCCGGTAAATCACCTTTTTCTATATCTGTAATATGCTTCATGTTTCTGGATTAATTGATGTACATATTAATAGTTGGGTTGATGCCAGTACAATGCCAGTTACATTACAGTCCTTGTCATTTACTAAGAACTTTTTTTGGGGTGATATTTATATCAACACATTAGATGCCTACTTTTTTTCATGCATTAAGTATGGCGAGAAACAGTTTCTTGTATGCATGCTTCCAGAAATGATTTGGTCATAACAACTAGAGCAATATGGTCCTAGCTTGAGCGTGTTTTTGTTAGCACAATAAAATGATAACAGTTACTGTGGTTGTGACCTATTTTTTCTGTACAGGAGCCTTTCCCCTTGGGTGCCAATATTAGAGTAAGGCTGGGAAAATCTCGTAACAGTGGCAATGAGGAGAACCGTATTCAAGGGAATTCTTCAACTTTGGCAAGTGCGGAAGAGTTTGCTAGTGGAATAGATTCTTCAAGAGACACTGACTAATTTAGCCTCGAGAACTAACGGTTCAATGCTGCGTGCCATATCAACTCCGTTGCTGTATATTTACATTTTCTTTGAGTGTGTGAGAGAGAGAAGAGTTGGAGCAGCCGGTAGGAAATGGGGCTCACAATTTTTGCCTAATAGAGGAGCCTTGAAAAAGTTTTTGAAGGTTGAGGTACATAACCAGAATGAAGTCAATGATTCTAGTATTTTTCTTTATTTACCTAAATTTTTGCGTGCAATCCTGCTACAATCTTACAAGTTTAGAGAAACTGGCTTAACTGAAGCTTCAAATTTTGGCAAGTTTTGAATGCACAATTTGCAGTTCCCTCGAGATAGTGCACATGAATGTGTGTTTCAAGGGTGCTTTGCTCTTTCGTTTTCATTATTGTTGTCTCTGATGTGTTCATATGTAATTTTGTTTCCTTATATTCCTCGGCATTGGTGTCTTAATAGGATTTTTGTCTATATATTGGGATTGTTGAGGGAAGTTATTTAATTGGAATGTTCATTTTAGATGGATAACATATTCATATACTGTTATTTTGAGTGTTATTACTTATTCTATCCATAATAAAATATAAATAAAAATGGATTTAAAAAGTACATATATTTGGTCTAAATTTTAAATTAAATACATGTATTTTTAATTTTTATTATTTTATATTTTATTTTGAAATTGAATTTTGTTTAGGGGAATGAGTTTCTTCCATAATCATACCACTATATACCCTGGTTCATGTCAGGAATTATTAATTTAACAAGCAGGTATCATTTTTGATTGTTTACAGGCTTTTCTAAGTAAAATCAATGCTTTGGATAAAAACTTTTTGTGCGATTTTTTTCTTCATCAACATAACATAATTCTGGCATTTAATGCTCACACCACTGCTGACACATTACCGCAAGGAGACGCAACGAAATGGGCCTTAATAACGTGACAGCGACTCATCCTTTCCCGAGTTCAAAGTCTTAACACATATTAATGATTTTAATAATTATGAAGTGAAAGCGTGATAATTTTCATAGAAATATCTTACTTTTCTTCTTATTCTTCTGTATTTTCATTAAAATATCTAATCATATAATCATGATGTTGCATAGTATTATTTTTCAGTTATATGTAATAATAAAATATACTTAATTGATAAATAACATATTATTAAGTTGAACGTTTTATTTTAAATTAGAATATATAAAATTTAATAATTATGTGAATTAAAATTAATTATAGTAATATTTATTATGTATTTTAAGATAAAAAAGATATATAAATTTAAATTTTTTTTAAAAATACTGTAAATAATTTTTTAGGTTTAAAGAAGAGATGATCTGTCGATAGTATTTTTATTAAAATGTAATTGATTCTCCGACCTATTATTTTTTTAAATAGTTTTTTAAAATATTAATTTGATCAATTCAAATATATACCTTAATAAAAAAAAATTTGAATTAACTAATTCAAAAATTATTAAAAGTAGAAGAAAAAAAATCTTATTAAACATTTCTATTTCTATCATAAGAAAGATACAACTTAAAAAAAAAGGCACTATCTAGACCCAAAAGGAATGAGGGCTGTGCAGAGTAACACGTATTTAGGCCAATATAACAAATTTTTCGGAAAAAAAACATATTTGTAATTTATTAAGGCATATTAACCAATAAAAATCTGTTTGCTCGATATGATAAAGAGATATTATATGAATCAATTGTCATATCCCGTCTCATTTCATCAATTGCTGAAAAATTACGTATTGTATGAATTATCAAATACACGTTTTTTTTAATTCAAATGCAATTCTAAGTTGTGATTTAATATTAAATTTTAAGATTATTTTATTACAATTCAAATTATAAATATCTATTTAAAAATTATTTGAAATTAATAATTTAAAATTCACATAATTAATGTATATGTTTTTATCAAATGATAATGAAAAAAGATAGATGAAAAAACAAAATTACATTCTTAAAGACACTATCTGTGAAATTAGAAGATGGAGGTAGAAACAACAGCGGGACAAACATGAAAATTAGTGAAATCTTCATTCTTAGATACGCCCTAATTTAGCTAACTAATCTGCAATAATGTTTCTTTCTCGGATGGTATGAGAAAAAGACAACTTCTAAAAGAGGTATTTGATGCCAACAATATAATTAATGATAGGAGCATAAAAATGAGTTGATGAAACCCCAAATGATATCCCAATAACCCATATTCTAAGCCAAAAGCATTCCATAAGAAATAGCATGAAGCTCAACATTAAAATTACCAGTAATACCATAACTACCAACAAAATCAAACAACAATTCACTATAAATGTTTCTAATTAAACCACCATACCTAGATTACCAAAGGAACTTCAATTAATATTCAACTTGACATAATTATCAGTAGGAGGACACCAAGAAACAAGTAGCAGATTACGATGAATAGACACACTGGAGAAAACATTGTTCGTAGTATGAATGAGAGAGGGAATTCAAAATCTTTATGTACCGCCAAAAAGACGGTTGGAGGAGCTAGCAAAATCTTTAATCCAAACATGATGAATATGACAAAAGAAAAATAAGGTATATATTAATTTAAAATAAAAGTAATTTAAAAAAAACATAAAATAGTATTTATTATTTGATTTGATTATTTTATTATAACAAATTAATAAAATTTATCATCTAAATAATTTTAATTATTTATTAAAATTTTAAATTAAAAAATATTAATTTAATATATTTTAAATGATATGATATATAATTTAATAATATAAAACTATTTAAAAAAATAATTATTTATATTCTATTAATTAAATTATGAAAATAAAACAAAAATTGAAATTTATAAATTATTTTATTATAATATAAATATTTATCATTCTATATTATACAATAAGTTAAATTCTTTAAAATTATTTTTTAGATAAAAAATTAAAATAAATATTAAAATTATTATATTTTAAGATAAAAAGATTAATTTTATAAATCGATAAAAATAAGCAACCATCTTTCAAACTTTTCAGTGTCAACTATATAATATAAATAATAAAAACTTGGATAATATTGAATTGAAATGACAAGCAAATGAAATAAAAATAATAAAGCAAGGTAGAACGAAAAATGATATATACAACCTTTGAGTTTCTTAAAAATATATAGAGCAATGAAAATAAAATTGACGAAGCCCAATCCCGCCGCTCCTACGTGTTGTTAAGACAAAGAACAAGGTTTTAGAAGAAAGAAAGAACACATACCATACCAGTGATAATCAATAAAGAAGAAGAAGAAGAAGAAGAAGAAGAAGAAGAAGAAGAAATGGAGGAAGATAACGAATGCACGAGCAGAGAAGAACAAGAAGAAGCATTGGTCGCTTTGATTGAACACCGTACACATGAAGTCCGTAATCTCCGTAACCGTCTCTCCTATTACAAATCTCAGGTCATTTCATTTTCCAAACCTAAACCCTTCAAATATTAATTATTATTATTATTATTATTATTATTATTTATTATTATAAGTTTGGGAAATAAATATCTATATGCGCAGCTTGATGAAGCGGAAAAGAGGTTACGAGATTCAGAATTGAAATTGGCGCGTCTTCGAGGTCAAACTAATCATACAACTAAATCAGATGCAGATGATGGAATTGTAACTGTGAAAACCGAACGTAGATCAATTAGTCCAATTGATAGGAATAATGAACGTTTTTCCAAAAACAATAATCATCAATCTAATAAAACTCAACTTGTTATACCTGCCGTTACTCCCAAAGTTTCGCAGTTATCCAAGTCCAATCCCAAAGCTTCTGCTTCTGAAATATCCACTACGTCGGTTCATACTCCTTCAGTTAATGGAGGAAACTCTGATAAGTCTCGTAGAGACAAACAAAATCTTGAAGTTAAGGACAAAGGGACAAAAAGAAAATTTGGTAAGACATTGCATTTATTGTTTCTTTGTTTTTTTGTTCATTTGTATATTAGGTCATGTTTGGGTTCATTTTTAGCTTGTGTGGCCTTCTCAATAAAAATAACTGTAGTTTTTTTTTTTTTTGTCTCGTAAAGATGTTTGTATAAGCTACACAGTTATGACACTGGCACATAGTCGCTTGTAATAATTATTTTAAAAAAAGGAAATTATTAATGTAACATGTGTGGGTGTTGTATTGGTGTCTGTTGTCGACTTAGCTTAGACACTTGACATGCTTTCAATTTGAAGTGTCATGTTACATAACTTATAAGCTTTAATACTTGTTTACAGAGAAGTTCAATGAGAAAGCCATGAAAAACTGAAATGTAGAAGGCTAGAAGCGAATATCAACTTATATGAACAATTGTTGTTTAGTAATGTTTATTTTCCGTAAGAGCTTCTAGAAAGGCTTATCTAATCTGGTTCTCTGTATGTTTAGTTGGTATATTTACTGTATCTAGGGTTATGTGCTTCTCTGTGGATTTTGTCTGTTATTGGATTAATGCTGCCGGCTTTTGTCTCAAGGTTGCTTTTGGTTGTAACTAAGCTTTATAAGATTTTTGTTTGCTTTTTCCAGAACAGAAAGAACACAAGGAGTTGACTCCTTTAATACGTAAGAGTACTACACTGAACTTAATACACTGCCAAACAAGCAACCACATCTCAAGTCAGCACAAGAGGAAATTGCGGAGTATTGCTTTGTGTCCTGTGGATGATCAGCGTTTTGTGACCAGGTGATAGGATCGTTTCACCTCTAAAAAACACTCCTTTCAGTGATTTGTTGAAAGTTTAATCATTAATAATCATTAAAAGTTTATATGTCCCTTTGTAAACTCTCCTTTTGCATATCTCTTTTCATCTCCCAGCATTTGTCTACAGAAGGTATGGGGTCAAATGTTATCAACCGGAAACAATTGAAATTAAATTGCAATTTGCAATATGATGGATCAATAACTAGGCATATAATTTTAGGGAATGATAAAACATAAAAAGTTTGCCCATCAAGGTAGAATGAAAGGTTCAAATCTAAGTTCTGAAATTTAAGTTTTTACCTTTAAGTTTATATTTGAAGACAGAATATCCACATGACCGTAACAGCAAGTCTTCTGGTGTCTCAATATATCTTTTGAATATGTTTCTTTCTGCTTCTTTTATTGTTAACCATTTTCTAAAAATATAATTGCCTGAACTAGACGGATGTAAGAAAGTTATAGCTAAGAGTGTAAAGTAACTTGTCCTTTAGTGGCTTGAATGATAACTTTTCAGTATTGTCTCTTATGCAAGATATGTTAGTGGTAATACAAGATAGATCTAATCTTTAAGTCTAATTATTGTTTCTTTTTGGGAATTCTTGCAGTGCTTTGGATGGAGTGGTTAACTTGTGGCAAGTCCAAGCTAAGGGGTATGCCCTAATTTATCTTTCTGGTGGCACTTTGGAGAGCTTTTATTTTTATTTTTGGTGAAAATGTTGGTATAAATAGGCATGCTAAATATAAAATTTGGAAAGGAGAGCCTTTCTAATATTGATAAGGCTTTTTCACAAGCACAAATACGTTTGTACAACCTATGGTTGCTCCTTCCACTTCTGCTGACAGTCTATTATCTCTATCAATTTACCCCTCCCTGAATGTGAGATATTGGTGTGGAAAATTTTATGACTTCCATTATTTTCTTCAAGTTTCTTTGTCCTTTGTTATCTCATGCATTTCTTAATTCTCATTTAATTTTAATTTGACTATATTATGGTTCTTTCCTCTACTACTGGTGGTTTTTTCCTCAGCATTCATGTTGTTTAGGAGTGTAAAGCATTATAACTGAACTTACAAATATTGTAAGGTTGACCCACCCATGTAATCTGATCTAATCTAATTCAAATTTTCTTTCTCCTGGCTGTATTATTTTGTAGATCAGGAGCCTCTCTGCTTAACTCTACTGAATGTGCATCCCAAAAACAGAGGAGATGGCCAGAAGATATAGCTTGGCATCCGGAAGGAAACAGACTCTTTTCAGTATATAGTGCTGATGGTGGAGACTCGCAGATATCAATTACAAATCTGAATAAATTTCAAGTGGTATGGCTTTTAACACATAACTTGGCATAAAATTAAAACCTTGGATTTGAGCTTCTTTTATTTATACTATTAATGATATATGCAAAATTTATATGTAATTGACAGGGAGAACGTGTGAAGTTCTTAGAGGACAAGCCCCATGTTAAGGGAATTATCAATGGCATTGTTTTTATGCCTTGGGAAGAAACATGTTTTGTAACTGGTGGAAGTGACCATGCTGTTATACTTTGGAATGAGCTGGATGGTGAGAACAAGTGGAAGCCAAAAGCATTGCACAGGAATCTTCATTCTTCTGCTGTCATGGGTGTAGCTGGTATGCAGCAGAAGCCAATAGTGTTATCTGCAGGTGCAGACAGGAGAATATTTGGGTTTGATGTCAGTGTGGGAAGAGCAGATTTCAGTCATCAGATTGATAGTAAATGCATGAGTGTCCTTCCCAATCCGTGTGACTTCAACTTGTTTATGGTTCAAACAGGGTAAGTTATGGTTGCTTTGAAAATAAGGCTTTTATCTGTCTTGATTTTCTTTGTTTTGGTTTCTACAAGCTTTGCCATAGTAGAAATACAGAAATTTAAACATGCTTCAAATTTGAAGTTTTTATCTGTCTCAATTTTTATTTTATTTTAGTGAAAATAAAGTATGTTCACTTAAAAACAGTGATTGGTCCAGAAATTTGAACCGGCATGAAATTTCTTGCATTATTAATGTGTGCTGAAGTGCAAAATATTTATTCTCATTGCTCAAGTTACCTGGTAATTTTTGGGAAATGCGAAGAAAAAGAATTTTAGTTTGGTTACTTCAACTTTACACTCCCACAGTACTTGATGTTGTGCACGGCCACCATTCTATTATCTCATGTGTCTTTTAAATGGAAAAAATCGAACCTTTATGAAGGGTATGGTAATATTGCAACAGCATTATGGTGAAGGAAATTATTGTTGTCTGTGGTGTGCCGGTGACACTTGAGCCTTTCTTCTGCTTTGTGAACATGGATAAAACAAATGAGACGATTGGCCCATAATTCAGTAAAAAGATGCATTTTTTGTAACAACCCAGCTCCTCTGACCGGCACTGTTATTTACGGACTTCTCGCTCTCCCTTTCCCCAGTTAGAAATTAGACCACCATTCATTTATTCTCACTATCAATTGAGCACGTACCTGGTTCGATTTTTAAGGAAGATAAAAACTCGCTAATTTCTAACAGTGTTGGTCATAGGGGCCGGACTGTTACAATCCACCCCCTTCAGTATAAGGATGAGAGTTTGTTCAACTATTTTGGTTTAGAGCTGAAAATTCCCATTTGTTATTCATATTCTTGATTAGAATAGTTTTTTGAAGTCGTAATCTACTCGACAGTAATATTGGTTGATATCATCTATATTGAATTCAGGACATAGCAAGCCTTTAAGATAAGAACATAGTTTTATCAAAAAGGAAAGGAGATAGGAACATAACAGTATCATGTTTTTTTTCTTCTATTGCCATTCCTTGGTATTATTTAGCTGCTTGAAAATTTATAGTATACTTGCTACTTTTCTTTCTATCAGGACACATGAGAAGCAGCTTCGATTATTTGATATTAGATTGAGGCGGACAGAACTTCATGCTTTTGGGTGGAAACAAGAAAGCAGCGACTCCCAATCAGCTCTGATAAATCAGGCTTGGTCTCCTGATGGACTTTATATAACATCTGGTTCAGCGGATCCTGTGATTCACATTTTTGATATAAGATATAATGCCAACAAGCCTTCCCAATCTATAAGAGCTCACCAGAAACGAGTATTCAAAGCCATGTGGCTTCAATCTATCCCTCTTCTCATATCCATTTCATCTGATCTCAACATTGGGTTGCACAAGGTTTACTAGAACATATTTTGCCAATGACCGTGAAATCTTTTGTTGGTGATGAATATTGAATTCTTATTGTACTTGAATTTGTTTAGGAAGGAACGTTGGTTTTGCTTAGACCTGTAGAATTTAGCACGTTGCAAGTAGCGATCTAGTGAAGGGGAACATTTTATTTTGGAGGAGAAAAATTAGGAAAATTTTGGTTGCGAAATGCCTACTCATCATATGTTGGCGAAGTTGTATTTTACTACTATCTCCATCTCATGTGTCTTTTTTTAAGGGCTCGTGACAATATTTTATTAGACATGGTGTGATTTTATTAAGTCAGAACCCACGTCAGACTTGAAAATAATAGTTTTTAATTTTGCATGTTAGATACTTAAAGTAATTTTACTAAATTATAATATTTATAGGGTAATAAATATTTCGTTATAAGTTGTCAACAGTAAAATATGAGTAGATTTTATTTCTCATGAGACCATACTTTTTTATTTATAACGATGTAATAATTATAGAAAGTTCTACCGATTAGAACTACTAATAATTAATTAATGATGTTGTACAATTAAATAATAATAAAAACATTAACATCACCTCTAAAAATTAAATATTGAAATTATTTGTCTTAATTGTAATTTTTATCTTAAATTTTAACAATTTTTGAATTTTGTTCTCTTTCTTTTTCTAATTAGCCATTTTAACATTCAAAATTTAAAATTATAATAATCTTTTATCTTTTAATTTGACGTGAAATTTTTTAATTTATATATAACATTTATTAATGTAATAAATATAATAAAATGAATCTTATTATATTAAAAAACGCTTCTTTTATACTACCACTAACAAAAATTTAAATACTAAATTACCACTATTTCATAATTAAATATTAATATATATTTTTTTGAAAATTTATTTTTTTAAAGGTGGGAAGTTGTAATGTCCAATACCGATTTTTCAAAGGTATTTTTTTTAAAATTGATTGAAGGAATATAAGTGTGAAGAGATCTAAAATGTTATACATAGTCTATTCATCTTTGCAACGATAATTAGTTTATTTTATATCTATATCTTTAAATATAATATCTAATTAAATTTTGTCATTTTTATAACTCTATTTTATTTAAATTTTTAATTATTTAAAAAAATAAAATTTAATTAAATAATTATTATAAAAATAATTAACGTTGTATTTATTTATTTAATAAAATTAATAATTAATAAAATTTAAATTAATTATTTAAATAAAATAATAATTATTAAATAATAAAATTTATATTTATTATTATAAAATATGTTTAAAAAAATTATATATTAATCTCATATTTATAAGTTATAACTAAATTATAAATAAAAAGCTGAAAAAACAAAGTCCTAAAACGCAGACGAGGAAAAACACATTTCTTCAACCTTATCAAATCTGCAAATCATCATCAACCGTGTTCTGCGAAAACAAGGATGAAAGATACTGTGCAAAATATGTCTGTTTTCTGGTTCGAATCTCCATTCTACCTCCCTTCATTTTGTAAGTTTTTATTTTTATTTTTTTCTATCTTTATTTATTTATTTGTTTTTTTTTATACATTTACTATTTTTGAAGAAAATGAATTTTTATTTTTATTTCTATTTTTATTTTGTATTTCCTAATATTTTGTGAAATTGCTATTTTCGCATATAAGTATCCTATTTTATGTTTACCGCTGGTTTTCAAGGTATTTAGACTGGTTTTTTTAATTAATTTTTCTGGTATTTTCGGTTTTCATAAGTAATTTTCAGGTATTTTATTGATTTTTTTCTTTCTGATTTTTAAATTTTTTAAAATATTATTTATGTTGTAAAATTGTTATATTTAAATATAATATCACATGAAAGTCATTTATTAAATTAGTAAACGACACATTATATTAAAATGTATCACATTAATATAATAAAAATAAAATAAATCTAATTTTAAAAATTAATAAAACTAAAAGATTAAAATTATTAAAATAAAAAAATCAAAATTATAATTAAACTAAATCATTTTAAAGAAATTATTTAAATATAATATTCATATAAAGAACAAAGTTTAATAAATATAAAATTATTTTACATTAATATTATAGACTTAATTGCAGATTTAGTCCCCTTATTTTAGTTGAATAGCGAAAGTTGTCATTCATTTTATTTCTCCTCAGTTTTGGTCTGAAATTTGATGAAATTTCGTTTTTTTTAATCAAATTTTGAACTAAAATTCTATTTTGGGAGTAAAATTGGAGAAAAACAAAATGAGAGAACTATTTTTACGATTCAACTAAAATAGAGGGATCAAAACGGTAAGGAAGCAAATCTTATATCTTTATATTGTCTACGTGTATGTTACATTAATTATAAAGTTTAACTGTAGCTTTCATCCTTATATTTTAGCTGAATTAAAAAAGTAGTATTTCTCTTTAATTTTGATATTTTAAATATAATTTTGGTCTAAAATTTAATAAAGTAATATTTTTTAAAGTCACATTAAATCATGTATGATTATAGATTTCAATTATAATTGTTGCAAAATCTTGAAGTATGATGTTGTGACTTAAATAAATATAAAAAAATAATAATTTGTTAAATTTTAATTAAATTTCAAACTAAAATTTTGTTAAAAAGATTAAAATTAAAGAGAGAAAAAAAATTATTTTTAAAATTCGACAAAAATATAAAGACTAGAAGTATAATAAAACCTAATTATAATATACTTGTTGATATGCCAAATAATTCGGAAAACAAAGATTGAAAAAGAAAGAATTTGGATGTACATAAAAAAGGAACTCATGGCGTGTCGAATGTTTATGTGGGGTACAACGTAGACGTGGCATTGCATTGCAAATAACTCATTTATTTTTCAAGAGATTGAGGGCAAATCCATCAAACTCTCTTCCTTGCTTGCTACTTCAGTTGCTACGCACACCTTCTCTTCTTTCTGCCTTCCCATTCTCATTTCTTCCTTTTAGGTAAAATGCTTTACTCTTTTTCATCATTTTTTCCCCTTTATTTCTTTCTCCATAACGATTCTTGTTTATGTTTTCGTGCAAGTTGCCATTTTTATTTCTGCATGTAATTAATATTTTTTGGGAGTTTGTTGTTCACTGTTACTGCGCTTACTAGGTTTGATTTATTTTGACGATTTAAATTTCGATGGATGGAGGGATTGTTTTTGAAACTCACATGACACTAGCGTTTCTTTGTTATCATCTTTTATGTTATTACTTGTAATTGAAGAGGGAAATTTACTTAATAACCTCATCTATATATAAAGAAAAAAGATAATGTAGTTAGGATAACTAACTAGCTAAACATAATGTGAAACAAACTAAAACTGAATGAAACTAAGTCAAAGTATAATACAACTATATATCAATACATGATAACAGCGAATGCCATAACAAAGTAACTTCAATGGATGTTTCTATATTAGAGGTACTTAAAATTACTTAAGTTAGGTGTAAGTTGTTAGGTTAGTTACAGTAACCACGCTACTATATAAAATTACATCATACTCTAATTGTAAAAAATAATTTTTCAAATAATTATTTCAAATTTTATTTTTCTCTTTCATTATTTATCTCTTTCTTGAGCTCAACCATAATTCTTCCACTATATTAACATAGTAGTAATAATAATAATTCCACTATATTCTTTTTTCAAATTTTCTTTATCTTTTCTTCCTCATTTTGAATCCAAATTTGTGATTTTTTATTCTTTTTCAACTTGATTGTATAATATATGTAGATTCAAGATTGAAGATGCTTTGGTGATATTTTACTATAATTTCATTTTATTTAGACATTGTTGGTTTTCTCTTTGTGCTTCTACCACATAGTAGTAAAGCAATTACTATTTGTTTTTTATCCTATGGTATTAAACATTTCTCATTCTCTATGTGCTTCCATCATATTATGATTAAGCTTTGTTGTTCACATTTGAAGATCCAATATTGAAATTTTTTATTCTATATTAGAGTGAGTGCCGTGGAGATATTGGAAGATTTTTAAGTTATCCCATAGTAGGCCGAAGACTTCGACGAGAGTTATATACCTCGGTCTCTACCATTTTCTACATGAATTTTTTTCTTATATTTTTCTTTCATTAGTTTAATTGTATTTTTCTTTTTCTTGTATTGTTCTTTCCAAGTTGGAAATGTTACATATTTTCAACTTGCTCAATAATCATTTCAAGTTTTATTTTTCTCTTTCTTGGGCTCAACCATAATTCTTAACATTCTACTTTATTATTTGTCTTCATTTCTCATCTTATTACAAATTCTATGTCTTGTTAGTTTGAAATTCTATTACACATTCGTTTCTATCCTTCTCTTTTGCCTTGTTTGTTTGTAGATTATTTTTACTTGACATTGTGTTGTGATTTGAACTCGTCTTTTAAAAAGGATCGGTTATTGAGCCGGGGAAGATAGTGGTTTGTGGTTCATCGGGGTTGAATTGTGGCAGAAAATAGGTTATAATCATTTGTTGTTTATTATTGTGTGATGTATTAAGTAATAATTAATGGTTGTTGAACTGGTTCATTTGAAAAATCAGACCTCCATAATTGATGTGTTGCTTATCCATGCAGCGATTCAATGGAAGCAGAAGTGCGCATGAACACTCAGGATAAAATCTATGGCTTTATTTTCATGTGCAATAGAATGACAAAACCAGATTGCTATCGATACCGGGTTTTTGCGCTTCCTGCAGGGAGAAAGCATGTCGTGGAGAGGATCAATCTTGGCACACATCTTTTTTTGTTTGACACTGATGCGAAGCTTCTATATGGCTTATATTCCGCAACCTCAACTGGGATGCTAAATATAGAACCGTTAGCTTTTGGGGGCAGGTTCCCTGCTCAGGTGAGTTTTTCAACCATTGATGATTCCTATGAGTGACAAGAAGAAACAATTCATTTTAAATGCATATATGATATGCCAGCTATACTCTTTCTTGAGTAAAACGAAATTCTCTTTTCTCAAACCTATACTAATTGGCTTGTTCTTAAATTAATGAGTTAAATTATTGTCGCTTCAAGAACACAACTTGCCTGCTGGGTGTTGATTTGCTCGTGAATATATATGGTTGACTGTGATTGGTTGTTCTGGTTCATTTGGAAATCATACATATTACCATTGATGTTGTAGTCTTTGGCTTGCATGCTGGCTTTCTTGTTTATCCTAATTTTTCGTTGTTTTGGTCAACGTCCGTCAATTAACTTCACAAGTCAGTCAATCCCTTACAAATTGTGGTGTAGGCATGGCAACCGGGCAGGGCAGGGGACTCCCCCACCCCCGCACCCGACTAGTTGGGGAACACCGCACCCGTCCTCATTTCTTATCTGTTGTGAATTAAGTCTCCAATTTCGTCTTCGACGGGGTTCAGGTTTTCTCGCTCGCACCCATTCACATATATAAATTAATAAATTTAAAAATCATATTTATTATAATTAATATAATAAAATAATTATTATTATAAAGTAATAAAATTTAAAAAATATTAAAATCATACTTTATATATAGAGAAGATTACAATTTTTAATATTAAATATGTACATGTATGTAAAATTTAAAAATGACAATAATATTATTAGCGGGGTGGGTTCGGGTTGTGTTGCCATCCCTACTTATCAGCAAGTCTCTTAACTCATACTTGAAATTAATGGTGACAATGTCAACTTCACAATATCTATTAAGGTTCCATTTCACTACTTTCATGTTTGTTAGAAATGACATAAATAAGAAGCTATGGTTGTTAGTATCATATACTTATAGTAAATAGGGTAGCAATAATATTAGTACTTGTTTTATGATTCAGTATTTATGTATATAATATAGCTTTGTTGTATAACACACATGACTTCTTTCACTTGCTCTCTCGTATTCTCTCTTTCTCAACACGGTATCTAGAGCCTAACAAGAGACTACTCTAGTTATTGCCTACTCAGTGGACCCACTGTCTACTTGGTTGCCGTTCCAGGAAGCCTGTCTTTCTACCGGTAAGATTTCCCATTTTTCTTGTCACATCCATCAATAGTCGTTATGTAGGCTGTTGCTTGTCCTTTTGCATACAACATTTTTGGGGTGCATTTTCTCTCTTCTTGGACCATATAGCCCCATCTACCAAATTTTATTGTAACATCAACCACCTATGAATTTTTTTGAGTGTTTTCAGGAACGCCGACCCTAAAGTCTAACTGAAAAACAAGTTGCCTATTTTGAGTTTTTGAAATGGTCTCAACAACGGCAGTCGCCAGGTCTCCTATTCTATTGTCTCTATTGTCGACACCAATTTTGTTTCTCCCAATCACCTATCATTGGTCCTTGGGTTCTCGATCCGGTGCCACTGATCACATCTCTGATTATAAATCCTTATTATCTTAACTTTCTATCTTTGATTACTTTACCAATGGTTACTTTAGCTAATGGTTCTCAAATACAATCCAAAGTAGGTACAACACATCCTTTTCTCTCCTTTCTAGTTGATTGTGTGTTCCAGGTTCTTCATTTAATATTCTTTCTAATTAGTTGTTTGACTCACTTTGTTGACTGTGTCATGTTGATTAGTAGAGATTCTATTTTGTTTTCAGACTGAAGTTCAAGACAGATGATTGGCAATGGGGCGTCGAATGTAAGTCTAATGTCCTCCACCATCACCCAAACCACTCATGTATCTACACTGCCATAGACTCCGCTCTTCGAGTATATGCTCAATTGGGTCACCCTAGCCTTGAAAAGTTACAAAAATTGGTGTCAAGTTTGTCCAAATTATCCAATCTTTTTGGTGACTCTTGTCAACTTGCGAAACATTCTAGTAGTTCATTCCCTGATTGAGTCCATAGTAGAGCTAAGTCTCCTTTGCCTTAGACTATTCTTATGTCTGGGGTCCTAGTCATACAAAGTCAACTTTGGGGTTCAAATATTTGGTTATATACATTCATGACTAGTTGCTTGTACTTGGTTATTTTGTATGAATAACATCTCTTAATTGTTCTCCATTTGCAAGCACTTCTCCTTATCCATGGGCACATTCCTTTTTTATTTTGGGGGAATGTTGTTCTTATTGCTTTTTATCTCATAATTGGATTCCTTTATCTATTTTTAGAACCAAGTACCCCATTTGGATTATTTTCCCATCAACCCCTGCATTCCTTGCAACCTCACATCTTTTGGTCTACTTGTCTTGTCCATAATCTTGCTCCTGGTCTTGATAAACTGTTTGCTCAATCTCTCAAATGTGTCTTATCATTGTTACTCACCTGATTTGTGTCAGTATCTAGTCTCAAATGATGTGATATTCTTTTAGTCTGTAACTCTCTATGGAGCTTCTACCTCTCACCTGAATCTATCTCAGACATTGTACCTCTTCATCTTTTCTTAATTGAGTGCACTCCACCATTGGTGCTCCATCTCCAGCACATGTGCCTCCATCTCTAGCATCAGTGCCTCCACTTACAGCTCTTATAGCCTCTCCCCTTACTACACTTCCCCCTGCTCCAACCTAAACCCTATACTTGATCTTCCTATTGCACTCCAAAGAGTTATACAGTTTACCTGTATTCCTTCTGCGCATTATGGTTTGAGCTATCATATATGTGGCCTTCACATTCTACTTGTCTTTGGTATTTATATTCAAAAGGCTTCGAGTTAAGCTCTCTCTCATCCTCGGTGGCAATAGGTCATGATTTAAGAAATTTGTGCACTTCAGAGTAGTGGGACATGTGACCTTGTTCCTCTTTCTCTAGGGAGTCGGTTGTTGGATGCTAGTTGATCTTTACAGTTGAAGTTGGTCAAGTTGATTTCCTTAAGGCAAAACTAGTTGCTAAAGGCTACACACAAGTATTTGGTTTGGATTGTGGGGACACATTTTCCCCGTAGCAAAAATGGCTTTTGCTTGCTTGTTTTCGTTCTTGCTACTATTTTCCATTTTCCGCTTCATCGACTTCATTTTAAAAATGCTTTCCTCCATGCTGATCTCAATGAAGTTTATATGGAGTAACCTTCTTGATTTATTGCTGGGGGGCTTTAGGGCTAGTTTGTCGTTTTTGAAAATCTCTATATGGCCTTAAATAGTCCCCTGGAGTATGGTTTAGCTAATATACCGATGCTGGTAAGTAGTCTGGTATTACTTGAAGTGAGGCCGATCACTCGGTCTTCTAGTGTTGTTTAACCACAGAATGTTTTGACTTGGTTGTGTATATTGATGATATTGTCATTATAGGTAGTGATTATCATTGCCTTGCTCAGATAAAACATGTCACTTTTTCAGACACAAGGTCTTGGCACACACTGATATTTCTTTTGGATAGAGCCGGCACAATCCAAGGATTGTTTTATAATTTCTCAGAGGAAATATGTCATGGACATTATGGGGAAAACATGTTCCATAAATGCTAAACATGATAATACTCCTATCCTATGGATCCTAGTGCAAAACTTACACAAAATCAGGGGAAGCCGCTCTCTGAACTAGAGAGACGCAGATCCTTTTCTGATACATGGTAAGTCAATTTCTTAACTCACCTTGTAAAGGACATTGGGATGTTGTAATTCACTTTTTGAAATACATTAAGGCAACTCCATGAAAAGGTTTTATTTAGGAAAATAAGTCACACTCGTGCTGATACCCAGATACTGACTGGTAGAGCTCTCCTGCTCATAGGAGATTCACTTCTGGATATTGTATATATTCATTGGGGCAACCTTATCTCCTGGTGAAAAATAGCAGGATGACTTTGCACAGTCAAGTGTAAAAGCTGAATATCAAGCCATGACGTCGGCTACTTGTAAGCTCATATGTTTTTAAGTGTTATTTCAAGAGCTTAGATTTGAAAATGGTACAGAGTTGACACTCATTTGTCATAGTCAAGTTGTTTTGCATCAAATTCAATCTTTTATGAGAACTAAGCATACCGAGATATATTGTTATTTTGTTAGGCATTAGCGAGATGATTTTAATTTTTATCTAGAGACATCACCACTAGCTTTGTTGGCTCATATGATCAATTAACAGATGTTTCCAGCAAGCCTTTGGTGGTTCCTCATATAGACTATGCCAATGTTAGGATTAACAACTTAATTAATATAAGCGCTAATCATATAACTGCTTATTTATAAATTATTTCTATAGCATAAAAACTACTCTCTCCGGAATGAAATAGAAGCAAAATTGGTAGTTGAAAAGTTGATGTATCTAGACTAAATTTGTAACCAGATAAATCAACCTTTCAACTACCACTTTTGCTTATATTTCATTCTAGAGGGTGTAATACAAGGGCTTTTGTGTAAGCTATTTCTTAAGCTATTATGGAGAGTTAATAGAAATACAAGTGCTTTCGTGTAAGCTATCCTTTAGAGTTTATAGAAATAAGCTAAAAATAGCTCATGGATAAATTGTTTACATAAGTTCTCCCAAATAGTTTCGCTAGTGCTTATACCGACAAATAAGCTCAAATAAGCCAATTTGAACAAGTCCTATATATGTACCAAGCATGGTACATATAATTTATATGCTCTAGTATGAGGAGGAATGTTATGAATGATGTAAATAAGTAGTTATGGTTGATAGTATCATGTAAATATCATAAATACTAAATAGGGTAATAGTAAATTTTGTACTTATTTTATGACGATTCAATATATATATATATATATATATATATATATATATATATATATATATATATATATATATATATATATATACATACATACATACATGGAAAAACAACGAAGGCCCGTCAACCGTTGGATTGAATTTTGTTTTTAATTATTTTTTACTTTTATTATAAAAAATACAAAAGCACTGCACCGAGTAATCGTTTCAAGTCGTGCGTTATTCCTTTTGTATTGTATAGCAGTTCTCTCTCTCTCTCTCTATATATATACACACACATAGACACTTGGATTTTTTCACTTGCTTTATCTTATTTTCTCTTTGTCAACAATGTTTTTATTTTATTCAGGTGAGATTCAAAATCGATAAAGACGTCTTGCCCTTGCCCGAGGATCACTTTAAACATGCTATAAAAGATAATTATCAGAAACACAAGTTTAATCCTGAACTGAATGTTAGACAGGTAAGCTTCATTTTAATCTATTGCAAATTGATTTTACTTGCAATTATTACATTCTGGTTTTCCTTTCTTTGCTTTGTCGTATCTTTTTGAGTGAAAAGGAACCTCTCGTATTACCACTATGTCATTTTTAGTTGAAATTTGTTGTCACGTTGCAGGTAAGAAATCTATTAGAAATGTTTCGCCCATTACATGTATTGTCAACTGCACGTACACATCCTGTTTTGAACGAGATAAACTCTGCCTCAATGCTGACACATCCACCAGAGAATGGAATTTTGAATCAGACATCTAGGGCATCATCTCATTTTGAGGATTCTATTTTTTCTAGGATGTCACCTAATCAAGCTCCTAGCCTGTTGAACCATAAACATCTAAATGGACTTGAGGAGCCTACTGGTTGGGCCGCCTATCCTGTCAAAAATTCGATGCCAGTTGCTGCTCAGTCTGTGCCATCCCAAGCTTCAGGGAATCAAATCCATGCACTGGCAAATACATATCCTCAATACACACACGAGAATATCCTTACGGCGCAACCTGAGTTTCATTCATCCCTAGTAAATAATGACGGTGGCTATGCTCAGTCAGGGCAAGATTCTCAGCATGCACAGCTTAATGTTTTACATCAACAACCTGAATTTCATTCTTCCATGATGACTGTGGGTGGAAGTCATACTCAATCCCTGCAACATTCTCAACATCTTAATAATGTCTTACATCCACAGCCTGAATCTCATTCTTCCATGATGACTGTGGGTAGTAGCCATAGTTATGATCAATCGCTGCAACATTCTCAACATGTAAATCTTAATGTCTTACATCCACCACCTGAATTTCATTCTTCAATGATGACGGGTAGCAGTTATACTCAATCACTGCAAGGTCCTCAACAGCTTCATCAGAGTATCCTAAACCCACCACCACCAGGTGTTAATCCCCCAGCGGCAAATGTGGGCATCAGTCATGCCCAAGTGCTGTGGGATCCTCACTATACTCACCATAATATCCAAAATCCACAACCTGACTCTTATTCAATCGCGGCAAATGTGAGCAGGAATTATGCCCAATCATATCCAGATCCTCAACAAACATATCAGACAACTCAAAATCTACAAGCTCCTTACGGTTCCATGGTGAATATGAACTACGCCAATGTTGTGGCGCAATCACATGCTTCATCGTCATTATATTATCCATATGTTCCTCAACAAGTTACATCTGGCGTATATGTTCCTCAACAAGTTATATCTGGCACATATTCTGATCAAGGGTATTTTTCAACTTTTCTTGGCTTAAATATATTCTTATCCCTGAAATCCTTTTAATTTTATCTGCAACCTTTGTCTGATCTCGTGGTTATATTAAAACTCTCTTAACTGAAATTCATCGAGTGAAACTATGTTTAAGATTCCAGCAGAGAAAGCTTTGTCCCACATCCTTATCAAAGCATGAAAGCCAATTTTAAAATCTATATTTGTTTTCTAAACAAGATACTTAGCTATGGGCTTTTAGGCATTTGGCCATTGCCAATGTGAAGTTAATTTTGTTAATGCCTAATGGAGTAAATCAATATTTTAGTCCTCGAAATTGTAAGGGCCAGTCAATGTAGTTCCTCAAATTTACAAAATAGCAATTTAATTTGTTGAATTGAACAAAGGCAGTCAATTGAACCATTTTTCCAAATTAAGCACTACAATTTAAAGGTTGTATGTATTTTTCTCGATGCATCAAAACACAATTCAAGTTAATATGTTGGTCTTCCGTTGATTTTGATGGATGTATACTAAAGAGATATTCTGCATGAGGAAATTGAATGACCTTCTTTAACTGGAGGAATTAATTTGTTATTTCATAAATTTGAGGGTCCAAATTATTTGTCTCTTACGATTTTGAGGACCAAAATGCTCGTTTGATCTACCTAATGTGACTGCTGTTCCCCAGGTCTGGGTCCGTACAAGAGGTGATACCAAGTGGCCAACAAACTGCTGGAATAGGAAGTGGGTACTATCAGTGATCTATGCAGACAAAATAAGAATATTTTGACACCAGAGAATGTTGGCAGCCACCTGTATTCAGAAAATTCACATTCTCTATATGTTGAATCTTGGTCATGCAATTTGACGTGTTCCATTTGCTGCCATATATGTACATAAACCTATTGCTTAATTACTGATGTTTTTTTGCTAAGAAATTTGTTGCTAGTTATAGGGGATGGTGACCTTTGGTCTTTGATATATCAGGAAACATGTATTCAGGTAAAATTTGGAGTAAAAATATGATTGAAGCCATTGACTTGTACCTGTGCACTAGGACGTATATTGACTTAGTATTCGACTAGTGGACTTGGAGAACTTTAATTCGTGTTGTGTGCTAGTGTAAAAGGATACAATGAGAATAGTGTGAAAAAATGTAAGTACCTAGATTTTCATCCATGTTGGTGGCAAATTTAATACCTCTATCCTTACCTATGAGGATTTGAGTTTTTGTAAATCTTTAAAAAATAAACCCAGAGTTTCAATAATTATTACACTTATTTAATAACATTCTACTTGTATAAATTTCTGTAATTAATCTATTATTATTTTCTATATAAACAAGATGTATCAAAATTAATGTGATATATAATTACATCGTCGTGTTAATAGAAAATGATTATAGATTAATGCGTTCGAATGTGGTTAATGTTAAAATATGATCTATATGTTGGTAACCTTTAATTCAATGGTTGTTATTAGAAACTATTTATGGGATGTGATATCATTACATAAGTGTGATTTTTTGGATGTCATTTGATCTTTCTTTTTATTAATATAATCATTGTTTTTTCAAAATACTCTTAACGAATAAGCTAAAATAAGTAAAATATTGAAAATCATGTACCGCATAAATCATAATACAATTAAATTTTAGCATTATAAACAATTCAAAGTATTGAACAAAATAATAATTACACTTACAAATTTTATAAGTAAATCTAAACAAAAAAAAACAAAATCAAAGAAATTTGGATGCCCAATAGAGTAATAATTGATACAAACCAAACATAATAAGTACAAGGGACTGCAACACGACTTACAAAATGGAAGAATATTTCAATTTCAATAGAAAAAAAGTTATTATGTGGTTACTCTAAAGTGTGAGTCCTCCAAAATTCATGTCCATCTGGTTACCTTACAGATACCTAATGCTCGTTGATAGGTATTGAGTACGTATCCAAAATTAGTTTTATTCAAATAAAATTGTTTCATTTGGGTACATTTTTAAGTACGTCTTAATTTATATTAATAATATAAAAATAAAATAATTTAAATAAAAGACATATAAACAACAAAAAGAAATTGAAAAGGAGAAGAAAATTTATTTGACGTAGAAAATCACAGTGAGAATTGATGGATAGCAGTTTTAGATTTTTTATTAGTGAATTAAATTTCATATTTTTAAAATTTGTGGTATACTTTTTTCTCATAAGTAGTGAGATGTAATAAGTTATTATTTTTAACTTTTTATTTTTAATTAAAAAATAATTTTAATTTAAGAAAATAAATTTTTTCATAAAAAAATCCGAAATAAACCCATTTATCGTATCAATAAAATCTTTTTATCTTAATATTTCATGATATACATTATTTATTTTGAAATTGTTTTTCGATTTATAATGTTTTTATTTTTATATTAATTTTGACTTATAATGCTGTGAGAAAGAGACTTTCTTATATATATTTTTGTTAAATATCACACTTATAAAAGCCATTTCTTTGTATATTTGCATGTACCAGTATCTTAGTTTATAAAAATAAAAATAAAAAAAAACATTTTTCATACTTTAAACCGAGTGTATCTAATATCAACCTTTTGAAAAAAAAAATTTAAGGATGAACATTTACTTTTTCTCGAAAAAAAATAAATTTTATAATAATAAAAATAGACCGCAAATATAATATTTTATCCATGCAACATAGTGTTGTTAGAAGCTACCTTTCTCAATACTTTTCATTCTCAATTTCTTATATACAAAATTAATTCTTTTTATTTCTTGAGTCCAGTTGGAATTGACAACCATCCACGACCCCGTCTTTTGAAGGATACCACACACACAAAAAAAACACCTAGAACTATGAATAAATATTTTATTAATTAAAATTATATAATATATAATTTCTTCATTCGCAGTATACGAAGAAATATTTTTAGAATTAAATTTTATATGGTTAAAATGGGATAACATTAAAAAAAATTATTAAATATTTTAAAGTTTATGGTAAAATTATTACCCGTTTTTATCATATCTAAAATCATTCGTATGTGCATAAATACTCTAGAATTATATCTAATAATTAATTTTGATGGTGAAATTTCATTAGGAGAAATAAAAACAATTAGAGAT
Source organism: Cicer judaicum (assembly GCA_037974835.1). Taxonomy (NCBI): domain Eukaryota; kingdom Viridiplantae; phylum Streptophyta; class Magnoliopsida; order Fabales; family Fabaceae; genus Cicer; species Cicer judaicum. The sequence continues at coordinate 8,575,892 of JBBPBS010000276.1, forward strand.
TTTAACTATTGAATTTAAATCAAACATTGTAATATTGAATTCTTCAAAGATATTTAGTTGTTTTCTTGATGCAAATACAACTTATAAAATTATACGAACTATTCTAATAAATGTTGCATTATAGTTGAGAAAAGTTTT
>JBBPBS010000276.1:8584851-8610750 GCA_037974835.1 Cicer judaicum
AAAATAGTAAAAATTTATGGAACTAAAAATATATTTATCCTTTATAAATATAAAGTCAAAATCACATTTTAAAAATCTTAAATAAATGAACATACAATCTCTTCATATTTGCATATAAATTCACTTTATAATTATATTTTAAAAATAAATATAAAAATATTATATTTTATTGTAGATAAATTTTAAACTAAATAATATCATCTCTATTTCTTTTTAAAGAGACAATCAATTTAACAAAAGATGATATATTTCTTTTTTATAAAAAAAATTCATATAAATTAAATATAATGAATATGAGTTAAATATATCAATTTTTAAAATTTTAGGAAAAAACCGAAAAAGTGCTACTTTCATAACTGAAAAACTACTTAATGCTATAAAATAAACAAGCAAATTCCTTTTAGTAATATATTTCAACATCACGTCAGCTTTATCCTCTTATAATTATTCCTTCTAAAATAAACAACAAGTTCATGCATTACTCACTGAGTTCTGCCAACCCCAATTCTTTTCTCATTACTTTAACCCTTTCGGCCACCGAACTGAAGCAAGAGACATTCAATTCTAACTGACTTACGAATTCATCAGTTTGATTTACAATTTATACCGTACGGGATTCATGATTTAGTCTCTATGTCATGCATCCAATTGATGAAACTTAAACTTTAATTTAACTATTAAAATAGTTGTTTGATTAAATACTTTTCAAATTTAATCCGATTAAAAATTCAATTATAAGAAGAAAAAATAAGTTTCCTCAAAAAAAAAAAAAATTATATGATGAAGAAAAAATCTGTATAGATTGTACTTCCACTATTTTTTTAATGTTTTTAAATAAAAGTGTGAGTGTTATTATAATTGTAATTAAATATATTAAAATTACAAAAAGAAATTTATGTGTATTTTTTATAGGCCGCTTTAGTATTTAAATTAGTTTTTAGCTAATCAATTTAGTCATTTTTTTATTAAATGAATCTTAGTTAATTAATTTACCATAGTTTAGAAAACTATTAATAAAAATATATTTGTAATTTTAATAAATTTAAATATTATAATTTTAAGTGCGAAAATCGTTGAAAGAGATATATGTAATCTCCATTTTTAAAATTTATGCGTGTGTCCAAAAAAGTAAAATAAAATAATCAGTATACAAATACATAAATGCTTATAAATGAACTTTTATGTAATCAAACTATACTTTTGAAGAATGGTCAGAATTCTAGTCCATAGATTAGTAGATGATATGAATATATATAATTAAGGTGAATCTTAAAGTGAATTACTTTTATTATAACGAAGATCGACGATGCATTTTAGAATGGTTTTCTTCATTTATACAATTGAAACAATTACTTAATGGAAATCAAAGAATTTATTTCTCAAAACTCAATTTATTAAACCAACACGAATTAAGTAACTCTTTTAGAAATAAACACAGAAAATTTAACTTATATTTTAGAGGAATGTCGTGATTGTAAAACTACTTGCAAATTTAATATAAGTTTTAAAAGATATTTGTGTTATGATAAATTTAAATTGAATTGGAATACATTTGTATTTTAAAAAATTTAATTTCCATTTTTTTAAAATACATCTAAAATAATGAGAACAAATAAAATTTATAATTCAAATACTCAAATAAACTCATATGTTTATTTTTTTTATTTTTGAATTTTTATAATAAAATACTAAATCACAAAGAAGAAAAATAAATATATGACTGAAGTGTTATATTGAATTAAGTTAAGGGATCGTATGCATAATTGTGTCTAAAATTAAGAATTTAATAATTCACAATTTGATTAATAAATAAATAAAATATGATTAAAAAATATTTCATTTAAGATTTAAATTCAATTATTTAAACCATATTTCGTGACAACATAGGGAGGTCATATGGCGTTATTATATTGTTGATTGAATTTATTTTATTTATTGTCAAGAATCAAGATATCGATTATGGATGTAGAAGAGCATTTGAGGCCTGATATGGAGGAAACGCGGCTCTTAAATATGGATTGGGCCCTAAATAGTAATTAATGATGACACTGCCAATTACCTTTCAAAAGCTCCACTTGAATTTATCAACAAAAACTTCCACTTGATGATTTGTATTTGAGTGCTATAGTTGAACAGGTTCATCATATAAGTTGACAGTTCAAGTGATCACTTGAGTGTATAATCATATATTAGAAGATAATTGACAAATTAAAGACTTATGTCGACAAAATATAATACTACCGCTATTGGTTTTTATAAGAGATAAATAAATAAATAAATAAATAAATAAAAACTGATGTACTTAATTCATATAGATATAAAAATTATATAAAACCTTAAAAAGAGTGTTAGTAATATTATTTAACACACTTTCTGGCATACACTCTTCTATTATTAAAATAAAATACTACAATAAGAGAGGTGAAAGTTTGATAATTTATAAAAATACAAATGAATTTATTTAACTACATGTATGCAAGTTCTCGAAACATCTAAATTGAGGTAAAAACTATTTTCCCATTTTTTTATTATATTTTTCGCTTTCTACTTTTCTTCTCTGTTAGTTTTTAATATTTTATTATTTGTATTCCTTTTACTGATTCTTGTCTCTATTTAATATTTTTATCTATTTCTTTATATTCTTTTTCACTTCTCTTATCTGTTACTTTTCTATTTTTTTAATTTTTTTTATTATCTTTTCACTCCAATCCCCTTTTACTTTATTCATTTTGTTACTTTATTTTTTTCCATCTCTCTTGTTTTTCCTCTCTTTATTTATTTTCTAATATTTACTATTTTTTCATCTTTTCATCTGCTATATACCCTACAAAATATAGTGATGAGCCACCTAAGTTCGATTCTTAGAATGGAAAAAATCCAATACCAATTATCTTTTGTTAAATATTTATTTTTTATAAATAATAAATATTAATCATTTTTATTATAAATAGATGTATGATATACCATTCAAGTGCAAATCTAATATTATGTTAAATAGATATTTAAAAAAAAAATATTATAGTAAATACATATTATCAATTGTTATAAGAAATCACAACGACAAGATGTTGCTATAATTTTTATTGTGATTGTGAAAATGACTAAAACACATTACTTGTGAAAAAAAAAAAACAAATATTATATAAAAGATAAATTGTCAAAATAATAATGAAACCTATAATATAATATTTTTTATTTTCGTTTAAGAAAATACAAGGAACAAATGTTTGTTATATTGGTCGATTAGATACAATATATTTAAAAAAGAAATATATATTTTATTAATAATGTCCCTTAAATAAATTCTAGATAAAAAATCATTGAGGAAAATTATATTCCAATAGTTATAATTTTCTATATAAATTATATACATAAATATTATTAACTAGTCAATAAATGAAAAGAGAAATAAATGTATAAATAGTATTGTGTCTCTTAAATATCTTATATATAAAATTTGGAAGAAAAATAAAACACACTAATTGTATTCATAATTTTCTATATAAACTATATATGGGATAAGTGTGTTAGTTAAAATATAATCTTTTACAAATGAGTTATAGTAAAATAATAATAATTTACTATATAAACACAAGACAAATATTTACCATATTTCCTTGTATAAAAGATTATCTTTTATGAACTATTAGATAAAAGATAGATATATATTTTATTAATAATGTCGTATGAATATATCATATAGTTAAAAATTATAAAATAAAAAATATATAAAACATTTATTATCTTTAACTATATAAAACTATAAGTGAGTCAAATATTTTTTCCTAATATATTAATTAAATAATCATCAAATCAATTATGATAAAACAATTAAAATTATTATATTTTTTAAAACAAGCCAAAAAAGTATATATTAAACAAATATTATTCATAGCATAAAAAAAGCTACAAAAGACAAAGCATGACCATCCGCCGTTAAACTTTCAATGATCAAGAAAACCTTATAATTATTACATAAATTATACATAAAATAAATATTTTTATAATAATTAATCAATCATTATCGTTCATGAAAAATTAAATAAAAGAAGAATATGTATTAAATTAATTAGTACAGTGTCTTATGATTATGACCTCTATATAAAATCAGTAAAAAGAATATAATACATTAATTATAATTAAAAGATATTCTTTTATTATTAAAATATAATACAATAATTATAATTTAAATAAAATTATAATAAACTCTCCCTTTATTTTCAATTTTTTTCTCACAAATCATTTATCTTTATAAAAGTTTACAATTTAAACCTCAAACGTCCTCATTAATTTAAAAAAATGGAAAAGGTGTAAGTTGTAACTTCTATAAAAATAAACGACCTATTTAAAAAAAACGATAGATCTTTTCCAACTTAATAAAATAAAACGGCAGACATGCATACAAAAAAAAAAACGTGACAGATGTATTGAAGAGGTTCAATATCTTGGATTGTAACTATAAGCATGTACACCCATAGAGGCCAGGATCAATCTTGACAAGGATGAATCATGGATAGCAGTAAACAACACCTAATACAAACAATTAGTTGGATTGTTTAAGTTATGCATGTAATACCATACCTGAAGTTAAAGTATAAAGAAGGACTACAATGAGCTATGTGTTCAAGTGTCTTGAAGCACAAATTTCATGGTGTTCAAATAAGAAAATTATAGTAACACCATCATGCGGAAACAGAGTACATTGCATGCTGCAATGCAATGCACTTGTCAAGCCATTTGGCTGTAAACCGTATTAAACGAGATTGGAGCAGGAATTACATAAAAACAAAATTCATTTTCTTCGTGACCAAGTAGGCAAACAGAAGATCAGTCTCCCATATTGTAAGATTGATATTGATTTGCATTCATGTAGTTAGATAAGGTCGATTGTCCATTAAAATTAATTGGATGATTCAAATGTAAATATATTTTCAACATTTTATTTTTAATAGCAAGACTTAACTTAAGTCACAAATGTCAATATTAATATGATTTATATTTTATTCGAAATTTAAATTCAAGAACTCTTATTTTTTAGTGTAATTTTTGGTGATATTTATCACTTGATGGACAAATAAAAAAAAATTCACACATAACCGATAATTGATGAGGCGCATAACGATACCTTATATTAATATATTTTGATCCTAATAACTAAGAGTCCCGTAGATGAGATTGATACATTTCCGTCGGTGGGAGGGATGAAGTTGTAGTTGGAGTTCTAGATAACAATTAATATTAATTAATTCTACATATACCGAATCGGAGTAGATAGATGCATACAATTTTAGAAAGGAAGGTGAGCAGTTCCAACAGAGACGGAGCTTGAAGCAGCTGCATTGTTCCTCTCAGCGTGACAAAGCTGACGGAGTTTGGTTGGCACGTACCATATAGAAAGACGTGGATGCGCGTTGAATATAGCATCAATATCCCATCCTTGACGTGCAGCTATCGCCACAAGTGGTTTGTAACATGCTTGCCTCCACGCGCCTACGTTCTCCCCTCTTTCTTTAAACCCTCTTCTCAACTCATTCGAAACCTCTTCATCTAAGCAATGCAACGCGTAACAGTGAACGTAGTGTCTCATTTTCGGCTTATTGATATAGCTCGCTCCAGCTTTCTTCGCATACCTAAATACCTGATTTGTCACCTGCATGTTATAACTAATTAATCAACTATTGATTTCATTATTACTAATTTTGGTATGAAAATAAAAGATAACTATAGAGATGGAAAATGGACCCCACTTGGATACAGATGCAACAAACAAACAAACAAACAAACTTTGATGGATATAAATACGTGTTGATTGGGATTGTTATGAGGGTATGTTAAGATCCAATGGGTGCAATGCATGCATGAGTATGGTTGTAGCATTGTAACCGGATAATCAGGAAACAAACAAACAAACAAACTGTACGGACACGAAATTTCATTATAACAGGAAGGTGGGTCCCATTAGGAAAGACCCAAGTTAGTCACGTGTTCCGTTGAACGTGTCACGTAACAAAGTACTGTTGAAACGGTTCGTGAAGGAACTTCACTACACTACATACAGGAATCTGACTGAATAGGAGTCGGAGTCAGAGTCAGAATATAGATAATAGGTACAAAAATTAATCAAACTAAAAATAAGTGCGTGAGTGTGTAGAGTGGTACCTTGGTGGGGCATTTTTCACCGCGCTCTTTAGCAATGGCTTGAACCTGAATCAAGAACTCACGACATTGTTCATAGAGATGAAACAGATAATCTAGACCGTTCTTTTTGCCACGTGCAACTTCACCAGGCTCCGTCACGATGAATGGATGTTCTCTCTGCCTCTCACCACCACCGCCGCCGCTATTGTTATCTTCTTCTTCCTCTTCTCCTTCCTCATTTTCATCCCGGTCAACGTTTGACTTCATCCTCATTCTCCTTCTTCTTATCTGCTGTCGCTTCCTCCTCTCCTCCGCCACAGCTACCTCCCACGTACTCCCTCCCCCACTTCCCACCGCCTCCTTTTCTCTTTGCACCACCGGCTCCTCCGACAAACCTAAGTCCATATTGTAATATCAAATCAGTAATTAGTTAGTTACACTAATGATTCACCTCAGTCATATTAAATTATCCAAATCATAGTATGAAAACACCGTCATTCGTTTTAAAATATTCAAACAGAGGTTATAATAAGTTCGTTTTTTAGTTAATTACACTCGTGACATGAGCTGTTCTCAGTTATCATAACTTTGGCAAAATTAACATATATATTATGATCAATACAATTTTCGTATTAAGTTTTTCTATCTAAAATAGTAACGGTAATTACGTGTTAACTTTATTATTTTAGAACAGTAGTTTAATATAACAGTAAATAATTTATTATTAATTTGTGCGCACCTTCTTGAGAGAGAGCGTCGAGTGCGTTGGTGGTATCGCCGGAGAGGAGACTGCGTCGTTTAATTTCCTCATCGTCGAGGCGTCTTCTTTCGGCTCTAATGGCAGCTTTGATGCCGTAACGTTCTCCGACGAGGAGATCCCACCGGAAAATCTGGGATAGGCTGTTCATCATATCGTCTAACTCTTCGTCTTTCATGTCAACCAGCGTGCTGACCGTGAAACCAAGCTCGGCTATCTTGGCCGCCGTGTAGTATCTGATACCATAAGCTTGGAACAGTTCCTCCAAGCCACCGAGTTCCCTCGGTAATCGAGGCGGATGGTAAGGGAGCGGAGCGGTTGTTGGAGGGGAAACAGTGTAGTCGAGAAGTTGGGGACGGAGGGAAGGAGCAGTTGGAAGGACGGTGCGTGGGTCCCACTTGAATAAGCTGGCGGTGAATGCGTCGGGATCCATATAGTAGTAATAGTGAGTAATGGAAGAACAGTGTGTAGTGTGTGAGTTAGTTAGTTAGGTTTTGGAAAGTGAGATGTGGGGAGGTGGGTGGTACTGTTTGGGTGGAGATATAGAAAGCGTAAAGGTGCATGGCGAGTGAGGGTGCGGGTTAATTACCGAAACTGCCCTTTGTCTGGCATGGTTTAAATTGATTCCTTGTGTTGAGGTGTATTTCCCGAGACTAGTTGGGGGTTGGTTTCTTCTGTTTGTGTGTGACTGTGAGATGAGATGAGATGTTATTGTTCATTGCAATTAAACTATTTGTTTTTATTTGAAATTCAAACTGGACTGCCTCAAAACAAACCGAACTAACTGGCTAGCTACAATGATGTGGTTTATCCGACCAGATGGATCACTTGTGTGAATGAGGTTTGACCTCTGATTTGACTTGACTGTTAATTTTATTTTTCTTTCGGCATGTTTGCTCATATGTGTCATATGCATGCTTGTGCTGTACCATGTATTTGGCTTGTCGTAACACCTTATTACACCATCTACATTTATATATCTTTTGGATTATTTCAAACAGAAAGAACGAAATGATATAATATATTTGGTAATATCATAAAAATTAAAATTAATGAAATATTTATATATATATATATATAAACATTATCGTATTTTTATTTCAGTGTTAAATAAATGTCACATTATTTTATTTGCGCCATTATGCAGCATTTACTTAATTTTTTTAATATTACTGGTATTTTAAAAGTATTCAATTTAACCCTTTAATTTTTTTAATAAATAATCTACTAATATTTCAATAATATTTGTTTATTTTAATGAGTCGAATTTGTAAAAAGTGAAAAGAGAGTTTGTAGAACCACTCTTTTCTTACAGTAATGAAACCTTTTTTTTTTCATATCCAACAAAGTACCTAATAGGTGGTGCTACATATTACCTAAAAATATCTCCATTAAAGATGTTCTTACATACACCCTACTTAATAAAAAAAATAAATTGGATTTGCCAGAATTGTCGTAAATCACCACCACCATCTTGCAAAAATTACAAACTCAATATGCACTTAAACAATAAATTAATTAAAGAGTAGAGGTTTTCTTGACTTATTTTAGCTGTGTAATTATCAACAGAAAAATTAAAATTTAATTCTGAAAAAATAGAATTATTTATACATATTAATTATGGTTTTCAACTGTCTGATGTAGTTTAATTAATAAGTTAAAGAACATCGAATAAAATTTAAGCAGAAAATCATAAGTCAAACTAAGAATTAAAATTATGTACTTTTCGTCATATCCTATAATTATGCTCAATCCTAATTATTAATTGCATGTATTGGGTGAGATGTGTTAATTTGGTAAAAGCAATGAATTTATTAAAATAAAATAAAAAATATATAAAAATTTGGAACAGCTAGGTGTGACAAATCAAAGACTATGTTGGTGGTTGCAGAGCATTGACGAGTGATTCTTCTGTTACTGTAGACTGTAGTAGTGTTCCGGAATCAGAGAAAATCTCACTGAGGTTTTTAGCTGTTTATTACAAAGACAGGCGAAGAGGTGAGAGTAGCTCCTTAAGGAAAGAGACAAAAAAAGGACATGAAAACAGTAAAATAATTAATGGGGAAACAATGATAGTAAAGAAAGGGAGTTACTAATTACTATTCCATGACGATGTGAAGCAGTGATGCAGGGAAAGGGTTGCAGGTTGTTCCAGTTGGTCTTAAAGCAACCTACTGTAAAGTTTCAAAACTCTGATTCATGATGTATTCTCTACTGTACTTTCAAACACCACTGCTTCCAACTTCAACACACCTACCATAACCATTAATTTAATCAATTCTTTTCACATTTACATTTTCAAATAATGGATAACAAGTAACAACTCACCAAATTTTAAATCAATAATAATAATTCACCAAAGACCAGCCCATACCCAATTTCTATTTCAACTTGATCTCTGTCTTGTCTCAAATTTTTTTCCATGTCCAACCTAAAATCAACTGATCGAGCCGGATAAAATATGAAAATTGATTCTTTAATTTTGTTAGTCGGTAACTTATAGGGAATTGAAAAATAAGAAATCTTCACTCTTAAAATATTGCATTACACGTCACATGGTTTAAAATAATTGTAATGTTTTTTATAGTTTGATTGATTTCATTATTCTTTTATGAGTTTCAATAAGTATTTACTATATGATTTAATATTATTTTTGTATACTTTGTTTTTTAGATGAAATGACATTAGAGAGAGAAGAGTTGAAAGTACTACAAACATCACATAACTAGTTATCTTGGTTCAACCCATCATTAACTCGTTTAAAAAAGACGAAATGGGATTTACTAAATAGTTTTAAAGAGTTAAAAATATCACCACCTTTTTTAAAGCTGATTGATAGGATGATCTGTCAAAAAAATTTAAAAAATTTATTAATTAATAAATTTAAAATAGTGTTTGAATGGTTAATGAACTTTAATCAAAGATGAATAATTTGAGAGAATTGACTTCGAATTCCTATTAGAACAATTTTTTACTAGATTGAATCATCTTTCAATTCGCCTTACCCCAATTTTTTTGGTATGACAGACAAATTAGTAGTTGTGGGTTGAAAATCTCAACTCTACAAAAAATGACGAGCTAAACATACTCAGTCATTTTTCATCCATAATCTACTACGAAGACTTGCGAAATAAACCAACAATAAAGTAGTGCGATATCCAAAAGATATTATTCGTGTATTACGCAAACTCTACAAGTTGTGTTGTGTTTGTCCGATACTAAATAGATTGATTTACAATAAAAACAAACACACAATGAATCTCATTGTTCTAGCTTGTAGTACAAGCATAAATCACATATCAGTTTATCAACAATAATGATATATAACAATAATTTTTCTTAGGGGTTTAAAAGTTTCATAGACTCTTCTATGTGAGATTGCGTGAATTATTACTACGTGGATTAGATTCAGATACAAAAAGAATATAGAGAATGAGATCAATATTTTCCCCTCTCTAGAGACAAACTTACTACAAGTACATTCTTATAAAAAAAAAATTGATGAATAATATAAAATTAATTTTTAGTAAAAAGATAACTTAAATACCACTTGTGCAGTTTTTCTAATGAAAATTGTTAAAAGATTATAACAATGTTAACGAAATGTAATATACAAGATGGATTCAAAAAATAATAATTTAAAAAATATTCAAAATGTAAGATAAAAGACTAATAATATTAACAAAATGTAACATTACACGTATTTTTACTTATATTCTATAGGAAAATGGACCTCAATTTGTTACACTTCTATCAATTAACTACGTACAACTATTGTGTCTTTTTTATCATTTAATTATGTACAACTGTGTGTGATATTGTCCAATTAGATGACTAAAATTTTAATCTTGTGTCGATGAGTTCAAATATTAGCTTTGTACTTGGCTTTTGGATGATAAATTTGTTTATTTCGTAGAAATAAAAGAAAATGATTTAATTCAAGCGTGTTCGATAAAAAAATGAAAAATTAACATCAATTAGATCATGATTTCAAATGTAAGGAGAAAGAATACATATAAACAGTTTTTATGTTCAATAAAATTTATTATTATTATTATTATTATTATTATTTTGGGTGATTTCGGAGTATTGATATACATAGATTATATGTCTGAAGAACATCTATGATGAACAAAAAAATCGTCTTTAGATGTTTATGTTGAATAATGGATCTTGAAGTAACAGTGAATTTTTTTTTCAATTAAATGTTATATTTTTAATTTTAAAAATATATATTTAATAGATAATTAGATTCTGCAATTTATAACGGAGAAAGAAAAGTCATGTAGTTGATATGATCTTTTATAAACAGTATGTAACTTTCACAATTTAATATAATTTAACTTAAAAATAAAACGGTATCGACAACACAAAAAAATAACATGAACAAAGTAGATTATGATAAAATATTTTAGATAACGTAGATTAATACTTTAAAATTTCACTTACATCTCGAACACCAGATATAATATATCGAAGTGTTCCACCACATAATCCAATGATCACATAAAAGAAGTTTTATTTTTTTTTATTTGTATTTATTTATTTATATGTGATAATTTAATCAAGAATTTTGGATTGGAACTAATTGAAGTTGACCTTCATATATCTCTGGGATTTGACTCTCATCAATCTCTTCAAGCAACGTTGATTTCAGCTTCTTGTTATCTACAAATACAATCTGCACAATAGTACAAGATATTCAACATATGCATCATCACTCTTGTAGAACATATCAATTCTCAAACACATGCAGTAACTTATATATCAAGTTCCAATTTTGAAGTGTTACCTTTCTCTTGGTATTGTCATCAATGAAAGGGTAAATAATTTTCCATACTTTCATAAACATGTAAGGTGCATGGACTATAAACAACTTTCCCAATCTCTCTGGATAGTAATCCTGCATCCAATTAATAACAAAACCAAAGACATGAGAACTGAGAACAAGGACATGGTAAATGTTTGTGGATTATGGACTAAAACCAATTACAATAGAACAAAACCAACTCTTAACTATAAACTCGTAAGTAATCGTAACAGAATCAATTGCAACAGTTATAACTACAAACTGATGTAACATATTGTAACAAACTTTAACCGACTCTCAGATGCTGCAACATTTGCATAGCATAACTACTTGTAATAGATTTTGAGACGCTTTCAACAATTTAAGAGAGAAAGGAATGATATACCTGTAAAATAGTTAGAGCACCAAGATATCCACGAATGTCACTGTTTGCATATCCCCATCCCTTAATATCTGCAATAGCAAGAAACTTTTCTTCCCCTGGTGGCATCCTGTCACATTATTGGGTATGCTACAAACTTAACATTCTTCTTATTGGATTCAAAATGTAGGCTATATATCACTCACACTCACACATGAAGTAATTAACTAATAAAAGAAAAGGATTTACCTTGAACACAGTTTATCAAGAGCAAAAACTACAAACCCTGTATACACACAAAAAAAGTACGTTTTGTCACTAGGTATCTTAACATATTATGTACAAGGTTGATAGCGAGTTTGGCAAAATCACAATGGTATCCTTATTTTGTTGCTGCTTTAAAGTGTAAATTTTGCAAAATTCAAGATAGCTTAACGTGATTCTCTTAAATTTATCGTCAATTCAAACATACACTAACAAGATTTCAAACACAGGCATTGTAATTAACCGCGTCTTTAAGTGATACTGAAAACATACGTTTGAAAGCATCCACACCAGTTTTGTTTTGAAAATGTTTAGCAGCTAAGACAACAGTTATAGGTCGACCCTTTTTGTCCACTCCTTGCACATACATCTTTTCTTGTGCAATTTCATCAGAGACCTCTGAGAGGGAAACAGAACCATTTGGAACAAATGAATGTTTCCATTTCAAATACTTGAGAAACATCGCTGAAGCCTTGTCTACATCCAAATCACGAGCTCGCAAGAATCTTCTAATCATGAAATCATCTACTTCCTATCCACCAAGGGTCAAATCAATCAATTCCAATCCAACTAATTAGACTTTCATCTGATAAACGGCTTACTTAAATTTATAATACAAAATTTTATTACATAAATTGTTATGCATAAACAACTCTTATAACAAATAATAAAATAATGTTCAATTATTTTCAACACAAATTATAAATGATTTTTATAAGCAGGCTTAAAATCCAATTCAAACAAGCTCTTGCTACCTAAGACTAATCAGTAAAGTATAGTAGTGAAAAATCAACATGGGCATCATAAATTTTGCATTTTTATCACAACCCGTGAGTTTATTTTGTTTTTTCAAAAACAAAAATATTTTATTTAAAAAAAAGTCAAACTTTGGGACATTGATTGAACATGTGCCAGAGTGAGACACAGATCCAAATCGGTAATGCGTAGTTGTTTACTCATTGACACAAAAATTAATCAATTTAGAACAAAGTGGGGGAACAGAACACACGTATGAGAGAAGTACGTGGCATGTATAGCAGTTTTGAATTGTTGTTTATAAAAATTGAATGATGTTAATTCGGTAGTACCTTAGAAGAGGGGTCGCGGCTTTCAACAAAAGCTCTCATGAGGCAGATTTTGGTGAGTTCCGCTTCAGTGCTGTCTTTGAAAGCTGCATCATCTTGAACAACGACTTGTCGTTTAGCAGCGAAATCATGATTTGAATCCAATGCTGAATTAACAGGTTCAGGGGTTATTGTTTCCATTCCGATGTTGTTAAAAAAAAAATGAAAGAATCAATTTCCCTTTTGCTCATATAACATAAGTCAGTGACTCATGCAGAAGGCATTTTATTTTGCGTATTTCGTGAGGTTGAATTAAATGTGAATTCCGTTGTGAGATACTTTGGTGGATAGTATTTGAAGTGACTAAAATATCTACTCTCAACTACTCAATTGGGTTAGGTCCGTGCTTTAATTTTCAGATTGTGAAGAGGGACCAACTTTTTTCACCCATTCAGAATTAATTATGATCTTTAATTTTTAAGGAATTTTACGGAAATATTTATTATTTTTAGGGGTGATGTTAACGGTTAAATATAATGAATTATTCAGATTAAAATTCTCATTCCAAATAACATATCCACGTGTCTAGTATCAATTCTCATTTTCTATATCTATAATCACTTATTCAAATTGCAAAAACAATTTATTAAGTCTTAAACAAAACAAATTGAGTTGTATGTGTTACTTGCAGATAATGAAAGGGTAAATGGGAAATGAGAATTGATACACTAGAGTAAATTGTATGTGTTATTTGGATGAGAGTTTTGGTCTAAATTATTGATTTTTGATATAATGTTTAATAAATATTTTTCATTCTCAATGGATATGTTCAAATATTTTAATTTTTGGTTTGTTCCACTAATCTATATATATTTGATGCAAATAGATAATATTTTAGATCTCTTTTAAGATATTTTAGAATTTTCAATCTAAATTGCACTTTTACATGAAGTGTGTCGGTCAATAGTATTTTATAAAATAAAATTTACTTAATTACTCTCGTGCATTAGATTAAACAACAAATGATTTAAAAATAATCTAGATGAAGTTCAGACTGATACAAGTATGACATTTAGATTCCTTTAGTGCCTTAAGGATATATCTATTTATAAACAAAAAGTCATACATGTTGACATCTATTTTTATCCACTATTTTTTTTATTATAAGTATAAATGACTTTTTAGACTTTTTATTTCTTTTAAAATAAAAAATAAAACAAAAAATCAATCAATTGATGGTTTTCTAATTTTGACTTGCTTTAAGTAATCAATAATCAATGTATTTTACAAATAAAATAGAGGAAGGAGAAGTTTGTAGCAAATGACTTTAGACAATCATGTAAAATGACAGGTAAGATGTGGTTTCTTGGTTTAATTTTTTGTAAGAAAAAGTAAAGTTGAATCAGTTACTTCTGAGACAGTGATTGGAGATAAAGGCAAGTTTCATATTCTTTGTTGAGCACATGTTGGAGGATTCTACCATGTACCTTACACCTAAACCTGTCACCGTCAAGACACATGAAAAGACAATTTTACCCTTTTAACCATTTAAAATAAATTTCAAAATTGATAGTTTCGCAAGTTTTAAGTTTTTAAAATAAGGACATTTTGAAATTTTGGAAAATTTGAGAGTTTCTAAATTTGAAAAGAAGGATCACATTTCGAAAATTTGAAAAGTTTTCAAATCTGAAAAGTTTTGAAAGTTTTGAAAGTTTTCAAATTTAGAAATTTTCGAAACAAGAATTACATTTCGAAAATTTAGAAAGTTTTAAAAATTTCCAAATCTAGAAAGTTTCAAAATTTTCTTATTTCAAAAGTTTTGAATTGTTTAAAAGTTTCGAAAATTATAGAAATTGTCATTTCAAAATTTTCGAATATCCTAGAAAGAGAGGGTGAAAAAATAAGAAATTTAAAAATTTGAATGGCAAAATTATATTTTCACGTTGATTGAGGGAGTGACAAGTTTAGATGTAGGGGTGCAGGGTAGAATCCTCAAACTTTTTAGCCACTCCTATTGGACCTCGTATTGGGCCCAATGAACTCTGAAGAATTATCTATCAATGATTCTACCCTGCACTCCTACACTTAAACCTGTCACCCCTGAATAAACGTGAAAATACACTTTTTCCCTTTATAAAACCGTCAACTTTTTTTAACTTCTCATTTTTTTACCCCTTTTTTCAAATTTTTTGAAAGTTTCCAAAGTTTCGAAATGACATTTGCAGAATTTTCGATACTTTCAAACAATTCAAAATTTTTGAAATAGAAAAATTTCAAAACTTTCATATTTGAAAAATTTCAAAACTTTCCATATTTGAAAAATGTAATTATTTCGAAAATTTCTAGATTTGAAAACTATCGAAACTTTATAGTTTAAAAACTTTCGAAACATTCCAGATTGAAAACTTTCAAAACATTCCAGTTTAAAAACTTTTGAAATTTTCCAAATTTCCAACATATAATCCTTATTTTGAAAATTTGAAACTTTCAAAACTAATAATTTTAAAACTTATTATAAACTAGAATATTACTCACGTGTTGCACGACATATATAGATTTTAACATATTAGTAGTATTGTGAATAAGATTTTAAAATTTTAAAAATAATATAATATATATAGACTTTAACATATTAGCATTATTGTGAATAAGATTTTAAATTTTAAAAAATAATATAATTTATTCATTTTATTTGTAGAGTATTTTTTCAAGTGAGTTTATTTGAGTAATTATTATATACGAGTTGACAAACACACATTTGAGAATATGTAAAATATTTTGTAAAACGTAATTGCAACTAATTCATATATTTAGTATTAAAAATCCATAGTGATTATTATCCTACAAACAAAATTCATAAATTAAATTTAGTATTAAAAATATTAAAAGTGTTTTAATAAATATTAATATATGGAATTATCTACCGCAAAATCAAATTAGTCGTGTTTTTTTATTGTGTTGTCAAATCTAAATTTATTTTCAAAATATTTTTAGAAAAATATAATATAGACACTCTTCTTTGTCTTTTGAATAGTCAATATATTTTCATGTCGAATATGAGATCAATTAAAACAGATAAGAATGGTTGATTATTCCATTTTAGTTTTGAATATAAAAAATTATATATTAATTGTATTTTAATTTGTAACTCATGATACATTAATAGTTATACGTAATATTAGATTCTAAATAATAATAATATATAAGAAGGATTTTCCAACTATATCTACTTCTTTGAAAATAATTGAGTTGCAAGCCACTAATCGTAGAGATTGTTTTAAAAAGTAGAATAATATTCGTCAAAACAATTTTATCTGGAGGACATAATAATATAAAGCTAAATATATATTATTGTTGGATACTTCTCTTCTATAAATTAGATTGATATAAAATTGAATATTTATCTTCAATAAATTAGATTGATAAATATATATTATTGATATAAAGTTAAATATATATTATTGTTAGAAACTTCTCTTTTATAAATTAGATTGATAAAATTGAATATATATTATTGATTTAACTACTATATCAATGATCATTTGACAAATGAAACATAAAACTTCATATTGATTTTTTAAAATAATGTAGAATTAATATGAAAGACGTTGGACAAACGTTATGAAATAATGATGTGAAATTAATTTAGAAAATTTTGAATAGACGTTATGAAATAATATTTAAATAGGAAATATTATAAGATAGTTGATGACGCATATAATTTGTGAAACAACTAAAAAATATGAGATAATAACGGAGTCTATTTTAAATATATATAATAGATAGTTAAAAGAATAAAATTGTATTTTCTCGTGTGTGGCGGATAGTATATTCCTCCACCTCTTGAATATAAGCCAACAATGCAGCCCATTTGCTCCCATTTGCTCTTTTAAGTATCCATTAGTATACCCAAAGTGTATTCCACTTGAGGAAACTCCTCTTTACATTGAATATTATACAAAAAGTAGACCCGATTCATAAACAATATATCATACAAATTAAGAAGTTTGATTTATTCTATTTTGTCAAAAATATATTTTCAGTGTTTCTTTTCTTTAAAAATTGTCATTAAATTAATTCAGATAAAAAAAAATTGTTAATTTGTCTTTCATATAAATTTTAAAATAAATATTTATAAGGTTTAATGTGATTCATTGAATATTATGGGGCTAATTTGATACTAAATTATAAATACCCACTAATTAAGATAATATGAAAATAGTTAATGGTTAGAAGAAAGTAAAAAAAAGAGTTGCATGAGGAGAGTGTGGTTGCCACGCTTTCCACGTAGGCTTCCAAGATGTAAAGTAATCACACCCTTAGAGTCAATCACGAGAAGTTTCCACAAACACAAAACAACTATTCTCTTATCTTCATTGTTCCTACTTCCTAAATTAACACTCAGAGGCAGAGGCAGAGGAAGAGTAAGATCAAAATGGCCTTGCAAGTGCAGGCCACCCTTCACACTACAAGATCATCACCATCATTATTAGCACCAACTGCCAATCCTACCCTCCTACCACTCTCCAATCCATATGCTTTGAAGTCATCTTTCTTATCTGCTTCTCTTAACCTTTTACTTCATCCTAATCAACAACACCTTCTTATTTATGGACCTCCCAGGTTTTCCATGCGTGTTGCTTCCAAACAATCTTATATCTGTCGTGATTGCGGGTTCTTTTTCTTCCATCTTTTTCCACTCATCATTTCTTCATCATTCTCTCTATGAAATCTATATCATATTATATGATTATGTTGATAATAATGTTTGCAGGTATATTTACAATGAGAGGACTCCTTTTGAGAAATTGCCTGATAAATACTTTTGCCCTGGTAACTTAATTACTTTTCTTTTGACTGATATGTCAACTCCACTATTACTCATGAATGGAGGAGTAACTTCAATTCAAAACAATTTTTCTTATGTTCTTTCAATGCCATAAATAAATTATCTAGTTCTTGTTAGTTTAGTTGTCTGACAATAACAATGCAGTTTTATAGGGGATCATAACAATTTTAATTGACCTATTTGAGTGTATTTATTGACATAAGTACTTGTAACTTTGATAAGAAAAACTTACCGAAACAACTTTTGACATGTCCTTGAGATATTTTCAGCATATTTTTGGTGAATAATTTATGAAAACAAGACAATTCTAGAACAAAAATCAATAGAAAGGAAGGGATTCTAAGAGAGGGGGTGAGGTGGTTTGGAGTGGTTAGGCACTTGTTGTAAGAAGCAAAAGAAATAAGGGTTCATTGAACTAAGTAGATGGACTGCATTATCATTGCCTCAAAATGGTGTTTTGCAGTTTGTGGTGCTCCAAAACGAAGGTTTAGGCAATATGCTCCAGCTGTTACAAAAGGTGCAAATGAAACAGATATTAGAAAGGCTAGAAAAGCTGAACTCCAAAGAGATGAAGCAATTGGGTGAGCCATAGTCCTTTTACTTTTGCTCTACTTCCAACGCAGTATTTTTGTTTTGACAGAATTTATTGTGTACTATTTTGAACAGGAAAGCACTTCCAATTGCAGTTGTCGTGGGAATTGTTGCGCTTGTGGGATTATACTTCTATCTGAACAGCACATTTTAGCTGAATGTTTTGTTCATTATGCTTTATATTGTCTGAAAATCAGACCTTTACTGTATTCCTGTTCATTGGTTCATCAACTTTTGCACAGTCCCATGTAGTTCCATCTGTTCATTTCCAATAGCTTTTTTTTTTTTACTCAATTTCCAATAGCTTTCACCAAGAATGTACTCACTAAAATAAAGCAGGAATAAATAAATGTTAATTTGAGTTTCATTTGCCACCGATGGCTCTGAGCAGAGGGCCTCAAATAGTATAGTATACTATTATTATCTTGGGGGACCTGAGAACATTTGTCATGTTTATGAAATAAAATGTACTCATTGCCAGTTGAAAATGTATCAAATTGTCGCCAATCCAGTGATAAAAACACTTGATATTTTCATATGTCCAAAGAAAAGCAAACTGTACAACGTTTATAATTTAGACAAGGGCAAGTTACTGTGATGTGCTTGCAATCATGGTAAAATAATTCTTCCAGTTGACTATTATAATAGTACAATTCTTTGAATTGATTTGCAATCTTGAAATCGCAAATTATTCATCTTCATGAGCACTGCCATCAAAACTAAGACTCTTAGGTTTCAGTGTAACTAAGCTCTGTATCTTTTCCTAAATATGTTAGGAATATAAAATTAAACTATATCCGAAAAATACTAAGCCAGCTCTTTATTGGCTATGGTTTTTAATATGTATAAAATGCAGTCAAAATATTGAAAAGATATTAATGACTAACTTATGAGAAAGAGAAATGCTATTAATATTGACAGATAGCAAGTGGCGGAAATTACACATTATGGTTATATGAAACACTTTCATTCTTGCAAAATAAACGAACCCTCTATTCTTCTCTCCATGGATGGTGGAGGGGGGAAATTCAAGGGCGAAAACATATCATTAAAACAGGAGGTTGGTGCAGGCTTGAACTCGTACGGGCCTTCTTTTTGTCCCCAAACCTGCAGTTGAATAAGAAAAAAAAATTATGTTTCTGTTTTCCTTAGCTGTCTAGTTTTTAAAGTTGAGAAGGTAAAATAACCCATAAATTAGTCAAACTAATAATATGTGATGAAGAAAACTAACTTGATTTCCGTCATCATCGTAACCCCGATCCCATGTATGTATCTCATTGTTTTTCATAATTGCAAGTTCTGAAGTACAGTAGGTTGCTCCATTCTGTTCTTAAAAACGTGCAGATATTAGCACACTGGTACTGGTTCTGGTACAAAGAACATGGAGGAGGATAAGACAGCAGTTAGAACTGAAAATTACCCATGAATTAGGAAATCCGCCAGGTGGGGTGGAGCCTTCATATAAGCAACGTTTTCCGCGTGGACAACGCTTAAGATTTATTGTTGTCAAATGTTCTGCAATGTCCTGCAAATCACAGTATATGTGAAATGTATATAGAGGTTACGTATTAACTTGTTTAAATATTGGACGGATATTTCAGAGTATTGAAACACAAACTTAATAATCTTACCTAAGAAACTCTCAATCAAAGTAAGTTTCATCCAGAAACTCAAAAAAGGTTATTTTATTGATGTAGTTTAGTCATTAAAGACATAAAGATGTGTTCAAAATATAGAAGAAAATGGAGTTTTTGATATATAACTATTCTGGTACATTCCAGGTATGTATGTGAGATACTTGGTTCTCTCCTATTGAAAAATCACCTCTAAAATAGCCTCACCAATCTCCCTTCCTTTTATTTATAGGCTATAATCTTACACTCACCAACTCCCTAACTAACTGCGAAGGAGGTTACCCAACAGTACTCCCCCCTAAACATTGATCTTGTCCTCAAGGCAAACAACTTGTGCAAGCTGTGAATAAACTCCCACTAGGGTCACTGTCAAGAACCAGATAGAGGGAAGTAGATGAAGAAGAAATACTACTCTCTGTGTTGAAAAAACTCCCAAACAAAGGAAGAATCTTATATACATTATGTCGCTGAAACTGTAAAATTAGGAGGACAACAGAATGGACCATGGCTCCTTACAATGTGGATAGAAGATCAAACTAAAAGTCATCACCCTTACTGAGAAAGAACCAACTTTTGCATAACCAAAACCACCTAAACCGCTCTACAGAATTCTAGGCTTCTACATTCTACTCTAATGAGTTGTGGAATTACCATGTTATCACATTCAAACAAAATTCAGGGGAACAGAAAAACTGGAATGTTCATTTATTTGCTTGACCTCTACAGAACTTTGTAGTATGATCGTCAATCATTAATACCAAAACTTGACCTCAGCAGTTTATCTGTGATTTTTTTAATTGTTTGCACACCTAGCCATTTGTTGGGTAGCCATCAATCCATCTACGACTATTATCAACTAATTTTCAAAACATCCTAAAATCTTACTTCTCTTTTTCTGAGTCTCTTTCTCCCTTGTTATTCTTTCTTTTCATCATTATACTTCTTTACAACCTAAAAATCTTAATGTTTTATTATTGTACCGTTATCTTTCTCGCTTGTTTTTCTTTCCATTTTTCACTCTTCCTTTGTTTTTTGACATCCTAAGACTTTTATTTTCATCAATCTTTTTCCAAACCCACCTCTCCCTAACAATAAAATGACAAATGTCTAAAAAGAAGATGCCTGGAGCAAAGATCACAGTATGAACTATGAACATGACTTGATGCTTACCCCAATAACTTCTTCTGGTTGTGGGCGCTGATCCTTTGGCCGATCACAGAAATTTTTGTATTCCTCCATGTCTCTAATGGCATATGTACTTAACTGCCAGCAAACAGAAGTTAGTACTCATGCTCTATTTAAAACAAAATATAGCTTCCACTTGTAACAAGAAAAATAAATATCTATAATATATATTATACAAATAGGAAGAAAAAAAAAAGTAGAATTATGCTTTAGAAATCTGTATAGAAATAAAAGAAGAAGTATCCATGTAATGTAGGGCAATGGTTAGATTAATTCTATTTACATGTTGGGCATTGTTTGGAATATTGTAGAACAGTACTATCCACATGACAGTAGTGTGAGTACTCATTTACTAAAGCCCAAATAACAACCTGACATTTAATTACAGTTGACCCCCTAATTCCTGCATCACTGTGTATACACAAAAAAAGTTTTAAGCATTTCAAAAAAAATATCCCCTTCATAAAGAACCCATAGCAGACATTGTTTTTCAATGCCATTTTATTGTAATGGTAAATTCCTAGTAAAGGGTTGTTAGCTAATGGCCTAAAGTAAACATTTTTAATAAAGAAAACCTGTGCATATCATTAGAACACGTTTCACACGAATCAATGTTAGAATATGAGCAAAATCTCATAAAGAACGTCAGAACCTTTGAAGTGACTGAATACATACCTCAACATCACATTTCAACTCTTTTGGACAAGGTTTAGCCATTAACAACCTCTGCAAAACAATGAACAATCGAAACTAAGATATTGACATTTCTTAATCATAAAAAAACTTAAATCAGTGACGTAAAAAGTGTAGCTTGCAGTGGCTACTTGAAGTATCTTGCTGATAAATAACCCTTCAGTTAAGTAGTTAGCTAACTACAAAGTTAGTTAGGGGTGTGAGATGAGATGCTATAATAATAAACAATAGAAAGCAGAGATTAGAGAGGATATCAAAGAGTTTTTGGAAAGGAATTTGGAGTGGGAGAGAACCATGCCTCTCAGAATACTTATAACTTTAGTATAGGTTTTCCATCAAAAACACTAATTTCTTCTATATTTAGATGTAGATCCTACCAATTGCTCCCATTCATATTTTAAGCATGAAGAACACCAAAAAACAATCGAAAATCTAAATAAAAATTGTCACAAGATATATAACCTACCTGCCGAAAGGGTTTCTGTGGACTCCTCCAAAAAGCCTAAAAGCATAAAGAAAAATCTTGTTTGAGGTAATTTTAAAAGCATAGATAAAAAATTGGAAACAATTAGTGGTGAAAAAGAAGAAAGTCAGAGTTGTGACCTGCTCAAAATATAAAACCTTTGACCCATCTAGTAACTCTGCTGCAGGACATGTAAGCATTCTGCAGGTATATAATTTCAGTGTTGTAATTCTAAAACACTATTCTCAATAATAATAATAATAATAATGCAAATCATCAGCACAATTTGAGTGTAGATAACAAATTGAGTGAAATGGAACAAGGGAAAACAAAGGAAAGAAAACAGAGAATGAGTGTGAGAAAGATACCTAATATTGAAATAATTATCAGGGTCTCTAGAAGCTTGGTCTTTGGAATACTGCACAAAGAATTAATAAAAATAAAAATAAAATAAAAAAGAAAGAAAAGAAAGAAAGAAAGAAAAAGGGAAAATGAGTAAAAAGAGATGAAAACCTTTTCGCCGGCGAGCGACTGAGCGACTAAACGAGCATGGTCCCAGCGAGTGGTGGACTTACGGAGACGTTTGACGAGAAGAGCACCACCGATGAGTAGTAGAGCTTTTACTGCTAACCCTCGAGCACGGTTCCATCCATTGGAATCCGTACCCATAATTTAATAGGAGAATATTATTTTAATTTGAATAGCAGTAATAACAATGAATCATGGATGGAATTGATTAGTGGAAGCAGCAAAAAAAGAAGACAGAGATTATTGGGTGGCGGAAGGGTGTGAATCACTGTGACTCCAATTGGTCTCTGTGTGGACTCACTTTGAATCACTCACTCTTCAATTCATCCAGAGGCAGAGATGACAGAACCCAGCGGTTTCAATTTTCTTCTACCTTTTTGCTCCTCCAAATGATTACAGCTTAATATCCTAATTCAAGTTCAACCTGGTGTGCTGTAATTAGAGTTTTGATTCAATGAACCATATCATAAATTCATTCAAATTTTTATGTTATTTAGATATTAGTAAATTAGTATAGATTGTAACGAATTATCTTAATAAAATATAATAAATTATAAATATATATTATTTTTATAAAATATAATTAAAAATAAAATATAAATATAATTAAATTAAATATAAATATAAAAATAATTAATAAAATTTAATCTTAAACTTAAAAATAAAATACTAATAACTAATTTAAAAAATATCTATTATTTTATCACAAGTATAATTTTGCCTTTTAATATATTTTAATAAATTAATATTTAAAATTATAAAAATATAAACATTAATTGAAATTTTAAAATATATACAATTTATTTACAAGAGTAATTTTATCATTTATTATATTTTTTATTATTATATGTATCAAACACGGAATATCATAATGGTTATTCAGCTTTATATCATATATGTCCCAATTATATTATACGCCTCAAATAGATTTTAATAAACTACAATTTTATCGGACTTAGAATAAAGAGTCTTTTTTAAAAACGAGTCAAAAATTACAATAGTCTAAATTGATTGCGGGCTTTCGAACTAGTTGGATGTTTAGTTTTGTTAATTTAAAATTTTATATTTTTAAGTATTGTAATATTTTAAAAAAAAATTATATAACTTTTATGGATTTTAACATTTCTTAAGTAGTACTAACATTATTTTAAATAATATAATTTTTTTAACATTTTACATATTTTATTTTTTGTCTAGAATTTAAATCTCTTATATACTTTATTTTAAAATAATATATACTTTATAGCCAATCAGATTTAAGATTATTATTTTCATGTCATATTCGACAAAAATCTCAATAAAAATATTGAGTCTTTATCATCCGACTAAATACAACAACAATAATAATAATAATAATAAATTCAGATAATTATAAACATTAGATGTATGGTTAGTTGATCATTTAAATTATAAACTCTAAAATTATTCAAATACACCCTAAAATATTTTTAAAATTATCATGATACATAAACTACATGAAATTCTATTGCAGATAGAGAAACTTCATTGTTAATCTATTGACCACTTCGCTATAAATATTCATTAAATTTAATAAAATATCTTAAAAGAAAATCTTTTATTATGTTTTATTTATAGTAATTTTATAGATTTTATGCGTTATAGAATTATAAATTAAATTTACATATATATGTTTAAAAAAAATTATTAAGTTTATATATTATCCCTAAGAGGTTTTATATAAGTGTACGTAAATTCAGTCAATTTATATCTTTTTACTACAATAGAAAAAATTGGAACTCATAAAACTTGAGGAGAAAATGAAATAGCATAAATGGATAAATGAAAATGAGTTTGAATTCATAAATGAGAGTAAAAGAAAGACAAAGGAAGATAAAAATAAAGAATGAAAAAGAGGAAGATGAGGTAGAGAATAGGAGAGTGATTCAAAGGGAAATAGAATATTACAAGATGATTTGGAGGGAAAAAAATAAAATTAGAAGATAACTTAAAAATGGTAATACTTAAAAATTAGAAAAGGAGCGAAATGTATTTTTGTCGATTTTAGGTGTAACCACAACAAATACATGTGTAAATATTTGGAAGAGAACTTGAAAATAGTAATACTTAAAAATTTGAAAATGAACTAAGAGTATTTTTGACAATTTGGGGGTGTAACCACAAATACATGTGGGTGTAACTACAAAAAATCTAAGCATATATATATTTTTACTAACATAAAAGTATGTTTGACAATGCAAAGAATCGAGTTTATAACTTTATGGTTATAAGTTATCAAGACTGTTTAGTAAAGTTCATTTTATTTATTGATTATTAAATGTAACAATCATTTTATGAGTATATAATTTATAGCATTAAGAAGTTTTACGAGTTTATAGTTTTTTTTTATAATTTTATTATTATTATTATTATTAAAATTATTTTTTATCCTTTATAAGTTATTAATAAATATTGAAATTAAATAATATTAAGAAATAAATTTTTATTTATTAATAATTTATATAATTTATAATAATAATAAAAAGGTAAATACTATTTGTACTGCCTTAACTTAATTTCAGTTAACGTTTTAGTCATTTATTT
>JBBPBS010000276.1:8611458-8622102 GCA_037974835.1 Cicer judaicum
ATCTTTCTATTATAAAATTTAACAATTTTGATTTTTTAATTTTATCAATTTATAAAATTAGTCTTTATTTATTTATTTATAAAATCTAATATTTTTTATCATACATTCTGATTTTTTAACTAACAAACAATGATATAACATGTTTTAAATAATGTGATATATGATACGATGAAGTAAAATAATTAACACTATTAAATTGTAATAAAATCTTTAAAAAAATTCATTTTCAATCTTAAAAATTATTATTTTGTAATTTAATTAATAACATATGAAAAATTAAAGTTTCTAGATAGTTTTATATCATAAAATTGTGTGTCACATCATTTAAAATATATTAATTTGTCGTTGTTTATTTTAAAAATCTAAGAGAGATATCAGAATTGTCGATTTTTAATATAGATGATCAATTTCATACATTAATAAAAATAGAGAAAAAAAATACAATTAAGTATATTTTAAATAACTATAAAAATTATTAAAAAATGAGAATGATACACAAAAAATAATTTAAAATTAAAAATGAATAAATTTTAAATAACTAAAAATTAACAAATTTTATTATAAAGACAAAAAATAAAATTTTATAAAAACTACCCGCGCAAATCTTATTACACGAGACTTTAGACACCACACCACATCTCAACCCAACCCAACCCAACCCCTCAATTATGAGTCTCGAAGTCCTTTATTAACTTAAGATTCATAGGATACTTTAGACACCATATCTCAACCCAAGTATTAGAATTATGGGTCATTCTCCTTATATATCCAATACACCCTCAATTTCTAGTCAATGTGGGACTAAAATCTCATAATTGACTACCCACCCTCAATTTCTAATCAATGTGAGACTAAACTCTCATAATTGACTACCCAACATAGATAACACTTTAATACTTTATTTTTATTTTTTTATTATGATTTCATTTTATATTTAATTTTAAATAATAATTTAATCTTTTATATTTTAAGATATCAACAATGTTATTTTTTTTTTTACAAAAAATCAAAAAATTCATCAAAATTTTCAAACAAAATGTATAAAATTAATTATCATTTTCAATATAAAATCAAGTTTCATCAAATTTATAATTCAAATTTTTAAATAAATTCATATTTTCATTGTTTATTTAATATTATTGGAGATAAAAAAATAAATTTATTTGAATATTTGAATTATGTATTTGATGAATATATCAAATTTCTTAAAATTGATATTGAATTTTATTTGAAGATTTTGATTAATTTTATAAGTTTATGTAAAAAAAAATATTGTTGATATTTTAAGATATAAATTATCAAATTATTATTTAAGATTAAATAAATAAGTAAATTAAAAAAAAAAAAGACAAATCAACTAAGTGTTGTATGAAAGTAAGTTAATAGACTATTGAAACAATTACTATCTTTTAATACAATGTTATAATAATGTTATGTTATTATCCAACTTATTAATTAACCTTCAGGTTCTTAGCCATTTGTGATCTATCCTCCTTTTTACACAATATATCTTTTAATACAATGCTATAATAATGTTATGTTGTGATCTACCCTCCTTTTTTCTACTTGATTTATCCGCATATATGCAAACAATGGTGTATCCAACAAGATGGTGAATATTTGACTAAACAAAACAATTATTATCTATCCCAAAACAGAAATTAATTAGGCGTATAAAATTTGAAGCATTTCATAAATACAATGCATAGGCAGCAGCATCGACTTTGCCTCTCATCAAACTCCAAAAAGAATCGCCACGAACACTCCTTTTCTTCTCAGTCCCATTGAAACAGTAAACAGGAGCTTGCCAATTCGGATCCTCAAGCACTGCTCCAACCTCAAATGTCATCACATGAGCCGTATATCCTGCATTATTATATTATTAATCAAACTTTACTTTATTTTACACCAACCACATTTTAAACAATAATAGAATAATATTTTCAGATTCAAACTTGTGAGTTTATGATAGTTCATATTGTAAGTTTATTCAATCTCTTGAAAGAACCGAACCTGTGTAAAAGATCCACTTAACAGGTCTTTGAGTGAGAACATCTTCGTAATACACAATGAAATCCACTTTCTCCCAAACATTACAGAGGAAATTATCAACTTGTTCTTGACCTAAATAGGTAGCACCGTCGAGCCAATTAGGGCGGAGAATACCGACGGAAACGTGAACGACCTCGCAGTGGCGATCGGAGGGATGGAGAGTGTAGATGAAGGAGGTTCCGTTGTTCCATTCGAGATCGTAATCGACGACTGGATTGAGCTGATCTTGAATTATGTTGAAGTTGCGACCGTTGGGCCAGTCGTACCATAAGTCCAATTTCTGGAGAGTTCCGCTTCTGTTCATGAACAGCACAGAATGAAATTGCTCCGGCCAAATTGCCGGAATAGGCTCCGCCGCCGAGAGCGACAAGAGAACGACGTACAGCAATATCGTATACAAGCGTTCTATTGCAGAAGCCATTGATGGATTTGAAGCCCTATGAATAAGAGATGTACACTGAAGGGGAAACAAGATAAGAATGTGGTGAATGTTAGGTTGCAAATCCATTTTGAGGAATCTCTCTCTCTCTCTCTCTCTCTCTCTCTCTCTCTCTTTCTAGAATTGTCCACGTTACATTGAAACGGTTAGCCAATTGGGCCCACCTCCATTAATTTGTTTACAACAAGCAGGAGTGGGGAGAGCTTTGTGGCAAATAATCCCTTGTCGCCATCAGTATTATATCCAGTATGCTCAATGGCTCAATCCGATATGTAGCACTGTTTTTTCGTAATTAAAGTGTATAATCAACACATCCATGGAAATCAGATCGCTCTCTGTACTTTTACTTTTCAGTTTCGATACCCTCCATTTTATCTTTATTACCAAAATTTTGAAAATATAATATTTGATCAACTTATACATGTGACTTACATGATTTATAGAAAAATTATCATTCTATAAAATTAGATCATGAATAATTAAATGACATATAATATAATATATGTATTAAAACTTTTAATTTAATTAATTTTAATAGATTCTATAATAATGTATATGTAAACAAATTAAATAAAATTATTGGTTAAAAATTCATAGTAGTGATATACACTATATTTTTTATTATACTGTATAGTTTGTTAAATATATTTATATTACTTTAAAGTTAGAGAAAATTACATTTAACTCCCTTGAGTTCACAGCACTAACACTCATCTAATTTTAAAAAAAAAAATATTCACCTTTTTTATACTTATTAAAAGACTTACCATTTTTTTTTAACACATTTATATCTATTTATGTACCGCGATATGTTTAGTATGATAAATACACAGATAAAATAAAAAAGATGATATAAACTAAATGTTATGTATAATTTTTTAATAATTATAATAGATTCGAGTACTTTCTCAAAATCTATGTAATTTCCTCTCAAATTGTAGTAATGGATAGAGACAATGCAAAGAGCACTTTATTTTTACCCAAGTTCATAAAGTATCAAAGTCTGTGCGTTTACGATTAATTTGAATGTCATTAACTCATCAACAAGTTAGTATGAGTTCTTTTTTCGGATACATAATATAAGACCAATTTGAGATTTTTTTCTAATCTCTTTTTATATGATTTCTTTCAATTTTTTTTAATTGTATTAATTATTTTTTTATTAAATTATTTTTTCATATGTTATAATTTTTCTGCAATATATAAAAATATTATAATAAAATTATAAATTAATTATATTTTTTAAAAGATAAATTTATAAAATAATTCAAACTATCAATATATTTAATATTATAATTAATTTTGATAATTTTTGTAATTTAATTAATCCTATATTATGTAGTATCTTTTATAGGATAACTCGTACGTTTATTCTCAAAGTCTCAATGGTCCAATATAAACTATAATATATTTTAAAACTAAATTACATTGTGATCTCTTAATTTAATTTTAGGTAACTTTTTAGTTTTTTTATCTTTTTTTTCCTGATCTTTTATTTTTATTTTAAGTGATAATTTGATATTTTATGTTTTAAAATTTCAACAATGTTATTCTTTTTTTATACAAAAATTCAAAAAAAATCATCAAAATTTTCACTCAAAACCCATAAAATTATAATCATAACTCAAATATTCAAATTTTATCAAATCCATAACTCAAATATTCAAATACACTCATATTTTCATCTCCAACAACATCAAATACAAAATAAAAATATGAGTTTATTTTAAAATTTAAGATATGAATTTGATTAAATTTGTATTTTATTGAAAATGATAATGAATTTTATGGGTTTTGTTTGAGAATTTTGATGATTTTTTTGAATTTTTGTAAACAAAAGGACAACATTGTTGAAATTTTAAAACATAAAATATCAAACTGTCACTTAAAATTAAAATAAATGACCAACTCAAGAAAAAAAAAAGATAAATGACTAAAACGTTACCTGTAATTAAATTAAGGGATCGCAGATGTAATTTATCATATATTTTATAGGATAACTAACTCATACGATTATTATAAAAGTCTTAATGGTCCAATATAAACCCATCCCAAATTGTATGTCACTTTTGGTCATTTCACTATTAATTTAAAGTAATTATGCGTTATTTTACATTATTATCCTCCATTAATCTTACGGAAAGGATAAATTAATTGATAGATTTAAAAAAAGACAAATTAATAAATAGTAAAGAATATTCTCTTAACAATTTGTCCTTTAAATATTTTATTTTTATCAAAAAAATAAATTAAAGAATCGCAGATGTAATTTATCATATATTTTATAGGATAACTAACTCATACAATGATTATAAAAGTCTTAATGGTCCAATATAAACCCATCCCAAATTGTATGTCACTTTTGATCATTTCACTATTAATTTAAAGTAATTATGCGTTATTTTATATTATTATCCTCCATTAATCTTAAAAAAAGATAAATTAATTGTTAGATTTAAAAAAAGACAAATTAATAAATAGTAAAGAATATTCTCTTGACAATTTGTCCTTTAAATATTTTATTTTTATCATAAAAAATAAATTAATTACACAATACATTGAGACACAGTTCACAACTCTTAAAATTTCGACTTACATTTACATTGTAAAACACAGTTCACAAATTTACAATTTTATATCCACACTACATTAATTAAAAAATAATAAACAATTCACGATTACAAAATCACAATTTATACTACTACTAATTTATAATCTTAAATTAAAACAATTCATAATTAACAAATAGAAGAAGAAAAAAAAGTAAAAATCTAAAAATTTCATATCTTAATAACTTGTTATTATTGTTTTAATAATTTATTATTATTGTTTTAATTATATATATATATATATATATATATATATATATATATATATATATATATATATATATATATATATATAAAGTAAATGGGATGTCTGAAGGTGCGCCACTGCTAATAACTAATCGGCATGTAATCAATAAAATAAATAAATTAGTTAAATAAAATAAAGTACATTAGAAAAAAAACATATAATATCATCTATAAAAAATAACTTGAATTTAAAGGACAAAAGTAAGAGTCTAAACCTGAACACTAGTAATAAAAACAAAATTCAAAAAAATTAAACATAATTTGCGAACAACAAAAATAAAACCTCAATTTTAACGTCTTTTTCCTCTATTGACAAGAGCTTCCCACATTGCAATTATTTGATAATTCACTGATTTGGTTTTCATTAACGAAGCTCATACATTGTATAACATTCTTCCATATCCCATTTTTGAGCGGGTCATGTTTATAGCTATTAGAAAATCGATATTGGATAAACTTGTCTACTCTTACACAATGAAGCATTTAGATTCCTTTTCAGCTTGCATTAGTGTTGTGACCACTTTATCCTGACTAATGGCTTTCTAGCTATATCTCTTGGAGCTAGTGTTGCAGGATGCCATGTATCGTAAAATTGTGGGGTCATTGCGAAGCCAAGCCAATGAATAGTATGATGAATATTGGTCCTTTATGCGATAATTTTTTTAAAGTTATTTGGAAGAAGGATTTTTTTAAATAAGTCTACATTCTAAATGACGATTCTCCAAAAGATTTTTTTTAATAAATAAATTTCTATTGAAATAATAAAAATAATACAATTATATTTTAAAATAAAATTTAGTATAAAATATATAAAAAAATATTAAAAGTATAACATAAAATATTATATTACTTATAAAATTTTGAATATAGTGTAATCATTCCATAACAATCCCATTTAGATAAAATATAATGAACAAATAAAAAATAGTAATAGTAAAAGAGTGAAAATATAAAAAAGAGTGAACTTGTGAAGAGTGAAGAAATATGATCATAAATTTGATCTATTTATAAATAAGACATCACTTTGAATGATCAATATTTCACTTTTTCACTATTAATATTTCTTCTTTACTCTTTATATTTCATCTAAATGACATCATTATGTAATGATAATAATCACATATCAACACTACACCACATTCAAAATTTTGTAACTAATACAATACTTTATGTTATATTTTTAATATTTTTTATATATTTTATACTAAATTTCATTCTAAAATAAAGATATATTATTTTTGTTGTTTTAATAAAAATTAAATTTTTTTTTTAAATTTTTAATGAAGTCGCCATTTTAAAAGACAACTTATAATTAAAAAAAAATATTTTAGTATTTAAATTTTAAAAGGGAGTAGTTTGGTAATTTTTTTCAAAAAAGGATTATTAAAAAAAATATTCCCCCTTTATGCTCTTCAAATCTTTTCCTAACAATTTGCATATTAGTTTCCTACATTTGTTAGTCTTCGGGTTAATCAACAAATAAATTTATTAATTTATATTAATTACATTTAAAGCTTCCTTTAATAAATTCTAACTTTAATGTGTTTCAGTAAAAAAAATCTTAATTTTCTTGTGTTTTCAACTCCTTGATTGACACATTCTTTCGATGTACTTCTTCGATTCCTAAATACAAGCAAAAATTATTTAAAAAAATTTGAGATATTTAACTTAAAATTTAGATCAAATATATCAATTATATGTAATTCATTTTTATTTATATTTTGGGACAAAGGAAATATTTAACACAACATAATTATAAGAACTTCAAGATACACAAAAAGATGCTAATGTATGATGTAATGAGGGTCAAACTTAGTCTTTGTCACTGGTATATCTTACTTGGACGTCTTCTCATGTATGAGAAATTCATGTAATTAATGCTTTGTTGAATACTTAAAAAGAATTGGTTACATTTTTAGAAAGCAACACATACATTTTTTTTTATATTAATTACATTTTAAACTTCATTTAAAAAATTCTCAATGTAAAAGGATTCAACAATTATTTAAAACCCATGTTTTTCTTCTGTTTTCACCCTTCTTTCCAAGTACTTCTCCGACTCCAAAAAACAAGCAAAAATTGATAAAAAAAATTAATATATTTAACTCAAAATTTAAATTAAATACATCAATTTTCTTTTACTATTTTTATTTATATTTTAGAACCGAGGCAATATTCAACACAACGTAATTACAAGAAGTTTCATATACACAAAAAGATGGTCATGTAAAATATAGAGTAACACATTTAGACTTTGTCACTCATTATATTTTATTTAGGCTTCTTCTCCTATATTGAGAAATTCTTATAATTAATATTTTTTTGAATACTTAGAATTGGTTATAATTTTCGAAAACTTATACAACCATTTTTTTTTTCTTAATTACATTTTCGGCTTACTTTAAAAAATTATCACCATCAAATGTTTCAACAATTACAATCCCTATTTTTCTTGTGTTTTCACCACCTTGAATGACACATTCTTTTCAAATACTCACTCATTTGCAAAATACAAACAAAAATTAATGAAAAAAAAAGTTAATGTATTTAACTCATAATTTGAACCAAATGCATTAACTTTCTTTGACTCATTTATATTTATATTTTGGGACAGGGGAAATATTTAACACAATAATTACAAGAACATCAAATGCTAATGTAAACTGTTAATGAGTAGCAATTTCAGTCTTGGTCACTTATTATATTTTACTTGGGCGTTTTCTCCTGCATAGAGAAGTTCTTATAATTAATATTTGGTTAAATTACATATGTAGTCCATTAACTTAATTTCAGTTAACGTTTTAGTCATTTATCTTTTTTTCCCCTCAAATTTATCCTTTATTTTAATTTTAAGTAATAATTTTATATTTTATGTTTTAAAATTCCAATAATGTTATCCTTTGTTTTACAAAAATTCAAAAAAATCATCAAAATTTTCAACCAAAATCCATAAAATCAATAATCATCTTCAATATAATATAAATTTTACCAGATCCATAACTCAAATATTCAAATATACTCATATTTTCATCTCCAACAATATCAAATAAAAAATGAAAATATGAATTTATTTCAAAATTTAAGTTACAAGTTTGATTAAATTTATATTTTATTGAAGATAATAATGAATTTTATGAGTTTTGTTTGAGAATTTTGATTTTTTTTTTTGAATTTTTGTACAAAAAAAGGAAAACATTGTTAATATTTTAAAACATAAAATATCAAACTATCACTTAAAATTAACATAAGGAACCAACTTGGAAAAAAAATATAAATGACTAAAATGTTACTTAAAATTAAGTTAAGGGACTGCATATGTAATTTAGCCTTAATATTTTGTTGAGTACTTAGAATTGGTTACAATTTCAGAAAACTTAATCAACAATTTTTTTCTTCTTAATTACATTTTTGGCTTCCTTTATAAAATTATCACCATCAAATGTTTCAGCAATTAAAATCTCTATTTTCTTTTGTTTTCACCTCCTTGTTTGACACATTCTTTCCAAGTACTCACTTGTTTGCAAAATAAAAACAAAAATTGGTCATAAAAAGTTAATATATTTAGCTCAAAATTTGAACCAAATACATCGACTTTCGACTTTCTTTTACTCATTTTGTCTATATCAGACGAGGAAATATTCACCACAACATAATTACAAGAACTTCTTGATACAAAAAAAATGTGAATGTAAAATATAATGAGTAGCATATTCAATATTTCTCAGTTATTATATTTTACTTTGGCATCTTAGCCTATATCGAAAAGTTCTTATAATTAATGTTTTGTTGAGTACTAATAAAGAATTGGTTACAATTTCAGAAAACTTAATCAACAAATAAATTTATTTTTTTCTTAATTACATTTTCAGCTTCCCTTAACAAATTATCCCTATCAAATGCTTCAACAATTAAAGTCCCTATTTATCTTGTGTTTTCACCTCCTTGATTGGTACATTCTTTCCAAGTACTCACTCGTTTGCACAATATAAACAAAAATTGGTCCTAAAAAAGTTAATGTATTTAGCTCAAAATTTAGACTAAATACATCAACTTCCTTTGACTAATTTTTATTTACATTGAGACGGATGAAGTATTCAACTCAACATAATTACAAGAACTTCCAGATACACAAGGAGATGCTAATGTAAAATGTAATGTATAGCAAATTTAGTATTTGTGCTCATTATATTTTACTAGCAAGTCTTTGCCTCTACGGAGAAATTCTTGTAATTAATGTTTTGTTGAATACAAACAAAGAATTGGTTGCAATTTCAGAAAACTTAATCAACAAATAAATTTATTTTTTTCTTAATTACATTTTCAACTTCCTTTAACAAATTATCACTATAAAATGTTTCAACAATTAAAATCCCTATTTTTCTTGTGTTTTCACCCTTGGTTGACACATTTTTTCCATTTTCCAAGTACTCCCTCGTTCTCAAAATACAAACAAAAGTTGGTAAAAAAAAATTAATGTATTTAGCTCAAAATTTGTACCAAATACATCAACTTTTTTTGACTAATTTTTATTTAGGAAGTATTCAACATGACATAATTGCAAGAGCTTCCAGATACACAAAAAGATGCTAATGTAAAATGTAATGACTGGCAAACTTAATCTTTGTCCCTCGTTATATTTTACTCGACGTCCTCTCATGTATCGGATAGTTCTTGCAATTAATATTTTGCTGAATTTTAAAAAAAAAAATTGATTAATCAAGTAGATGAAAACAAAACAATAATGTGGGCTTTAATTGCTCAAACAATTGGTTTTGTAAATTTTTTAAAGGAAATTGAAAGTGCAAATAAGACAACAAAACAAATTTATATGTTGGTTAAGTTTCTTGCCGGTGAAGACTCAAAAAATGGAAGGATTTTAAGAGATAATATTTATGATGTTTGGGGAGTGAAAGAAATATGAAAAGATACAGGTATACAAGTGAGCTACGATGTTGTGATACATATTATAACTCGGTGTTCTCTTATAAAAACGAGTAGAGGGAATATTGAATATTGATAGCATATGGGTTAGTATATCAGAACATACCAAGAATCCAAGTAATGTATAAAATGTATAATACAAAGATGAAGACAGATAAATTATTACCAAGTCGAGGACATGAATGAGGGCTTCAATTCGATTTTCATCAAGTGAGTGGATATTATCCTCTACCCATTTGCCAAGAACTAAATCGAGTTCCAGATACGCTCGTTGTTTGCTTCTATATAATAATAACCTGTTGAGTATTTAAAAATTAAACAAATAAAAAAAAAAAAAAGAAGTTAAACCTAATCAAA
>JBBPBS010000276.1:8623794-8671821 GCA_037974835.1 Cicer judaicum
GTATTACTTGAAATTAAGTTAAATTGATATTTAAGCAATTGTGTCTTATAAAATTAATAAAATAAATAAGTAGTGATATCGAGTAACTGTAAGAATCATCTGAATAATGATTTTGTTGCCAAATAATTCATTAAATTCAAAGCATTATTCAAAATAATTTTTTTAAACTATAATTGAATGAAAAATATATTGATGTTTTTTATAATAATTTTTTAATAATATAATTTTACTGAAACATAAATTGAATATATTTTTTAATTTAATTTTGAATGAACAAATCAAATTGAAAGGATTAATTTTATAAAAAAATAGTTGACTGCGTTGATCATGTTTCTGGAGGAAAAATATATTAACTATTATTATATATAAGAAATAAAAGTAATCAACTTATAGGTATTTATTTTAATTTTTATAATAAAAATAGTTGAGTAAATTGACCATATTTATTGAAGAAAAAATATTGCCTCAAATTGACATTAATTTTTATATATAAAATACGAAGACAATCATTTTTCAAGATTTTGTTTTTTATAACAAAAATAGTACATTAACTATGTTTTTGGAGAAAAAATGTTAGCTAAGTTTGACATAAACTATTAATATATATATATATAGAGAGAGGGGGGTAAATACCACCTATAGACTCTTACTTTAATTTCAATTAACGATTTAGTATTTTATCTTTTTATTTTCACGTTTTGGTCATTTATATTTTTAATTAATTTCAGCGTTACCCTTTAAGTGAGGTTCTGTTAAGAAAATCTTAAAAAATTCCTCTTCCGTTTTCTCTTCATTTTGGTTTTCTCTCTCATTTCTCTTTATGTTGTTTGGTTTTTGTTGTCATCTCCCTTCTCTAAATTCTCAAATTTAGGAACCATAACTTTCTCATATCCCATCTCTTGTTCTCCTCTGTCTTCACTCTCCTAAGCTCAGTGTCAGCCGACACAAGCTCAATTTCAGCGTGCACAAGCTCAACCAAGAATTTTTAGGCCAAAGTTCAAAACATGGAGAAAATAATATTAGAAATAGTACATGGAGGAACTGTCACTTTTTGATATTAAGAACTATTTGATATATCATTATGTTTGTGTATTTGTCATTATGTTTATTAGGAACAAGTCAACATTCTATTTATTATGTATTTGTCATTTTGTTTTGTTAATTGCATGTCATTTGCTGTCATAATGAATTTTGAGTTGTGAATGAATTATGTGTTATAAATGAATTTTGTCCAGGATTCAACAATGAATTATGAATGAATTACTGTGTTATGAATGAATTCCAAAGCAAGCATGAACAACAATGAATTTTGTCCAAGATTCAAGAATGAATTATGAATGAATTCTGAAGCAAGTAGGAACAACAATGAATTTTGAAATTGCAAATAAATCGTAGGAGACTAAAGACTGAAAATGAGAGATGGGATATGGGAAAATTAGGGGTTATGAATTTGGGAATTTGAAGAAGGAAGATGACAACAGAAACCAAACAACATAAAGAGAAATGAGAGAGAAAACCCAAATGAAGAGAAAAAGTAAGAAATATTTTTTAAAGTTTTTTTAACAGATTCTCACTTAAAGGGTAACGCTGAAATTATTTAAAAACATAAAGGACTAAAACAGAAAAAAATAAAATAAAAGACTAACTCGTTAACTGAATTTAAGTTAAGAGACTATAGATAATATATATATATATATATCTTAACCGGAAATATTTTAATTTACCTTATAATAAAAATAATTGAGTAAGTTAACTATTCTTTTGAAGAAAAACTATTACTTATAAATGGCATAAATTATTTTATAAAAAATATTCTCAACATACTTATTTATGATTTTTTTGGGAGTTTAAACACACTTTTTTTAAATAAAAAAATAAATAAATTTTGATATAATTAAATCATGCAAATTTAAATTTTGAATTGAAACAATACGTATAATATAATAATATCGACATTATCAATTAAGACATAATTAATACTTAATTATTTAATCAATCATTATATTAATAGAAGAATTTAAATGATATTCATTTGATGGTACAAATTAAAACACAAAATAATTTTTTTGAAGAAGTGTACATAACTTAAATGTCACTTAATATGAAACAAAAGAAGTGATAACAAAAGATTCATGTAATAATCGGATGATTAAGCTCCCCTAAAAATATTAGCCTTATATGATTAAGATTAGTTTGGAAATGAAACCACTAATTAGGTGTCAGGAGTTATAAATCATTTTAACCAGATCAGTGAAATATATAAATCGATTCTCACAATTATAAAAATGGGATATAGTCCTTTAATTTTTAAAATTAACAATTGCATCCCTCAAATTGTAAAAAATTAGACAACGTAGTTTGTTTATTATCTTCTACAGTTATAATTTGTGACGTAGTATGCTAAATAAACGTATTATCTTATTACGTAAATCTAGCATAAGTGCATATCAATATAAAATATATAGTATAAACTCATGCGACATATCGGTCCAAGAAT
Organism: Cicer judaicum; assembly: GCA_037974835.1. NCBI lineage: Eukaryota > Viridiplantae > Streptophyta > Magnoliopsida > Fabales > Fabaceae > Cicer > Cicer judaicum. The sequence goes on from JBBPBS010000276.1 coordinate 8,626,292, forward strand.
GTCAGCTAACACAAAAAGCTCAAACTTTTGAGAATCATGTTTTAATCTGCACATAATAGACTTTAAGAAGTTATCATATATACAATGACGGGTGTATACAGGATGGATCGGATGTTTACCGTGAATCAATTTTATTTGGATGAAATTTTTAATATATGATTTTTATTTTAAATTTAAACCAAATCAATTTGATTAGGATTAAATTAAGTTTGTATAATATTAAAAAAAATATTACTTTAAAATAATTATATTAATATTTTGAATATTTAACAAATATTAAATGATATCACAACATACTATAAAAATATTTAAAATACTTATACAAACGTAACAAAATAATTAAATTTACAATAAATTCTTAAATATAAACTAACAATAAAATTTTAACCATTCATCAATAATAATAAAATAAAAAATAAAAATATATATATATTATATTAATAAGTTGAATTCGTAGATCTTCTTAAATATATTTAAAAATTATTAAATTTAATCGAATTGATTCGAAAAAACCCTTAATTTTACATGTATATGTCGACCTATCTAACTATAAATTTGATTAATATGTTTCTTTGAAAAAGACTAAATTCTTTAACCAGAACTTACAATCTGGTTTATTCCCCTTTTCAATGCATCTCCCATCTCCATGAGTTTTCTCTGAAGTTTCTCAAAATCCACCTTTTATGTGGATCTTCCCCTAATTAATATTTTTTTAAAGATAATGAACAAGTAAGTTCATAGTCAATGTTAATTGGCCAGTGTAATTGGTTGGCCAACCTGACAAAACATCATGGCAAAAGCCCTAAAAAAACTGCAAATTATTGTAAAAAGAATTTAGGATGCTATGAAAATTAAGCAAGATAGAAGGGATTTATGCACCATTGTTAGATAATATTGCGCAAACAAGTTTAATTTATATTTTAATAACTACTAATCATAATTTTTTCCCCTTTCTTGAGTTATAGTGAAGCTTCAATAATTGACTCACAATAGAAAGAATATTGAGTTATATAACATGATATGAAAGAAAAGGAGCATTAATTTGACCATTTATCATAATATATCTGAACCATATATATAAAACCAGAAGGAAGTAAAGTTATATAAGTTTGTTTTCCTCTGCAAAATTAGTTTAATTATACAAAAGCATAGTGTACTTAATTAAAAATTAATCTCTTTTCTTTCAGCAAAAAACTTCCCTGTAATAGCTTGATCAGGAACAAGGGCAATCCAAACACCAGTATCAGCACCTTGTTCAACTGTAACACTTCCTGCATAACCAGTTAGTGCAGTTTTGACCCAACCAGGACAATAACAATTAATATAAATCTTTTGACCCTCTGGCTTATCAGAAAGCTTCCTTGCCATATACCTTGTATATGTATTAACTGCAAGTTTTGATACAGAGTAATCAGTATATGTTTGAGGCCACCCTCCTGATTTCCAACTTCCATTTTCTACTTGTTGTAGAAAAGTTGATATTGTTTCATCAATTAATTCCTCTGAAAGAGATTCCACATCACTTAGTTTCTCCCTCATAGCCTCATTTTCTATTCTCTGTAACACAATCATCTAATTCTAGTTAAATACTTTCTAATAAGCCGATAGATATCAAGGGAATTCAAAATAACATAAATTGTTTACTCACATTTCGTTTGCCGTTTAATCGACCCAAACGTGAACTCACATTTACAATACGAGCACCTGCAGCAGATGGTTTCATCAATGGCATCATAGCTTCAATCATTCTCTTCGTTCCATAATAATTTGTTTCCATAACCTTACGAGCATTTTCAACTGATATATCAGTCCCCGTATTGGAATTAACACCAGCATTATTTACCTACATATAACATATTCTTTCTTAATTACAATCAACTAATAATTATATAAACATGCATACCACTACAAAAATTACACATAAATTGATCTTCAATTTTGCCGTTACAAGCATAATATTTTTTTTTAGTTTTCTGATATCTATATGTCATATAACCAATGATTTTATGAAAACTAAGAAATGTAGAGTTTAACCAATGTTATCATAGAAGATCAATTTCCACATGTAGTATTTTTTAGAAACTTACCAAAATATCTAGGCCACCGTACTTTTCCTTCAACCACTCAGCAAATTCATTAATTGATGAAGAATCTAATATATCAAGTTGATGACAATCCACATCCAAACCACCTTCTTGTAAGACCTTAATTGATTCAACACCAACACTAGCATCTCTTGATGTCAATATAACAGTAACTCCATGATCCGCAAGCTGTCTTGAAATCTCAAACCCAATTCCTCTGTTTCCACCGGTAACCACAGCAATTGTTTCCTTGGACCACCACCTTTATATATATATAAAAAAAACCATATGCACAAATATTAACACAATAAAACTATTAATTTAACAATCATAAGTTCACGATGATGTTGATGATAAATTTTTTATAATATCCAAAAATCACAATTAACCAATCACATGTGATTTTAAAAATAACTATAATTAAAGTAAGACGTTTATACACTAAAATGTAGGTTTAACTGCAGTTTTTGATCCATTTTATTTCTCCTCAATTTTGGTCTCTCAAACAAAATTTTGGCCCAAAACTCGATCAAGTGTCATTTTTTTAAGCTACACCACATCTTTTATGATAATAAATTTTAGATATAATTGTTGCACCGCGAAATCTTGAGATATTGTGTGACTTAAATAAATGCAGAAAAATGATACTTCGTAAAGTTTTGGACCAAAATTCTATTTTGGAACTAAAACTAAGAAAAAATAAAATAAGAAGATTACTTTTAAGATTCAGCTAAATTAAAGGACAAAAACTGCAATTAAACCAAAAATAGATATGAATTAAAAAAATTGTAACCAATGACAACTTTATTTAAAACTACTTTTTGAGTATATTATTAAAAACTAATTTTATTGGACATTAAAAGAATTAATATAAGTATGTAGGTAGAAGATCAAATGAACCTCTGGTGATCAGAATAAGGAATTGTTCGCAAAAGGGAAATCTCTTGCAATCTCTTGTCTTTTCGTGACTTTTCTTTGTGACCCATGTTTGTATAGTTGTGGATATAACAACAATGAAGCTAAATTGAAAGTAGCATTGCTTGGAGTATGGGATAGTGCAACGTTGAACATGAAAGAGAATTATGTTTGTATTGTATCACATATGTTATCCGCATGCAAAGGAGAAAATTGTTGTAATAGAATGCCACGTTATTGGTTCAAAAGCACCTATGTTGTTGGCCTCTAGGTCAATGTATGGAACTAGACTTAAGGTAACAACAACTAATTTTGTGTAAATTGTTTTAAACTATTAACACAACACAACCGTTTATAGACATATCTCCCTATAAATGGTTGACTTCGCATAAAAAACTATATAAAAAACTATTGCTAGAAATGTTTGTGAAGTTAAATCTATAGCAATAGTTTTTATACTAATGGATTAAATTCATATAAAAAAAATTATAATTTTGGTTTTTTTATTTTTATCGCTTCACAAAATTGGTTTATTTATTTTATAAGTCGAGATTTTTGGTCAATCTCTTATATTTTTTAACTAAAAAATAACGATTTAACTTATTTTAAATAACGTGATATACAATTCTATTATAGAGAATTATTTAGGTATTTTAATTATTCATTTGTTACTAATTAAACTATAAATATAATATTTTTTTAAAGTTGAATGTTAAATTTTACATCATCGTATCATATGACACGTTATTTAAAATATTTTATATCGTTATTTTTTATATCGTGTGAGTTAGTACTATACAAGTGGGCCAAAGAGCCTAAAATTGAAAATAAAAGAAAAGTAATTAATTACAATTTCATTTTTTAAACAAGAATTACAATTTCATTTTTTAAACAAGAATTACAATTTATTTTTTATATATTATACCATTTGTTAAGATTTTTTTTATGTGAAGAGTTCTCTTTTAGTAATCTTCAAAGTGGAACATAATTTAGAATGAATACAAAATTACAACCTAAAATAATTTCTAATACTGTTTCTATAGAATTAAGGGTAAAAACTATTGAAAATAATTTATATACTTTTTTTATAAAGAAAATGATTTATATATTTAATAACTGGAGATATACATATCAATTTAAATTACTAATTATAACAAATTGGTATGCACAAAACGAAATTAGTGGATATGTTTCCCCCATACATGAAGCGAATATTTTTTATTTATTTTTTTATGAAGTAACCAAGTAAAGTTTTAAAATAATATTGAATAAGTCGGCCATAATATATAAATAAAAGGTATAAATACATTTTTAGTTTGTATAAATATATATTTTATTTGGATTCTTGATAAATAAATCTTCGGGTGAATTCTTTACAAATAATTTTGTTTGATTTTAATCTTTCTAAATTGATTGTTGTTGTTTTCTATGGTCAATGTTATTGTGTTTACTTTGTGTAAATTTTGTGCATGTTTATAGTTAGTCTATGTAATTAATTAATACGTATTGCTAATTTTTTTTAATAGTTGTATACAATTTGTTTTTACATTAAATTTTTTCAATGTGTCTTAATTCATTATAAAAACTATTTTCATGTGATAAAAATTAAATATTTCATAAATTATATTGACTAATCATCAATTCAAACAAAACAAAGAAACAAAACCAACAAATATTTATATTTGTAAGTATTAAAAATAGATTAAAGGGTATTTGTTGGATTAGGATATATAGAAAAATACCTTGTAGAATTAAAAATATAATGTTAAAAATAATGTCTTATAATATTTTCTAAAATACTTTTTATATTCAAGATTTTATAGTATGGATTTATATTATATAGGATTTTATATGATTCAAAATGATTTCGTGTATATTTCATTATAAGTGTTAATAAAAATGTATAAAGCAATGATAACATCTGGAGGACATAAAAGTAAACCCATTATAATTTTCTTCAAATATTCATAGTTATGCCAACCCCCTTGTCCTTTCATTTACAATCATCAAAAGTAATGAAAGAGATTAACATGTTATTTTAATTTTCAAACTTCATTGCAGTGATATATATAATATTCTGTAATACATTTTCAATACAATATAAAATGAATCAGATAATATTAGATAAAAACACATAAAGCTAATCCCGTTAGGAATAATTATAATGTAACAAAATTATTATATATTACAAAAATGAAATATAATATGAGTATTATTTTCTTATAAACTAATTTTATTAATTGTATTATTCATTTCAAAAAACAAAAAATGTTTTGATATTTTACTATTATCTTTGTGACGATTTAAAAAAGTGAAAAACAACACAATAATTTTTTCAATTAAAATTGTTTTAACTAATTTCTCATTGAAGCTTTGTTTTTTTTAAAAAAAGTTATAATAAAAAAACATTTTAGAAATTATTTAAAAAAAAGCAATAACAAATAATCCTCAAACTCGTTTAAATTACATAAATGTGTTAATTGAATATCACAGTAATATTTTATGAGAATAAGAAATAGTTCAGAATCCTTTAAAATCCAATCTTAACTCATACAAAAAAATGTTATAACTGCATGAAATAAATTAAGTGGGAAGAAGAGGAATCTAAATGAAAAGTAAAGCATTATTGTTGTAAGGTAAGAGAATATCCAATAAAATTCTTCGTTTTCACTCACTCATAACTCATTAATCAGTTGTATTATCATTCTTTTTTATTGTTAACACGACAGCACAAATTTATCCTCAAATAATCATATTTCCCAATCCTTAAAGTGGCAAAAGATACATCAACAAAACATAAACTTGGTCATTGTTATTGTTATATACTGAAATAGAAATAGAAGCAAAATGTTGAAACCGTCGCAATTACCAGTTATGTAATTTACAGTTTTCAGCATCCTTCACCTGCGTCTCGATCGTCCAATTCCTCTTTGAGTTCCACTCTCTCACTCCAACATTACTATCTTAACCATTTATTTCTCATAGAAGATAGAAGAAGAACATCGAAATTTTGACCCATTTGACCCCACAACGTAAAACTTCAGATCTGAAACCAAAGGTAGAAACTTTTCGACCTTTAAATCCAAATGCTCCAAAGGGGTATCTCATAATTAGTCGAAACCATCAAAGATCGAATTAACACGATGAGTGGAAAAAAGAAGAACCCCAAGAATGTTTCGATGGATCACGTGCTTGTTGCTTTAGGCGAAACGAAAGAAGAAAGGGAAATTCGTATTCGAAGTTTGTTCAATTTCTTCGATGCAGGGAGTAATGAGTACTTGGATTATGGTCAGATAGAAACAGGGTTATCGGCATTGCAAATTCCAGCAGAGTACAAGTACGCGAGGGAACTTTTCAAGGTTTGTGATTCCAATAGTGATGGTAGGGTTGATTATAATGAGTTTCGTAGATATATGGATGATAAGGAATTGGAGCTTTACTGCATCTTTCAAGCCATTGATGTTGAACATAATGGTAGTATTCTCCCCGAAGAGCTTTGGGATGCACTTGATAGGGCTGGTATATTCTCTTTCTTTCCCAATTTTTATAATTTTGCTTTTGCCTTGCCTTTTAATCACTTTTAGTTACTTGTTACTATTTTTGTTAGGTAGTTAGTTACTGGTGTTTAGGAAGGGTTAGAGTCCGTTTGTTGCAAAATCACTTTCTTAATAAAAAATTATCACTTTTCAGAATTTTTATCTGATTGTTACAGCTTTTGAAAAAAAACCAGAATCTGAATATAATCTAGAACCTGCTTAAATGAGAAGTTGTGTAATTACTTTTTGCTACCTGTTACTATTTTTGTTAGTTAGTTACTGGTGTTTAGGATGTCTTAGTTCCAGAAATAGTTACTTCTTTAAGTAGGTTGAGTTTTTTATTAGGAGAATTTTACCAGAAGAAAATTATGCTGTCATAGTACAAACCAGATATATATATATATATATATATAATAGAAAAAAGTTTAATTTTCATACACTTTCGTAAAAAAAAGTTCGCTCCAAGACACCACAACCATTTATATGTGTGGCTTTAATCAGAATTGAAAGGAGGATAGTGCAATTTTCTCAACAAATAAAGGTGATCATTAGTGTTTGTTTTATAAATAGAAGGGGTAGTGCTAATCAAACATACCTCACTAGAGTTGTATATGATTTCCTTTTTTTTTTTAACAAGTTACTAAAAGGATTGATAAAATGTGTTTAATACCTTTTGATCATTGTCTGTAATTCATTGATTAGGAACAGCATTTTTTAATTTAAAGCTTTTTGTGACAAAAAGTAAGTTAATCAAACACATCACATTGGTTTTTAGACTTTAGTAGTTTAGAATAAGTGGAAATTGGTTTGTGGATTCTATGATTTTGAGGAGATTTGCTTTGCTTTTTTAATATTAAACTTGTAGCCAGTTGTAACAATTATCTGCGATGAATTTTGAGTGGAATATTGACCAGCTGCAGATGCTTATATTCATTCACAGTTTTAGTGAAACCTTCGTGATATGCTTCCCTTTTGCTGATGTACTGTTGCGTTTTTTTTGTATAATTTTTTTTTGGAATTCATTTATTAGATCAGCATTATGCTTGGGTTTTAGGAAGAGCTGTTCAATCTATGATGGTAAATTCTATGTTGTGTATTTTCTATACAAGCATTTTCATTCTATATTGTGTTTGTTACATCTCTGCTTGCTCGGTTTCTTATGAACAATAATCTGCTCTGGCCACTGCACATAGTAGATTTTGACGATGGTATTCCTTTTTGTCTTGTTGTGAAAGTTTTATCTTTTTTTAAGTAATAGTATTCATCATAAGCCTGTGCAGTTTCAATGCTGCAGGAATTGAAATGGACGAGGAGGAGCTTGCTCGCTTCGTGGAGCATGTGGACAAGGACAATAATGGAACTATCACTTTTGAAGAATGGAGAGATTTTCTTCTACTTTACCCTCATGAAGCAACAATTGAAAATATATATCACCATTGGGAGAGGGTGTACCATGTAGACATTGGAGAGCAAGCTGTCATTCCCGAAGACATTAGCAAGCATGCTTACCGGAGCAAGTATTTTATCGCTGGTGGAATAGCAGGAGCTACTTCGCGTACTGCCACTGCTCCTCTTGATCGTCTGAAGGTTGTCTTGCAAGTTCAGACTACACGTTCTTCTGCTATGTCAGCAGTAGCAAAGATATGGAAGCAAGATAGTTTAAAAGGGTTTTTCCGAGGTAATGGATTGAATATTGTGAAAGTATCACCAGAAAGTGCTATCAAGTTTTATGCTTTTGAAATGCTGAAAAATGTAATTGGAGATGTGGAAGGCAACAAGTCTGATATCGGTGCTGCCGGGCGGCTTGTTGCAGGCGGCGTGGCCGGTGGAATTGCACAGACTGCAATCTATCCATTGGATCTTATCAAAACTAGGTTACAAACCTGTGCCTCTGAAGGTGGAAAGGCTCCTAAAATTGGAACACTCACAAAGAATATTTGGATGCAAGAGGGTCCTCGAGCTTTTTACCGGGGGCTTCTTCCATCTGTGATTGGCATGATTCCTTATGCTGGTATTGATCTCGCGGTTTATGATACCTTGAAAGATATGTCCAAGAGATATATTATTCATGATAGTGGTATGTTGTTACTTTAACTGCTATACGAATACACTTAATTTTTTCGCCTGAGTGAAACCATTTCTTATTATTTTTTCCCTCTTTCATAGAACCTGGTCCTCTAATACAACTTGGATGTGGAACAATTTCTGGAACACTTGGAGCTACTTGTGTCTATCCACTTCAGGTTATTCGTACTAGGTATAACATCATCGGTATTAACTCTTGTTTCGCTACTGTCCTTACCCGATTGAAACGATTGGAGTGGGAGATGGTACTATCATTTGTGTTTTTCAGAACTGGTTTTCTAATTGTTATTTGAGGGCTTGATTTTTTCTCACATTGTTTCATTTTAATCATTTTCAGGCTGCAGGCACAACCTTCCAACGCTTCAGATGCTTACAAGGGGATGTTTGATGCATTTTGTAGAACTTTTCAGCATGAAGGCTTTCGAGGTTTGTACAAAGGACTCCTTCCAAATCTACTGAAAGTTGTGCCAGCTGCTAGCATTACTTATATGGTCTATGAACGTATGAAGAAAAATCTAGATCTAGATTAGAGTTTATATAATAATACGCCTACTTTTGACACGTGGATCTAGCTACTTGAAGTGTTGGCTTAGCCCTGGCCTGATGCTATTTCCAATTTGCTTTGAACATTTAGATTTTAAGTACAGTGTTTCTGGAGCTTAGGAGACTATATCTCGTAGTTGAGAGCTATTTATAGATATTTGCTGATGTAATTGAACTAATGCAAATACCTTAGTAATTCTTGCATTGTTGATGGTGACGATAAAAAATAATGATAGTATTATTAGTTCTTTAGGCATTATTGTTAAATAGTAAATACTAATTCGTTTTGTGACTCTTGAAACACAATTTTGTTGTCAGAAACATGGGATGTAGTTCCCCATGTTTTGAGGAATTAGTTGTAACATTCTTTTAGATCAGATGCTAAAATACAGTGGCGGCGGATCTTTGTTACGCGGCTGGATCGAGCTTCTCGATGAATCCATACATTGCTTGAAATCCTTTAAAACTCAAGGTGCTCTTGGACTTGATGTCTAGTGAGTTGGAGAATTTCAAGCTAGTTGGGTTATTACTGCAGAATAAACAAGGTATTTTCGTTCATGTTTTAAAAACACACCCTTTAATTTGGCAATAGGAACATGGGCTTAAAGTTATATTGCATTATGTGACGTCGTTTATACAGATGACTAGAGATTATTCTCATTTCTCCATAAGTTGTAATATTATATTTGATTATATACTCAAAACTATGGTAACAGAGAATATTGAAAAAAATAGTTTAAAACAAGTGAAGTACGTGGCAATAATGAATCATCTTATCTACTTTCTTTATTGTCTTTTAAAAAAAGTTGTTTATTAGCTTTTGCTTTTTACAGTTAGTTGGTGGAAGACAGTGCGAAATCCGTAATGCATTCGTTGTTTTTATTTTTTTTGGCTTCGCCGGTTGCTGGTGGTATGAAGATCGAATGTTCATGTGATATTATTTGAATAAAACTCCACTTGCAAGTTGCATCCTATGCTTGATGTCATTTTTATTTATTTATTTGGTATGGAATTAATTTCTAACCGCCGTAAAACTATAATTAATGGCAAAATTGCATATGCGCTCATTTGATTTAGGTTACGAGGCTAACATAGATCATTAGTCTAAGTAGAATTTAAAAAAAACTAATTAATTAATTTTTTATTTAAAATTAAAACCTTAAATGAAATTCAATTATGATTACTACGGTCAATCGTATATAGCGGTGTAAATATTTGTCATTGCCACATATAATTCGTTCTATTTGTAAAATTATTTGCACTTACTTATGCATAATTATTGAATCCTTTAATTTATATTAAGAGTAATAATTTTTTTAATTGTAGTCTTAGTCTCCTAATATTACAAATTTATGAAATTGATCATCTTTTAAATATTTTACAATATTGATCTCTCGTTCTTATTTTTAATTAAAAAATTATAATGCGACATATTGTAGATAATGTGTCGTATGATATAACACTAATGGAATTAAAATAAAATTCTCTAAAAACGTAATTTTCAATGTCATAAAATTTTTACTTTTGTAAAATTAATTAATTAATATATCTTGATGATTATACGTCATGAAATCATGTATACAATACTATTTATAATATATTAAATTGTAATTTTTTTTAATTTAAAAATGTAATAGATGAACTGAAACTATCAACTTTTAAAATACGAGATCAATTTCGTGAATTAGTAAAAATAAATAAATTAAAAATATAATTAAACCTAACTTTTATTCTATTTTGCATAATTTTGTTAAACTAAATGTTGTAATATAAATAAAATAGTGTCATGATATAATTGTTAAGAGTTTAACAAATTAAAATATCAACATTAATAGTATTAGTTAGTTCAACAACTTTACCAAACCAAATATGATAAACTAACTTAGCTTATCAGCTACTTCTCACAAACATATCCTTAGCTTTAACATTTTCCCCTCATCATTTGTAGATTAATAGATTACCTTCCCCACATGCACAATCATCGAAATTTAGAACGAATGGCAATTCCGGTCAAACATTCCAAATTAGATGAAACATGTGTGGAAAAATAGTACATCAAATGATCCTAAATTGCATGAAGCATATGTGGAAAAAGAAATAAAACATAAATGATTCTAAGTTACATGAAGCATATGTAAGGAAAAATAAACATAACACAAATGATCACAATACAATATATAGCAATCCACACACGCACTTAAATGTCTTAAAACAGAACAAAACTAACAAAACACAAGTACTTGTATTTGAGAAAAAAAGTGCAATTAATCCGTGTGCAACATAAACTGATCCTGGAAGAAAGGCGTTACCTTCCCTTTGCCTTTATGACTTGCCTTCTCTTTTCACATCATGGAACAAGAGAGTATCATACTTTGCCAAAACTCAACTTGCTCACATCATCATCATCATCATCATCACCACCACCACCATCATCATCATTTTTTTCTTTCTCCATATGATCTAATTTGTTACTCGAAAGGAAATAGAGAGGTGAACTTACTAATAGCATTCAAGTATATATATAAATCCTATCCAAAGCAAAGATTCTTGGATGAATTAAATAACTTCAAATCAATTCCATCATAATGGTAATAAGATATTTTAAATTCACATAATATAGTAATTTATAAAGTGAGAATTGTGCTCTTTATAAACTATTTTAAAACAATTCCAACTAGGGACTTTAGTTTTTCACAAATACCAAATATAACAGATCAGCTAGGAAACATTCAAATGGTCCCGTCTTCCTAATTAGTAATTAAATTGTTAGGGACATATTATCCCCATAACTTGTAATTTGTAAAAATAATATTAGTCTTTTATTTTAGACTACGTTTATATCGGTGGTATGAGATAAAATTGAATGGAGTAATTTTATGTTTCATTGTTTAGATTTTCAAAAAGAGAATAAAATAAAATGAAATATAATAAAATGTATTCATTCTATTCCATCACTTATTCTCGTTTTGGTTTTCTCTAATTTCCGACAAATAAAATGAAATTTTCTTTAAAATATTTACTCTATCATAAAATATCCAAATAATAAAGTGAACATTTTATTTTATCCTACTCCACTCCATTTCACTTTACAGATTTTAAAATATTGAATCATATAGCCTTACAGTTAATTAATTAAATACAGAACTATATTCTATAAGAGGTAGGGAGCTTCACTACATGTGCAAACGGATAAAGGAATAAGAGAGGAAAAGTATAGATGTACTTTGTATAGATTAAAAAGATGTCAATAAATTATATAATAATGTAAAGCATGTCAAATAGGTTATAGCAACAAAAAACGACAAGTGTAAAGACAGAACAAGGAGGTAGATAAGCACTTGTAGCATTTTCTATAATTGTTTGGTGCTCTTCACGATTAGTGGGATGTTGGAAGGACTCTTAAAACATAAAGAGTATATAGCTATGGAACTTGATTCGATTCATATTTTAATTGTAAAATTTAAATTAAATCTGTATTTTTTTTAATGGTTTGATCCACATCCAATGGACTACGAGGTTATGATTATATGAACTCGAAAACAACCACAACCATACCATCGTCTCCTCCTATCTTGTTCCCATTCTTCTTAATTTCTTTTTGGTCGACTTCTATTTTCTTTATTTACAATATTTTTTTTATAAGCTTTTGGAATTGAGGATTCGATCGTCCTCCACATTGTTGCGATTCAACAGAATAATTGTTTTATTTTATTTTATGGAACAAACAAAATAAATATTACTGAATTAATGTTAAATTCTAATTAAAAAAAACATACTGCACCACACTACATCATAATATCATGTATGAGAGAATCATGACCGCTTGAAATAACACATTTTCTAGATATATCTGGGTTTCTTGTTAAATTTAAACTATATTCATATCAAGTTCAAATTTCACCTTAAAATGTTACTGCATCAAAATTAAATTCAAACTAAATTACTCTATCATCTATGAATAAAATAGAGAAAATATTATATTTATTAAGTATTAATACATTATCAATATTATAAATATATAATAAAAAATATTACATTTGAAATAATATAAATAATATTAATTAAATGATATAATTAAAATACATATATTAAAAATGGAAAAGGTAGTTTATTTTGGAACAACTATTTTACAAATGAATGATTATTACGAGAGTGATATAAGTTAAGATTTTATTACTTAAAATGTTACTGCATTAAATCTACAAAACGGATAAAATAGTGGAGAGATAATTATTTAACATCAACATGTGGACGTGCCGGAGTGGTTATCGGGCATGACTAGAAATCATGTGGGCTTTGCCCGCGCAGGTTCCGAATCCTGCCGTCCACGAATTTTTATACTAATTTTTGAAAAATAATGAAATGGCTAAATTTTTATCAATTTATTAAAAAAATAGAACAATTAACTATAAAAATATATCAACTTCTTAATATTTTTGATTAAAAAATTTGATAATTTTATTTTAATTAAATTTGTTGACATTTGATATTATATTTTTACAATTAATGTTTTGATTATAGCATTTATTAATAATTGTAGAAAAATATATAAATTAATTTGAGGTAGCTTAGTAAAAAAAATAAGTAATACAATTAAAAATTCAAAAAAAGTTTTATAAAAATAGTGAAATAAATTTTTTTTAAAACTATTATTGACATTGATAGTTTAAAAGTGAAGTGTTTTAAGAAAAATAAATAAGAAACTAAACGAAAGAAAAAATTATAAAAAATGTGTTTTTCTTTAATATTGTTACGATACTTTAATAATTTAAAAATATATGAATCGTAAGATTGCTCTTAACATTCTTTCAAATTTTTTTTTGAAAGAGTTTTCTCTATTTTCTTCATCATTTCATGTTAACTTATACTTGGAGAGTATATATTCGATTATCATTAATATTTAAAAAACTATAAACACTAATTTATAGTGGATCGCGGTAGCAATCTCCATATTTTTTTAATAGTTGTTACTAATCATTAAAGTAATGAATGTAAGTTTTTATTAGGAGTAAAGAGTGATCAAGAGATTGATTGGACACTTATATTTTATCTTATACTAATTTGTTATAGGGATAGCGTATGTCACACAACACAAGTGCGTGAGATGCGCAAGGGGCGGCAAAACCAGGGAGAGCAGGTATGGGTAGTTTAGGAAAGAAAAATGAGAAGGAGGGGTGTAGGAAAAAGTGAGATGCGAGTAGAAAAAAGTGAAGTGTTAGTAGTAAAGGTTCAGTTACATTGCAGGGGCACATGGTTCTAAAACAAAGCCCAATTAAATTTTCTTTTGAATAAGCCCAGTCAAATCCTTACATCTCGATAGTCGATACTACCTTTTACTTTTACGACAAAAGAGTAGATAATTTAAGACAAAATTTGGACAGCTATATTATTATATTATTATTTTTTTGACGAAGGAAATTATTATTTTATAGACGGTCTTTTTTTCTTTCTCCAAACAAAATTATTAATTATTTATTGAATTTATTGAATTTATTGAATTGAACAGACAGTTGGATTTGAGATTGGAATGGTATTAGGAGAAGCAAATGATGCAAGACTGCAACGTGGCGATAAATGATTGGCTAATGTCACGTGGCACGTAATATCATTGGTTGAAACAGGTGGAACTAGCGTAAGTGTTGTATCACATTCTTAACTCTCTTCTTTTTCAACAGCGAGTGAGTTATCACCATCATCTATTTAGATCTCAGAAACGAGGAGATTTTTATTTCAGAGTTAGGGTTTGGTAATTGAGGAAGAAACAGAGATAATTTGAGAAAGAGTAACAGCAATGGTAGACCGAAAGGAAATCCCTATGGCTATGGGGCTATTGGCGGTGCTCCTTTTCTTCGTTGCTTCCTCTTCTTTTCATCTTGTTCGCGCTTCCGATGATACAGAAGACGCGGTAATTCATATTCTTCTTTATCAATTTTTTGCTCTCATTTTTTGTGGTGGATCTCTGATTCGTGAATTTTTCTGTTTAGATCTTCTACGAGTCGTTCGATGAGGATTTTGATGGCCGTTGGATTGTATCCGAAAAGGAGGAGTATAATGGTTAGTAGATTATATTCTATTAATGTGTGGTCGTTTTTTGTGTTTTTTCCTAATGGAAGTAGTTTGATTAAGGTGTGAAATTTCTGATTTATGAAGTTAAGGTGTGAAACATGTCGGTTTCTGCTGCTATAAAGTGTATATGTTTTTCAGAATTAGTATGAATCAGTGCAGTTATATTCAAGTAATAACTAATTCGGATTATCCATTCGTTGTTGATACGTCCTCTAGATTGGTAGTGCTCATTAGTTAGATCAAGTTAATCCGAATACTATACAATTCAGAAACAAACTAATTGTTATGTTAGTGAACTATTTTGAATTTTGCGCATAAATATGTTATATACGTCTAATTTATGTAAATTTGGTGTTAGTGTGCACTACATACACTGCCAAGTGGTTATACATGTATATGATATCGCAGGTTAGATTTGGGTTCCCCTTTGATCTCTTTTCAAAATACTGGGACCCAATCATAATTTTTAACTTAGAGGAATCTTTTTGAAAATTTTCTAAAAATATAAGTGATTGTGGTGGCAATGTTGAGGGGTTGTTGGGGATGTCCTTGCGGAATCACGAATGACCGTACATCAATTATTATATACAAAAAATTAAAAATGAAAGTATAGTGAATTAGTGGTCAAATATATTATTAATGAAATTTAATGTATTATTAAGAATGAAAGTATATTATTTCATCCTACCACTTTCATTTTATTTCTGTTCTTAATTCCGGGGTCCATGTTTCATATCTGATTCTGAAGACTAAGCAATGAAGTATACTTTTAGCTTGTTTTAGATAATACAACGAAGCTTGGAGGTTTAAAACCCTACTCCTAGCAAAATATGCAAACCCAAATACGTGTCCCATCTAATGCTTGATATATATGTATTTCATCCTGCAAACTGTTATTTATATTCTGATTTTTATTTTGGGTTTCAGGTGTCTGGAAGCATTCAAAGAGTGATGGACACGATGATCACGGACTTCTTGTTAGTGAACCAGCAAGGAAATATGCTATAGTTAAAGAACTCGATGAGTCTGTCAGTCTTAAGGATGGAACAGTTGTTCTTCAGTTTGAGACTCGCCTTCAGAATGGCCTTGAATGTGGTGGTGCATATCTTAAATATCTTCAACCCCAGGAAAGTGGTTGGAAACCCAAGGGATTTGACAATGAATCTCCATATTCTATCATGTTTGGTCCAGATAGGTGTGGGGCAACAAACAAGGTTCACTTCATCTTCAGGCATAAGAATCCAAAGACTGGGAAGCATGTTGAACACCATATCAAGTATCCCCCTTCTGTCCCATCTGACAAACTATCCCATGTGTACACTGCAATTCTAGGTAATGATAATGAGGTGAGAATTTTAATTGACGGCGAGGAGAAGAAAAAGGCAAATTTGTTATCTTCTGAGGATTTTGAGCCTTCCCTTATTCCTTCCAAGACAATCCCAGATCCTGATGATAAGAAACCCGAGGACTGGGACGAGAGAGCCAAAATCCCCGACCCAGAAGCTGTAAAGCCAGATGACTGGGATGAGGAAGCACCCATTGAAATTATAGATGAAGAAGCTGAGAAACCTGAGGGATGGTTGGATGATGAGCCAGAGGAAATTGATGACCCAGAGGCATCAAAACCCGAAGATTGGGATGAT
Source organism: Cicer judaicum (assembly GCA_037974835.1). Lineage (NCBI taxonomy): Eukaryota > Viridiplantae > Streptophyta > Magnoliopsida > Fabales > Fabaceae > Cicer > Cicer judaicum. Next base: position 8,643,164 of record JBBPBS010000276.1, read on the forward strand.
GAGGAGGATGGTGAATGGGAAGCGCCTAAAATTGAGAACCCAAAGTGTGAAGCAGCTCCTGGTTGTGGTGAGTGGAAGAGGCCAACTAAGAGGAACCCAGATTATAAGGGAAAATGGAGTGCCCCATACATTGATAATCCCAATTACAAGGGTATCTGGAAGCCTCAAGAGATTCCAAACCCAGAGTACTTTGAACTTGAGAAACCCGACTTTGAGCCTATTGATGCTATTGGTATTGAAATATGGACCATGCAAGACGGCATTCTATTTGATAATATTCTGATTGCCAAAGATGATAAGATTGCAGAGTCCTACCGGGAAACTACATGGAAACCCAAGTTTGCCATTGAGCAAGAAAAACAAAAGGCTGAAGAAGAGGCTGCAACCGAATCAGATGATGGTATTGCAGGCTTCCAGGTAATGAAAGAATTTTTCTCTCACATTTTTAGCCTTAATATTTTTTTTATGCATGATGTTAATTATATTTTACCTTGCAGAAGAAGTTGTTTGATGTTTTGTACAAGATCGCAGACATTCCCTTCTTGAGTGACCACAAAGATAAGATTCTTGTAAGTACCAAAGCTTAATGAACAAAACTTACTTTTTATTCCTCTTTGGGTACCCATTATGTTTTTACCTACTGGAATATGACATATACTTTATGCTTCTATGCAGGAACTCATTGAAAAGGCCGAGAAGCAACCTAATGTGACCATTGGTGTTCTTGTATCCATTGTGATTGTCTTCGTGTCAATTTTCTTCAGGATCATATTCGGTGGGAAGAATCCTGCTGTAAGTAGTGAAACTTTTTTATGCTCTATTCATATAAATAAACTTTATTTTCATTTACATACAAGCTCATAACTAAGTCTCTTCTTCAGCAGGCAAAGGTGGAGAAGAAGACCAACACAGAACCCAAAGAAACTTCCAAGAAAGAGAGTGGAGAGAAGGAAGATAACAAAGATAAGGAGGAAACATCCAATCCTCCACGTCGGAGGACAAGGAGAGACAATTGAAATGATTGAAACTTAACGTGTCCCATTAAGTATCATCATCAGAGGCTAATTTTGGGCTTAGTTTGGATTTTAGGTGCACTTTGTTTTCACTTCCTTTTTCCTTATTTGAAAGATTATATACTTAAGGGAGTATATATTTCTCCTGTTTGGAGACTCGAGTGTTTGACCTAGTTGAAGTTGTACAATTATTTTTTTTTTCATTTTCTTTTTTCTAGTAATGAATGAATTATGTTTTTCACACAGCCGAATACGGGTCTGAGTTTCTTGCTTCGTTAGTGTTTCCATTTTATTTCCTGGCTGATATAGACTCTGTTTACTTTTCCAGTGAGATTTAGTTTGGTAACAAAAAAACGCTAAGCAATATACATAGTGTAATGGGGCACTAACAATTTTTACATAGTCTTTTTTCTAAAAACAATTTTACTTAATCTTGACAATGAACGCTCGTAAATCTTAATAATTTAAGAAACTATATTTTCATCGATTCCTTCTTCGAGTTGAGAATTGCGTCTTTGTCACCGTTTTTCGATTCTACTCCTTCGTAACCTTGGATCTTTGGCTTCTTTTTTTGTTGCTGTAAATCACTGATCTATTAGTCAATACTCAATAATAATCGACGCATTTTATAGAAAAGCAAAGTTAATGTTTTCTATTAAAAATAATCAGAAAAATCCATGATGCGATATCACAAAAAGTATGAGAACTAGTTATTTATGGGATCTCTTTTGCTGACACATGTGTAAATTGTATTTGCTTGTTATTGAGTTAACTCGACAAAAGCGTTCATGAAAATGGAAGAGATAAGATTAGTGGCAGTTTTTTTTATACAACAAATCATCACTAATCTTTTACTGTTAAAAGTTTGTATTTCATTCTCATAAATTAGACTCCTCTAAGTGAATTACACATGATTTATTTTAAATACTAAAATAATAATATAATCCTCTAAAGTGAATTAAACATGATTCATGTTAAATAACGAAATAAATAATATAAATAAATTAATAATTGATATTATATTATTAGTCATTGATTTGTTTATTTTATTAATATGAGTTAAATCAAATTCTCATATTAAAAAGAGAGCATAAACTTTAAAAATATGTCGCACGCAAAAAATATTATTTATTGGACATTTATATAATTACCGCAAATTTGGGTTTATTTGTGTAATTACTAAAAAACTGGAGAACTAATAATACCTGGTATATTTTTTATTTCACCATAGTGCTGCCATTAACAATGGGTCCAGGCTCACCGTCACATGTGAGAGAAACAAAAATACACCTAGGAAAGAAACCGCTTACAGAGTGATATATATTTCTTTTTGTTTTTGTGATGGTTCGTCTCCTCATTTTTATTTTCAATATACAAAATAACGCTATTCGAATCACGTTTTTGATAATGTACGAGGTTAAAATTTGCCTCTCGAAATCTCTATTTCAATAAAGATTTATTTGGGAATATTTTTACCATTATATTTATACTTCACATTCCTACATTTAACTGAAAATACTAAAATATCCATTACAAACTTTTTTTTAAAAATAACATTTTCCATTTATTATGCAAAAGACTCGGAATTCAGAATCAAAAAATGAATATTTTTTTCATCATATCTTTTATTAGTAAAATTTTAAGCACATTTTTTATACTAGATCAGAGAAATATTTAAAACTCAATTATTTTGGAAATTTTAAAATTAATATATTAAAATTGTTACGAACATTAGACTCGTTAATAAATATACATTTCTGTGTGCTTATTAATAAGGTTAGAACAATAAAATAAAATAAACACAAGAATAGAAAATATTATTCACTTTTCTTTTTCTTTTTTCTCTTTCATATCTATTGATCTAGATCCTACCTTTATTTCGATTAATTCTCAACAAGTACCACTTTATTTTAATAAGTTCCTTTTTTTTCAAAATTTATATCCCACTTTTCTTTGTCTTAAATTTTCTCAAACTTTATTTGAGAAACATCATATATTAAATATGAGTATTTCTTTTAATAAAGTTTTAAATTTAACCCACCATAGTATGTTAGGCTCGGCTTCCATTGATGAGTTTTATACAATCTTAATTCATTAGAATTCTATTTTTAAAGTTTCGAATGTTGAGTTTATAAATACTTAAAACATAAATAAATAAATAAATAAATAAATAAACTAAAGAAACATCAAGCAAGAGTGTATTGTTTGGCCATAAAATCACATGGCAGATGCTTTTTCCCTCGCAAAACACGGAAAATGTTCAAAATCTACCTTCTTTTAATAACAAAGTTGGTTAAAAAAAATATTAGATTAAATTATATTCGTGTTCTTTAATTTAATTTTATGTAACATTTTAGCCTTTTATTTTTTTTTTGAGTTGATTTTTTATTTTAATTTTAAGTGACAATTTGATATTTTATGTTTTAAAATTTCAACAATGTTATCTTTTTTTTACAAAAAATTAAAAAAATCATCAAATTTTTCAACCAAAACCCATAAAATTCATTATCATCTTCAATAAAATACAAATTTAATCAAATTCATATCTTAAATCTTGAAATAAACTCATATTTTCATTCTTTATTTGATGTTGTTAGAGATGAAAATATGAGTGTATTTGAATATTTAAGTTATGGATTTGATAAAATTTGCATTATATTGAAGATGATTATTAATTTAATGGGTTTTGGTTGAAAATTTTGATGAATTTTTGTACAAAAAATGATAACATTGTCGAAATTTTAAAACATAAAATATGAAATTGTCACTTAAAATTAAAATAAAGGATCAATTTGGAAGAAAAAAAGAAGATAAATGACTAAAATGTTATCTGAAATTAAGTTAAGGGATCACGAATATAATTTAGCCAAAATTCTATTAAAAGAGTGGATTTGATGATACTTTAGGGATCAAACATTGAAGGTAGATAAAACAATAGTTAAATCACATATCATAATATATTTTTCTTAGGTTTTTTTTTTTCAGTGTGAGGACAAATACATTTTTTAGGCCTTTACATCTTCACCTAATATTTTGTTGTCCATTTTTTTATTCCGAAAATTTAAAATTCAATAAAATTTGGTATTTCAAAAGAATTTAAAAGTTCATAATATTATTAATTTTTAAACATTCAAAATATTTATGCATGTTATGAATATATTAAATAAAAATGATAAGTTGTATGATACAATAAAAGCAAGTGTGTCGTAACTAATAATTTTTTTTAATTGTTCCCGTATGCATTACTATAACAGAATTTTGATATATAGATAATATATCCTTTAACTATTATTTAACTATTGATGATTTAATTTTAATATATTCAAATATGTTAATTTTTCAATATATCATAGAAGTAAAAAGGTAAAATTCAAAAATTTCAAAAAATTATTTTTGTGAAGTTAAAGAGGATAAAAATGAAATTTAAAAAAATTATAAAGGTATGAAAACCAACACAAGTATTGATTAATTTAAATGTGTATTTAAAAAAAGAACATCTTTAAATTAATTAATACAGATATAAAGGGTGGAAGAAGAAGTCATATTGATTTTTTGTAATTTTTTTAAGGTCCATATTAGAGATCAATAATATCTCTTTTCAGTTTAACTATCTCTAATTTTTTGGTTGAAAAAAATATATATTTTTATGAATTTTTCCTCACGTTTTCACTACTTTTACCAAATAGAATACCACAAAATGTACGTGTATTTCTTCGAATATTTTTTATATGGTTGTTTATATCACTTACATTTACAGGATAATAGTATGTTGCATTCCGTCAAATTTGAATTTGATGGAAGTTCTGTAATATTTATCTGCAAGTTTATAGGATAATTAATTTTTATTGTTTGTTTGTAATGTAGAAACGAATGAGAAATTTATTTGGCAAACGAATTGCTTGTTTTATTCACAAACCTCATCCTTCTGCCACTATATGTAGGGCATGTGATGTGATGGTATCCAACTAGCATCCTTGCAAGAGGAAGTTTGTTATCTTTTAACAATGCGACAACATATATATCCATCTCTAATCCCGAATCCGTCTCTTCCACTTCTTCGTTTCATAATCAAACATTACAAACATTGAGGCATCAAAACCATTACCGCTAAAATAACAAATATTTATGAGTTTGAGAGAATTAAAAAAACACTAATTTTAACAACAAAACCCTAATTTAAAAAAGCTTGCCTGACAAGTACTCTAACAATGTTGTTCTCGATAAAGTAATAATATTGGGAAACAAATGTGTTGTTACACGTAAATTTTTAATTTTCATCCACTCGACTAACACTTTAAATTTTGGATTTTTATTTATATTTTTTTTATTTAATCAAAATGTCACATTAAAAAAAATATAAAAATATTCTATTTTTTTACTCCAATTATTGATTGCAACATAGAGATGCGATTATGTTAAGAAAAAAAATTTATTCTTTAATAGATGATTGCATCGCCGAGACGATCTTCTACTTCTATAATTTTTTTTAGTTTAATTGCAGTTTTGATCCCTCTATTTTAATTAAATCGCTCTATCTTTATTTCTCATCAGTTTTGGTCCCTCTAACATAATTTTGGTCTAAAACTTGATGAAATTTCATTTTTTTTTTCATTTGTTTAAGTCACAACATGTCTCAAGATCTCATTTGCAACAATTGTACCTGAAATTTATGATCATAAATGGTGTAGTATGACTTTAAAAAAAAAAAAAATTCGTGTTTTGACTAAAATTCTATTTGAGGAACCAAAACTGGGGAGAAACAAAATAGGAGAACTATTTTCGCAGATCAACTAAAATAGGAGAACTATTTTCGCAGATCAACTAAATTAGGGGGACCAAAACTGCAATTAAGCCTTTTTTTTGCCATTTTATAAATAATTTTGTTAATTATTAATTCTTTTTATTATTATCTAATAAATTATAAATAGTTAAAAATATAAAATACTATTAATAAAATAAAATACATTAATAAATAATAATGATAAATAAATAAAATCCATTAATAATAATAATAATAAAAATTTTAATAATAGAAATAAGTTAAATTATATTAATTAAATTTAACAAACAAAACACGTTAAATTAAAGATAAAATACCATAAATTAAAAAAAAACATCAAATTCATATTTTATTATTTTTATTTTTATTAATTTTTATTTATTAGATAAAAAAAATAAAAGTTGTTATAATAATGTGCCAAAAGAGAAAGAAGTTGTTATAATAACGTGACACAAATAAGGGGAAATTGATATAATAACGTGTCAAAACAAATAACCTATCCTTAATTTAACTGCATTTTTTTCCAATTTAATGTGATTTATTTTATTAATGGTTTTTTAATTGTTTTTAATTTATTAAATAATTAATAATTCAATTGTTAATAAAATAATATTAAGTGTTAATTTAACTACAAAATAATATAAGATGTTATTTATTTTTGCACATCTACTCAAACACCGTTAACTTTGATATTTTGTTTGATTTTTTTTTATTAAAATTGTATATTTTTTTAAATAGTTTAATCATTATTTTTTAAATACATTAACAATATTAAATTATTATTTAATTACCCTAATAATATTTAAGAAAAAATGCGGTTAAATAAGAGGGAGTTGTTAAGAAAATAAGTTGTTATTTTATCGGCAAAATATTAAGGACACGATATAACACTTCCTCCTATCTGTTTTGGTACATTATTAAAATTATTATTATTCTTATTATTATTATTATTAAAATTTATAATATTATTAAAATTATTATTATTAATGTATTTTATTTATTATTATTATTATTATTTATTAATGTATTTTATTTTCATTATTTATAATTTATTAAATAATAATAAACAAAATTAATAATTATCAGAATTATTTAAAAAATAAAGAAAAGAAATTATAGGTGTAGAAGATCGCATCCCTGATATGAGGGACAAATTTTATTTTTACATACAACTTAAACAAAAAAGTAAAATATTTGTGTATTTTTTTTTTTGGAGTGTGGTATTTTGATCAAATAAAAAAAAAATCTCAAATTTTATAGGTAGAGGTCTCAAAAATATCACTCGGAACCAACGTTGGTTGTCGAGGTAACAGATTCAAAGCGGTTGCATGTACAACTATTGCAAAGGGTTCGAAACCTCAAGATATGAATATTCATTTTGTTTTTCCAAAAAAGGAAATGAATATTCATTTTGAAAAACTATTTTGTTGCTTTAGTTGCACTTTGCACTTTAAGTCTTTTCAGATATCATGAAAGCAAAAAAAAAAAAGAAAAAGTCTCAGATACTACGATCAGATTATTTTGATTGTTCAAAATATGAAGTTTGAATTGGTTTTGCAATTATACACGTTGTAAAAATAATGTTATTCTGTTACTAGCTAGGTTATCCAATTTTAACGTCTGCAACCTACATAGTCAATACGAGTAATGCTAAACAAAATCATTTTTAGCTTAATGATAAAACCTCTTATAATTTTATAAATTCTTATATGTCATATGTCTTTTATCATTTGATGTTTTTCTATTAGATGTACATAATAAACTCTAATGAACACTTTGATCTAAACAAATTGCTGTGTTTTGGGCAAGAAAAGTGCACGTGTAACACTTTTATGAATTTGGTATGAAGACTATTATCTAGCTTTGACTTTATATTGTAGCTTTAGATTTTGATTCGCCTTGCACCGCATCTTTTGATTTATTTGCTTTGTAACTTTCTTGTGAGCAAACAAAGTACTAAAATCTTTACTTCATTTTTATTTTTACTTTATCTTGAGAAGCACACCAAGTCCAACATTATGTGCGTATCCTTTTTAAAACTTATCACCACCAATTTCCAATACAATCTTAGGCTTAAAGACTTCATCACATTTTGGCTGTTTTTCTATAAATAGGCTAATGTGATTTTGGTTGTTATTATTCATTTAATTGAAAGAAGACAAACAAAATCCACCGTCAAATTCTACCCAAAATAAATCAACTGTGAAAATATTTTGATTTCCTATAAGAAATAACTAAAATTTCCAGGTTCCACAACTTAGATGCAACTCTAAAAAGATTGCCTAAAATGATTGTTGAAAAGTGTAACACAACATTTCAATTTTTCAATAATTTTATTAAAATATTTCCTATTTGAATTTAAAAATGTATATCTTGATCATAAAATAAATATTCTAAAGAAATATATTGCATCCATGCATGAGTAGTATGTTAAAGTAATTGAAACGTATGAGTCAGAATTATGTTAAATTTAAAAAATGGTTGTTTGGTAAATTAGATAAATAAAAAAATGAGTTCAATGGCATGTATAAACAAAACTTTGAAAAAGATTTTTCAGAACCACATTGAAGAACAAAGTAATACAAAAAAAGATTTGATAGTTGATTACAAGTTTTAATAAAATTCACGAACAACTCAAGGTTAGTCCAATTGACCAGAACGTCAAAACTAACGTGAAGGACAAAATGAGGTTATTAGTTTTAAATGACGAGTTTGGGGAAGTTTGATTAATATTTAGGTGAACATTTAGAAAAAAACAGAAGCAGAAATATATATTAAGTTGTTTGATAAATTATAAAATTGTACTAATGGCGAAACCAAATAACAACACTAGTAGAGCGAAAAAGGAAAGACAATATCCTAAATGACCAAAACATCTCTGCCGTCCTTGTAAAAAAAGAACACTGCCGCATGTACCTTATTAAGACATCTATAGGAAAAAATTGTTCCACCAAATCTAACAACAAAAGTTATAAAATAAGAAAAAACAAAACAAAACTTACAAAGGAAATACGCACGGCATTTTCTTCTTTTTCTCTCTAACTCATGTCTATAACTTGAATCATTTTCTCTCAAGATGTCTATATATTATATAATTTATTAATCGCGTTACACTTATCTGCGGCCGGCGGCTTTTCTCTGAGGAGGACCAGTATCCTCATCATCTGACTGAATATCTCCATACTGCCACATTCCACGCCTGGTGGTCCTAGCCTCTCCTTGGAACGCTTCCAAGCTATCAAGGGCCTGCTTTCTTGCTGATCTGTCCCACCTGTTTCTTTTTTCCATTCTAGCAAGTCCTTCCTGAAAATTCCACAAGAAAACAAAATTTTCAGAGGGGTGTGTATTGTGATTCCGAGTTTACAATCATATATCATAAAAACGAGTTAACTCACAGTAATTCTCTTTTCTCTTTTCGGTAAACTAGTATGAGTTCAAGTAAACTCTGATTTCACAATCTAGTAGTGAATTTATGAGATTACACTTCTACATTAGTTTAATCTTAAAATGTTTTTTTGGTCAGTATTTCATTATTTTGTTTTATTTATTATTTAAACTATCATTTAAACTTAATATTTCATAATAACGCTATCTATTTAAAATTATACTATGTATATATAAGCCATATAAGGTTTTTTTATATTAGGTAATTGAGTCTACATAAGTTTCACGAGTTTATCTAAATCTCGAGTTTGATAACCTTAATTGTGAGTGTTGTTCAAGCAATAGTTTGATAGAATTTAAAGCAAGAGTCAGTGGCAATAAAAACCTGAAGCATGGCAGCATTGACGCTGATCTCAGCATCCACAGCAACAAGAGTTACAGCAGTAACTGTTCCAGTTCCCTGTCCTTTCACTTTTCCTCCTGTAGTATCTCTCTCCTCAACCATTGCTCTAAATTCTTTTCCACTGCTTAAAGTGAGTTCGCTCAAGTATTCAGCTGCTTCTTGACCAAAATCCTCTTCCAAGTTTGGTATCTTAATGTATGCAAGGCTACACAATTGGGCAAGACCAGGTGCAGCAGACACAGATGGATCTAGAGGCCGCAATTGACTGTATTGTACTTCTTCTTGATTTCCATAATCAATGTAGAATACTTCAAACACGTCCTTAGGAGATTCAACTGGTCCTCGAGGCACATTGACAACCTTGACAATGCAATTATGAATAATCAGTATAAAGAAAACAAAGGAACATGAGGATTGTGCATCAAGCCCCACTCATATAATAACAGCAGAGCAGACTCAACGATCTCAGGTCAGTCATAGTTTGGTGGGATTTTTCTTCTAAGTAGCTAGGCTGAGCAAAATGACCTGGTTAATGAGATGAATCCACATGACATCGAGTAATATATTTTTAATCAGCCTTCTAATTAATCCAATGGCCACATGTTTCAGCCATAGGATTGCAATGCCTACACTGGTAAGGGGAGAAGGAAAAAATTCATATTGGAACTTACCATTGCACGATACCAAGACTTATCAGCGTGGAAATAACACAGGACTATGTCACCCTTCTTAGGATTAAAAGCGCCAATCAGAGGACTTTCCTTCAGGTTCAAAGAAGCAAGCTGTGTCTGAATGGATGCTATCTTTTGATCTCCAACAGTCTGGACATAAAATTTACCACCTCCCAAGACTTCGGTAACAATTACCTATGAATGCATGACAGTAGAATAAGTCATTTCCCATTAACACAAAAAAGGAGGTCGTTACTCACTTATACTGGGAGTAGTAGTAAAATAGTATCCTACAATCCACCGCACCTTAAGTACTTCTTGCTGTTTAGTTTCAACATTTGCACCACTGGGTACTACCTCCCCTTCAACAAAATTCTCCCAGATCTGCAAAATAATTTTCATTAGAATTGTTAAAGGAGAAAGAAAATGAAAAACATGGTTGGGTCCCCATTCTTACTTTTAGCTTTTTACTCTTAGCAGATTGTTCGGCTTGCTCTAAAATGTGCAAATCAGGAATCCTGTCACTGCCAAATGAGGTTTGAAGTTTTGCGAGACCAGCTTCGAGTAGCGCAACTGCCCCATTGGTTCTCGACTCCCATAAGGATCCCAAAAATGTTCCAGTTCTATCAACAGTTTCTACCTCAATCTGCAAAAATCAAAACGTTTAACTATAGAAAATAAACAACACTCGGACTCAGAAACCTTCAGGTAATAAAGGAACTAAATTACCTCAACATCTCTCTGCATTATCCTTCGCCTCATCAGTGCAATTGCTTCATCAGAATATGGCTCATCACGACCCGGACATCTGACACCAGAGAATGCAAAAGCAATGCTGCAAGTTTCTTTAGGAATCAACAATTTGAAACGGTGACCACTGAGGACATATTCCACTACAGCGGGAACTCTTCTACTACGATGCAGGAAAGGCAAGAAGTCTCTTGCTTTCTTGGCCGATGCCTAATAATATGGAGGGAAAAAAAAGGAAACAGTTATACACTTGAGTTACACTTTCTAAGCTTCAAAGTAAAAAACAAATCCTGTATAATTAAAATTTTGCAAACCGTGGTCAAGTCAGTTATATGCATCACTGGAGGATCCTTGGCAGAATGGATCCCTTTCCTTCCAGAAATAGCACGTGATTCAGCGGCAAGAAGAGCATCATAGAAGTTAGACCTCTCTTCGAAATCACGATGTCTAATGACAGTTCCAAAGCCGCGGCCAACTATCAATTCAGCAACATTCAACCCAGTTTGCTGACTTGCAGGAGCAGCAGGTGAAGGGGTATCATCACCGTCAGCTTTCCCAGAAGACAATAGGAAGACTGATCCAAAATCCATTACTCTGGAATCAGCAGCTGCTGATGGAACTGCAGATCCATCCGCAGGAGCAACCTTTCTAGAATACTCCATTTGTACATTCACCTGAAAAATAGAAGTAATCAATTGTAGCTTATGTGATCAATGGCATCTAAAAAAGGTTCACAGGATATCTTCATACTTGACGACCAATGAGGCGTGTTCTCAAGAACTCCTTTGCTTCACGGGCATAGGGAGCCGGTTTTTCATCTCGACGAGGATTGCCCATTTTTGGACACCTAATACTTGAAAGGTTAACTCGCCTCTCGGCGTGCGGGCTTCCATATGGAATAGAATCATCAGCAACAATGACGCAATCTCCACTCACAACCTCAACCACCTGAAATATTCAAGTCAGAAATATACACGTATATCACTGAAGAACGACCATATTGCATAAAAATATGATAGAGGAGTATATTTTACCTTTCCAGTAAAATTCTGGTCATGAATTGCCTTTGAATTTGAAGCCGGTGGTACATAGTTTGTCCAAATTCTTAATCTAGTTTTCTTAGCCTGGAGCTCTGCAGCCTTCAGTTTCCGCTTTGCCTCTTCTTCCATCATATTTGCACTCCATTCAACATATTTAGCAAAACCCTATTTGATGGAGGAAAAATCAAATGGAGAATGATTTACGGTATATATGAAGTGATATTTCATCAGATTAAAAACATGGAGAAACATTTCAGATCTCCACCTAAAAAACTAGCAAGCAACTTTGACAGTATTCATATACCCTATCCATCTAGGAAACCGAGATCACACTAGATGTCATGCAATATATATTGCATAGAACTAAAGTAAGAAGAATTATAAAATATAAAATGAATAACAGTTGATAATTGAGAATATTCACATTTTATTTTGATTTTGTATACTGTTTCTTCAAAAGAAAACGAATCACGAAATATTTTGCATAATAGTCCATTCATGCAAATAAATGAAGTAATGCAAAACAATTTCAACTTGCTTCAGTCTCAAAAACTAATGAAGTAATGCTAAAGTATAAAAACCGCAGCAGTAAACAAGTCATATCCAACACGATTTGATTTTGACAAAAATAAATCATGTTAATATCTCTTTATATAAGTGAATTACATACATTTTCCACAAGCTCCAATGCCAGGTCCTTTGCTGATTCACCGTCAGGATAATACACTGACCCAATCAAATTGCTGAACTTATCCACACCTTCAAGAACAATCCGAACCTGCATACCCATTTGGAATTCAGAAAATTCTCATAAATGCAAAAGCAATATAACTTATAGAGGATCGTTGCTTACATCTCGATTCAATACACGCATCTCAGTGAAATATTTAGCATCTGGTCCAAAAGGATCAGCTGAAGTTTCGGCAGATGCTGAAACAGCAAGTCTTTGGGCAGATGTAAGTGGAGCTCGAGGTTCAGCAGGAACATCTCCATTAGTGTTATCAACTGTTACCTCTGGTTCAACAACAGTTTCGGGTGCAGCTCTCCTTCCCATTTGTGGGGACTGGTGTGAAGACAAAACAATAAGTGGAGCACAGCGAAAAAATGGTAGCAGCCAAAATAGCATTTATGAAACATACCTGAATTCCAGCAACGAAAACTTGGAGAAACTGAAACTCCGGGAGCAAATAGATTCGGAGAGTACTGCCATCACGAACCTGCTCCACAATTGCCTCCATGGGAACTCCCTTATTTTTAGCTAATAAACCCATAGCATCGAAGTTACCAGGGTCACCAAGGGCAGAAGGAGGTAAATTTCTGACTGATGCCTCGGCAGCACCCGGAACCTGCAATAACCGTAAAATCATATAAGATACACTCATGAAGGATTTCGATGATATCAACAGAAAATATAACTACACTTCTACAGTTCTGATACCATTCCAGAATCATTATGTCTAATAAAGCAAGAATTCATTCTGTATTTAACCATCAACTTCAAGAAAACAACAGTAGAAAATACTTGTAACTGTTGTCATCAACATGGATGCCAAACACAAAGCACATCAGTTTCAAGTAAACAAAATTACAATAACATCAAGGAATGAACATTTGGTTTTCAATAGTTGCAGCAAAAGGAGCACCTTAATTACAACAACAACAAAAATTGAAAATTTCTTCTATGATAGAGAGGAAAAGCCAGACAAACCTTGCTCCAACGACCAAGACCTTCTTGTTTAGCTTGCTCTTCTAACCGTAACAATTCTGCCAGGAATGGACTCACTTCTCCTTTCTGCTGCCCCTGCTCTCTAACCTGCATGAACAAGTCCACAATCAACAAAAAATGCAATTCAGAAATGGGAAAAATAATTCAAATGTGGTCACATGCACATCTAGACGTAAATCACACGGTATTTAACCTTTGCCCATCCTTGAGATACAACCAGCATTGCAACATTTTTGTCGCCGAGAAAAACCGTTCCAAACTCACGATTGATGGATGGCACAGTGTAATCAATTCTGAAAGTAATTTCCTGTTCCAATAACATATCATATCAGAAAAATTGCACGCTTCATTAATCGTAACAAAATACCAGATCACTCAATCAAATCAGAGTAGCAAGCAACTCTATTTTCGCACCTTCCCTATCAAGAGCTTCCTCAGAAACTCTCTGCTTTCCCACGCAAATGGCTCATCCACACCACCTCTACGTGCCTGGTAAAATTCCAAAACACACAACAATGTAAAATTAAAACAGTTACATTATTATTAAATAAAAAAAATATCATCAAATTTTCCAAAACACACAACAGTGTACAATTAAAACAGAATAATTCTTATTAAATTGAAAGGAAAAAAACAACGTCACAGTTTTAAATTCTTCCTTCAAAATACTGTTCAAACACGATATCCTCAACAAACAAACCAAAACCAAAACCTTTCAAATAAGAAAAATTACCAATCTGGGAGCAATCAGAGACGATAAAGTGATGGATTTTTCAGGAAGAACACCAGGCTTGGCATTGGCTGCAACAGAAACAACAACAACGCAATCACCTGAAGTAACCGCCTTCACCTTAGCCTTATACCAAGCCGGACTCGCAGCCGCTGCTGATGCCATTCTTCAACAGCTACTGTTCGATCTACATCCAATTCAAAACAATTACAAACATAAATCACCAACCTTCAAACAAATCCAATTCAATTCAATCCATATAAACAAAAAAAACAACAACTGAACTTTCAACACATCACGTCATATCATATCTATCATCATGCAAATAACAGAATGCGAAAGAGAAATTAAAAATAATTGTTCTTCGAGCTGTATATAGATTATATATATTATCATGCAAAAAAAACTCAGATCTATGGATCAGCGAATGAATTTTGATTAAAAACGAATGAAATAATGTGAATGATACGGATCGGATAATTAAAACGAAAATGCGATCGATCAAACACGACGGCGATACCTTGAAATGATTCACACTTCGGATCTACCTGATAAAAAAGAGTTAAACGGAACTTCAAATTCTGAAACACTGAATTCAATATTTTTTTTAGGTTTTTTTTGTTGTGTTATGTAAAATAGATCCGAAGGTGTAAAACGAGTACCGGAAAAACACAGAAGAGTTCGAGTGTTTCAGTTTCAGGCGGAGAGCACAGAAGAAGAGAAGAGAAACTGTAGAAGAGAGAGATCGAAGAAAGAGGCTTTTTATATTAGGTGAATTGTGAATTGCTTTTTAATAATACCCTCGCTTTTCTACTTTAATTACGATACATGCCCCTCATAAATCAGAATCAGTGTGAAAAGTAAAAAAATTACATCGTCATTCAATCCACCTTAAATTGCTAATTTAGCATAGAGAGAGAAGAATGAGAATAACATCTACCTTCTATTGTTTTAGATGTCTATTTTCATAACAAGTTTTTTATCCAAAACAGTTTTAACTAATGCTTTTCAGGTCTCATCCAAAAGAATCTAATCCAAAAATAAAATTATTATCATCATTAAAAAATACTTTCAAAAAATAATTTTTTATTAATAATAACTTTAAGATAATTGAGTCCAATTAAACTATAGTGTGAACTGTTTTTATGACACTATTATAATTCATTATTATTATCATGCAAATGAGTGACTTTAAAATGTATTATTTATCGTTTAATTTAATTTGGTAGTTATATAATTTATATTAATATTTTTATTTATTTATTTTATTGAATATCACTTGTGACACGAGTGATCCGACGAATAATAAATTTTTAATATTAGAAGATAAAATTAATCTAATATTAAAGAGAATTAATATTTTTTTATTAAAAATAAATTTTTTGTCTAATATAAATAATTTTATTTGTTAGGATAAAAACAAGTCATTTCACACTATAACTTTTGTTTGTTTGTTGATGATCATAATATATGAATCGATGACTTCTTAAGATTTGACAAAATTAAAAGTAGCTTATTTATTAATAATATATAAAAAATAAAAAATAGGGTTGTTGCTTAAGTCATGTGCGTTTTTTCACAATATCAATAGCAAACATTTGATGCAACTATTTTATATGTATTCATTTTTGAAGCAAAATATAAGTTTGACGTAAATTTTATCTTTTTATTTAAAATTATCTTATGCTTTCTTTTAAACTTTTAGACGTGTATAAAGTAATATAACATATTTTAAAATGGTATAAAATACAGTCTAATTATTTAGCAGATGAATTAATTATTTATATATTATTAAGTAATTAAATTACAATATTAAATAATTTATGAAAATTTAAAATGGAGTTTTAGTAGATTAGTTGTAGTATCATAATTGTTGATCATTCATGTCAATAATAGATAGCATGTCATACATGTTATATCATTATTTATAATTCAAAAAATAAATGGGTCAAAATTGAAAAAATTTAAAATTAAGGGAATATAAGCATGTGAAAATAAGAAGACTGTTTAAATGATATGTTGCTAACATATTATATTTAACTCTCTATTCTTATATCTTTCTTCATCAACATACTCAATGTGAAACTTGAATGAATACCATTTTGTCTTAACAATGTGATAATTGAATCTCCAAATATAACTATATATAAAGTAAGAGCTCTCCTTGTCAAAAGGATGTTATCATGGTCTAACCTTGTTAACCTCAAACTTTACTTTAATTTTTAATACTGTATATTTTGATATCGTCGATATATGCACGAGAGTGATAAAGATCGGTTGAGAATTTTACTCATATTTACAATAGTATCGCTAATATTTACTACAAGTTACATTTGCAATTAAAAACAAAAAATAGTTTAGTTTGAGATTTCAACTTTAAGATTTTATTATTGATGAATTTTACCTCACCCACAACATGAGTTGTGTTAATATTTGACAACAACATAAAGGTAAATCGCACTTATTTTATTTACAAGTTAATTTGTATTATCTTAATTCTTTGTATATATACAATTACAATAAAAATATCATTTTCAACAATGAATATTATTTTTATTTTGGAACACGGTTAATCACCTTGTTGATGGTGACTTCTTCTTCACCAAATACGTTCATGTTGCTCATGTGTAGACTCCATTAATTGTTAGATTTAATGAATAACTATGAACACTCACATTCAATAATAGCACTCAAACCCTTATTCATATCAAGTCTACATGGAGTTTAAACAAAATATAAGGATGTATCATCAGGCTAAAAGCATAGCATAACTCATAGATCACAACTACTATAAATAGGTAACAAACCTCTTATCAAGTAGTTGATGACCATACTTTTATGGATAGTCATTATCTTGTGAAAATATATATTTGTGTACATGTGTGTGCGAGAGATATATGAAAAGGGTAGAGAAAAAGGAAGAGAGAAATAAGATATATATATATATAAAAGAGATGAGAGAGAGTGAAGAGAAGAGAAATAGAGAGATAAGAGATAGTGGAAAGAGATAAATGACAAAGAAAGAGATGGGATGGTTAAAAAGGGGAGGGGAGAGAGATAGAAAAGAGAGAGAAGACAAGGTAGAGATGAGATAGTACATAAGACAAAGATTATAGAGAAAGGTGAAGAGATAGATAATAAAAATTGAAAAAAAATATAGGAGATAAATACAATAAATATTCACTTTATATATATATATATATATTTTGTCTTTACCCTCATCTTCTACATTTCTTTTGTCTTTCTTATTTATGTCTAGTCTCTTTCTATATCATCAATTATCTTCTATATATTACCATATAAGTTATTAAATTATTTTAAAATTTTTAAATAGTATTTAACTTTGCAAAATTTGTAATTAAGCCCTAAACTATTATAATTATAATAATATATATAGTTTAGAGATCTGCATAAATAATTAAAATATTTTAAAAATACAAAATCATGTACCTCTATTATCCATTATTTATTATAAAGCATGGAAATTTAATGAAGAAAATTTCCAAATTCCCGCGCCAATTCCACTTTTTTTTTTTTAACTCTCAATTCAAATAAATAATAATATTAATATAAATATTCATAAATAAATGTCAGTGTTATAATTAAATGATCTAATTAATGCAGAATAAATTAATACGATCTCTATTAGGAAAGAAAACATTTTGTATTTATATCTCAAAATCAATTACAATTAAATCACATTTACTCTAACACTAAAGTGGTTGAGTAACTTTTTTTAGCCATTAATACATTGTAAAACTAGCTCAATCAAAATAGTACTAATTTATGTCAAAATAATGTTGCTATTCTACTAATCGATTATATTGTCCGAACCTCCCAAAAGACCTTTTTTTTTTTTTTTTTACTAAACCTCCCAAAAGCCGATGTAGATATATAGGAAGATAGAATTTTTTGCCGATATATTTTTATTAAGTATATAGGTTGTAGATTTTATTTTCTTTAAATGATTCATTTTGGCACCATTTAATTTTTTTATCTTGATTCCTTCCCCGACATTCATATATATCAATGTAATAATTTAACGCTTATTCTGTCGTAATTATAGGAAACAAGTTAACAATATTATAAACATTCGATAGTGTATTATTTTTATCCTTTATATGTGAATTTATATTTAAGAGTGAAAAGATTGATATATGAAAGTATTTATTCAAAAATTTATTTTTCCAAAAGTTGTGTCAATATTGATTTTATATTTTTAAATTTTTTATATAATTTTTTTTTCAAATACTTTCATGTCCCTCCCCTGCTTTTGATTGGTGATAGTTTTAACCATTTGTTTTATTTTTATCAATAGCTTTTTTTATGTATTTAACTGTGTGTTTCATCGTAAACAATATGAGTTTTTGAAACACTTCATATATACTAGTTTTTTAAATTTTTGTCATACTAACAATATAACATCATAATGCAAAACAGAGATGCAGTATTGAAACATATTACATGGACAACGGAGGACATAACAATAATATAAATGAAAAAGTATACATGTGTGATAATCATGAAAAGACATTGACAATATAGTGGCATCAACAACAATATGTATGTCAAATTCAACCAACCGAAATAATGATATAGCACACCTTTATGATATTCTTATTAATTAAATAATTTTAAATTTTCTCCAACTGAAACAACAATATGTATGTCAAATTTAATACTTTATTTATACTTTTATTGTAAAAATATTATAAAAAAATATATTCAATGCATAATTGATTATTTATTACAATCTTATATCTTTATGTGGCGTTAATTTAAATCATAAAATAAAATATTTAATTATTCTGATTCAATATAAAATTTTGTTTATTTGAATATTTCAAAATATTTTTCTGTAGAATATTTAAATTTATTTTCATTGATATAATACATTTTTCAAAAATAAAATTATTTAATTAAATCAAATAGTATCTAATTTATTATACATTAAGTTATAAACTTGAATCAAAATAGTTTAATGTCATAAATTATCTTATGATATAAATGTATATAAGACTTTGTTACTACTAGTATATATATATATATATGACATTATTTTTTTACTTTCGAATTATTTTATTTTTAAGTTTAATTTGTACATTTCGAATTTCATAAATACTCTATCCAAAATACAATACAAATAAAAATAGTAATTGAAAAAATTGTCACAAAAGATCATAAATTAAGATTTTATATAGAGCTTTTTTTAATTATTTTTTCTTATATTTTATTCTAATTTTCATAATAATATTTTCTTAATTATTTTATAAGGTTTAAAATGACATATATCCCATTATACTAGTTAGATAGGGAGAAGTGGAGAACCTATGTACAGCAACAAATAATTTTTTTGTTTGTTTGTTGGGTAACCCTCTAGATTATTATTATTATTACTATTTTATTTTATTTTTTGTCAAAAAAATTTAGATTATGATTTCTGACTCAATCATCTAGATGTCGCTTGAGCAATAGAAATTCCTATCATGCAAACAATGGCTTCACTTTTAGTAGTAATTCCAAACACACACGTTACTTTGATTGATAGTTAATAATGACCGTTTTACTATTTGAAGTAATTTTTTCTTTTTATTTTTCCTTTTTTAAGGGGTCTAGTTCTCGTTCTGTAAATCTAATGGATCTATTTTATTTTCCACAAGGTTTGAAACTGGGAATGAACCAAGATCCTTAACCTGACAACCTGTGTGACTATATTAGTTATTCTTACTGAACTCGCCATTTCTAGATAGATTGCAGAAACATAACTCAATTTTACTGTAAAATAACTTCAACGGTGCAGCTTCCTCTTCAACAATAAAAGACAAAAACGGGTCTTTAACAACTCTTGATTTAATTGTGTCAAAGAATAACTGCGTTTCATTTAAATAGCTGTTAAATTAACTTTCAAATTATTAGGTTGGAAAAAACTTAGGCGGCATTTTTTTAATGCTCTCTATAAATATAGATAAAATCTAATTTATTTCCGGACTGTGTTTTAGTTCAGCGTTTCATAAATAATACATTAATCTTGATTTCTACCATATCATTTATTTTTAGTTTAAAATTTTATATATAATTTGAGTCATAAAATTTTATATATAATTTGAGTCATAAAATCATAGAATATAAGATAAAGAAAATTATTTACGCAATAAACCTTTTAAAATATCAAAAATTAATTTCCAATAAAATATAAATTTCTTACAAACGTGATTTTGTCATTTGTCGTTTACATGTATTATGTATATAGTTATTTAACTTATCTAAAATATATAATATAAGTATTTAGTTATTCGTGAAGTTTTAAAAAAAAATTGATATCAGAGTATTAATTAATTTTTAAATATAAATTATTTTATTACTTATTTAAGTTTTAATATAAGTTAAATATTTTATTAATTAATTTACAAATATACATATATATATATATATATATATAATAGTCTTACAATAATAATTTTCTCATTTAAATATGATATATACGATATATCATGTCATAATAAAATTTATGTGAAAATATGATATACAATAATATAATATTATTATGTTTATTATTATATGAACATCAAATATATTATATAATGATTATAATCATATTTTAATTATATTATATTTTTATTTAGATATATATTTAATTATATCTTTATTTTTTTAAATAAATCAAAAAATTTATCAAATAATTATTAATTAAATGACAATTCAAACACAAGGTGTACAAGGAACGTCACAATAGAAATCTACATGAAAATAACAAAAAGAACACCATAGACCCGACAAACATTTTCAAATATGCTCACCCCAACCTAGCTCTATACAACATTACTCAATTGAACAACTAATATCCAAGCCTGTCCCCAACATTGGATTTTAGCCATCACTATGACACAACCTTTAGGCAATCCACCGCTAGGGATGCAAGAATCTTAAATTATCACCCATTCATTTATGGTATATTAAATTATCTACCCATTCGTCAATCAATCGTCTTATAATTTTTGTTTAGATATAAAATTACAAGAGAACACGCTTTCACATTGTCAGGCATGCATCAAGACATCATTAGAAAAAACACTTATAATTTCTAACCAATCCAAAATATCTAACCAAACACGACCAAAAATATTACATTAAAAAAATGGTATAAAAATTCATCTTTCGTACAATCCAAAAGCATAATTCTGACGATTCAACAAGTATTCCACGTAGAGATAAATTATTTTTAGTGGGCAGTATGTTATTCAACAAGCGCCAAGAAAACAAAGACACTTTAAGTGGCACCAATTTATTTCAAATGCAATCATAATGATGATGTGTTTCACCAACATAAAAACCATCTGCTAGGGTATCATAAGTTGTCATGGTCGAGTATTCATCACCATGATTGTGCTTCCAAATCTACATATCCGTAACATTTTCAAGCAAGACAACATAATCCAACAAAGCAAAGCATTTTAAAATCATATTATCCTCCCATAAAAAAGGATCGTCCTTCAACTCCACACTTCCCCCTAACCCAGCCTAAATGACAAAGATTGATTTATTCACCGCCAAGTTAAATAAACGACTAAATCTCTCATTTAAAGGAAAACTACTCAGCTATCGCTCCTTCAAAAAAAGGTATATTCCCTATTACCGACCACATTGCACAATAGACTAAGAAACTAACTCAAACCCCTTCTCCCACACTAACACAAACACGTTTTTCTCTACTCCACTCATCACTTTCTTCCATCTTCTAACCTGTATTTATTTGCTAGCACCTTAAACCACTCTGATTATATTTTAACTGCCACCCCTATTTGCATAGTAAAGCAAGATTAAAATATTTCTTCCTTCTCAAACGCAACCCTCATTTCTTTTGTGGGAGACAAATCTTCTCTCATCTTACCATGTGAAATTTTCAAGATTCCTCACTACCCCTTCCATATAAACAATTTAAAAATGGTCTTAATTTGAGATATGGTATCTGTCAGAGTCTTAAAGAAGGGCAAAAATAAAGCGACAAACACTGACATGATAGACTCGAGTAAGACAAGATGACCACTCATATAAAGATTACGACTCTTTCAACCAAATAGCCTATTTCGTATACTTTCTATCTATAGATTCCAAAACGATAATCTCCTAGCAGCTTTTATAATCCAAGATGGACTTACACTCACCCTACCAATAAGCTTTTTATTGAAATTCACCTTTAACCTCAAAACAAGTTCGAATAAGAGCAGAATAGCCTCAATGGCTCTAACATTAGACCAACTATTTTCACCTATTAATAATGTGTCATCTTCAAATTACAAATGAGAAAGTATAAAACCATCCTCAAGACCAATTGAATACCCCTAAAACAAACCTTATTTGACTGATGCTTCCACCATTGTTATCAAAAACAAGAAAAAGGACAAAGAATCCCTTTGTCGTAGACCACACCCTAAATGGAATTCCTTAGTAGGCGGTCCATTAACTAAAACATATGTTGATACTAAAGATATACATTTTATAATTCACTTTCTCTATTTTGTCGGAAAGTTCATTTTTATCACTACGACCTCTCAGTAACCCCACTTTACTAAGTCATGTGCCTTCTCCAAATCCACCTTAAACAAAAGGAGCTCATTTTTTCATACTCTAGCATTGTTGACTACTTCATTCGCAATGAGTATACCATCCAAAATTTGCCTACCTTTCACAAAAGTAGTCTAATGCTCATATATTACTCGACCAATAATATACTTTAAGTGCTTTCCTAGAACCTTTGACAAAGCTTTATATAAACAACCAGACTCAAGAAATAAGCATGAACTCATATAACCTTTGTGGATTCTCTTTTTTGGAGATCAATAAATGAAGGTCCAATTGGATCCTCTAACAAGTTTACCGTTGACAAAAAATCCAGCCATGAAAGGCATAAAATTACTTTTTATCACATCCAAAAAGTATTTTGCAAAGCCAAGATTGACCTCATATGGACCATGACTCCTAAAATTATCACAATATATCGCACACAACCTTTTTAGCCTATTCTTCGGTGAAAGGTTGTTCTAACAACTCTTCCTCATGTTCCCCAATATATGGAAATTGTAAAAATCTCAACCCTAAGTCAAACATTATCATATGATTTAAACTAGTTAGCAAAATGATCAAATACCGCGTTTCTCGTATATAATTACTTATGTTCTTAATGTCTTGTCTGAATAAACAACTTATTTAATAATTTATAATATATTACAATACAAGTTTTTATGTATAAGTTATTTTTACAATACGAAGTAAATTAAAGTTTTATTTTATTTTTATATAAGCTATAAATTATTTTTATAAGCTTATGAAATAGCTCATGAAAATTAGTCGAAAATAGCTTACAAACATGCATTCCATAAGGTATTTTCGTAAGCTCTCACAAACAATTTTATAAATACTTGTGTCACTATATAAACTCAAATAGGTAAATCCAGAAAGCCATGAGAATTTTGTCTGGTTTATTTTATTCTAAATACTTTTTGGTTTTATTCTAAATAATTAAATCCTTATAATTAAATACTTATTTTGTCTCACAATGAAGAGTGTCACTTTTAAAAAAAAAAAAATTGTCTCAAAATAAAAGTCATTCACAAATTTCAATGCAATTTTAATTATTATTTTTTAATAATTTTCAATAATTATTATATACACAATTTTTAAAATGTTATTATACTTTATATTGATAATAGTAAAAAAAATTCATAAATTATTAAGATAAATATTTTATTATAGTAAATTATCTCTTTCTTTTAATTACTGTATTTTTTAATATATATGCAAAAAAAATTACATCAAATTTATAATGAAACGGAAGATATCATGAAAAAAATTGATAAAATAAAATAAGACAACATAATACAATAAATATTTTATTCTCATAGGCGTGTCACGCACAATGACACAGTACCACGGTGGATCCTTCGCATTGGTTACCGAAGTCAAACACAAAGTTGAAAAGTCAAAGTTTAAGAGCGGAAGGAACATAGAAGGGGAAAATATTTATATATACAAAACAATAGAAAAGGAAACCCACCTAATCCATCAACTTGTTTTCCTTGCCTGTTTCTTAAATTCATCCATTTTGCAGTCTCAAAACACTTTACATTTCTGTTTCATATAGTAATAATCATATATTTTTCTAGAGAATAATTAATAAGAAGAAGCGTTATGGAGGGTCTTCTACCTCTTGTATACAGAGCAATAAAGAAAAACAGAACAAGACGACAATATGAGTGTCTTTCATCAGGAGCTGCTACCTACAACATTAGCATGGCCGAGATCTACTCTCAAACACAACACCATCAAAATCAGATAACATCAGAAAATAATAATATTGGTCATAGGCGATATAAATCTGTTGGAGCAGGAAATAATTTTGCCAATGGTTTCCAATTTTCTCAGACAACAAACGGTTCTGTTTCTCCATCTTCTTCAAAACAACTTGTCAGGTTTAGGAGTCATAGAATTTTTTCATGTATCACTGGTGTCTGAAAGTGCGCCTATACAAACATAATTAAATTTCGTATGTATGTATTGTTTTTTGGTATATGATGAAGCAAAACAACTTACACACATCAGTGTAGTTACATAGACATGTCACATATGTAATTAAGTTTAATTTCTTTATTTTTTTTTAAATTATTGTCATGTTAGTATTGTGTTTAATGTATCTGTCCGTGTGATTGCTTCACTTCAACGGGATTTCTCAATAATATTTTTGTAAAGATCATAGTGTGGCTTTATTACAATAGATGTGTGTTTTAGTTTGTTCCATGTTTTAGTTTTTTATTTTTCATGTTTTAGTTGGTTATATAATAACTTAATTGTACATGTTAAATTCCAAGCTTGTTTTATATTCGTTAAGTAATTTAACTATACCATATTAGTTTTTAACTTTTTTTTTTAATAGATCGATCAATTAAGTCATTAAATGTGTACACTTTTTTTTTTAATATTTTTTTACCAATTTTATGTCTAACTTTGTTAATATTTTTTAAACTCATTCATATTTATGAATTTATGAAATTCAAACAGATAAATTACTCAAGAGAAAATATATTTTTTTTTGTCAATTTTAATAAAATCAAATCTGAAACCCAATCCATCTCTAATTTTTTAAGTCATAAATTGGAGCTGTAATTTGATACATCAACAACTTTTTCTCTAAAATTTTATGGGTTTCTGGATATATACTTGAAACTTAAAAATTGAACAAAAAAACCTAATTCATGTTTTGAGTTGTAGTTGTAGTTTTTTTGAGCTCGAACAAACCTAAAAAATGGCAGCAACATTATCTTATATGTGACTTCTTCAACCAAAGTCAACTTTGTTTCTTACCCATCTTAATTTTGATCTACAACTACAACTCATCTGATTTTTACCGATTCTTAGCAACTTTTTTTAGGATTGCTTAGCATATGTCAAAATACGAAACAGAGTTTTCAATTTATAGATTTGAAGTATATACCCATAAATTTATTAAGAAAATGAGATAAATTTCTCATAGTTTACTTTCGATTTCTTTCTTCTCTATTTGTTTTACCATGATTGCAACAACAACAAAAAAACTCATCTTCTCATGAGTAAATTTTAGTTTAAATTAAACTCATAAACATGAATAATTTGTAGAAAAGTAAAAAAGTTAAATGAAAAACTCATATAAAGGGTAACCATGTATATATTTTATAATTTAAAAGATCAATCTATTACAAAAATAGTTAAAAGGCTAATATGATATAATTAAATAACTTAAATGACCGCATATGGTATTTTCTCAAATATTACATAAAAACATAATGTCTGTTTCATATATTGTTTTTCATGTCAATGATCGATTATTTGAATCACACTTCAAGAAACTTTAAAAAAATTATAAGTAACATTTTATTTATTGTTTATTTTAAATATATATTTTAATTATCGTTTTTGAAACAATTTTGTTTCTTGTGATATGTCATTTTTTAAATTTCATGTTACATTAATTATTGTTTTATTAAGAAAAAATTTAACTATTTACCAAGAGAGATATAAAATTTCATGTTACATTAATTATTGTTTTATTAAGAATAAATTTAACTATTTACCAAGAGAGATATAAAATTTCATTTTACATTAATTATTGTTTTATTAAGAATAAATTTAACTATTTACCAATAGAGATATAAGTAAAATGAAATAATAAATGTATATGAATGTTATATAAATAAATAAATGATTTCATAAAAATAACAAAATGGTAATATTGTAGAGAGTAGTAATTAAATAAATTAGGCAAATGTTAAAAGAGTGTCCTAAAGCATCCTTTAATAATAAATCTAAACTAGCAAATCTTTATGTGTATTTAATGGTATTGGAAATTTATATAGCTAACTTTTTGAATAAAAAATTAGTTTAACTATAACTTTTATAAATAAATTACTCATATTATTTTAAAATTAGTGCCATTTAAAGTTATTGTATACATATTAAGAAATATAATAAATAAAATAAATATTTTACTAAATTATTTTTATTTACTATTTATATATTTTTTACTATTATAACTATAAAGTTAAATTAATATTTTAAAAACGGTTATACATAATATTAACGTGACAAAAAAAAAATTAAGCTAAATTAAAAATAACATTAATACACATATTTTTTTCTACGCACCAAGATATATCTTTCTCATGTTCAGCACTGCCAAGCAGATTGTGGTAGGATTGCACGCATTCACTGTCTTATGAACATTGATGATGAATAAACTTGTCGTTTTAGACAGGGACGAGAATCCAAGTGTAACGATCATACATTCATACTACATACATACCATGCGCTAGTATCTTACAGGAGGAGTAAATAGAGTGGAAAGAAAAGGAAATAAACTACACATAATTTTAAGAAAATATGTGTTGGTATCTCAAATGTAATAAAAAAATTATTGCATTTTAATTTAGATTATATTTTATAAAAAAAAATATATTTATGTTTTATTATATTTAAATTTTAAATTATATATTATATTTTTTATAGTTTATTTATATCTTGTCCATGAAACGAGTGTTTAAGAAAGTTATAAAATATTTATTAAAATAAATGTAATGGATTTGAGATCATCTTTTATGTTATTCTTTTAAATATTAAAATATATAATAAAAAATATACTTAGACCACTTATATTTAGAGCTGTCAATTTGATAAGCCCCCTAATTATTAGCTTCGGTCTATATTTTGGAGGGACAAAAAAAATTAATAATTTAAAAAGCCCAAAAAACAAGGCACTCTAAAATTTTGTGGGTTTAGGGGACCTATAGGCCCACCTTTTTTAAAAAAGAATTGATTTTTTTAAAAAAAAATAAAGTTTTTCAATTTTTTCACCAATAAATTTTTTTTTCGATAAAAATTTCTGATTTTTTTCAATAAAAAATGTCCAATTTTTTTTCGATAAATTTTTTTTGATAAAAAATTTTCACTTTTTTTATAAATTTTTTTTCAAGAAAAAATCTCAAAATTAACAAAATATTAGGAGCCTATAGACCCCAAGAGCCCTCTCCCTTAAATTCCATGAAATAATGAGTCAAAATTTTTAAAAAAAATAAAATTATAGGGCCTAATAATAGATATTTAATAAAAAAATAAAATTAAATGGACCTTGTAGTTGGGTTTTTTTTACGGCTCTACTTATATCTTCCAAAACTTAATTCTCAAAATTTACCTAATATCACGTTAGATAGACAGGATAAGAATTATGATACGATTAAATTATCATATTTCGTTTGAATTAAGACTTTGATAAATTAATGTGATATGATAAGTTAATCTCGAACTTCATTATATTATATTTCTCTAGTTGAAATTTTTATATTGAATGAATTGGGTTAGAAAATAACATTATAATATTAGAATAATAATTTATTCAATTACTCTTATAAAATATAATATAAAATATAAAAAATATAAATCTAACTATATATATAAAAAAATTAATAGAATTTTAAATGTAAATCTAATCATATATTAATGATTTCAACATAAGAGTAGTTTTATCTTTTTATATAATTTAATAAATTAATATTTAAAAATATAAAAATTAATTAAAATTTTAAATCAAATATAATTTGTTTAAAGGGTATTTTTTTTCCATTTATATATAGTATATATC
>JBBPBS010000276.1:8672449-8704317 GCA_037974835.1 Cicer judaicum
TATTAATTTATAATATTTGAAATATAATAAATTATTATTTTTTAAATTAATATGTAATTACTCACTATTTTAATATAATATATATTATTTCATGTTATAATTATGTTGAAATTTATATTAAATACATAATAAACTAAAATTTTGTTATTTCATTAGTTATCAATTATATATTAAACACAAAATATAATAATTTATCATTTTTATATATTATCTCATTTAACTATGTATCATATATATCGAATAAATATTAACCCAATGTGATTATTCAGAAACGTGATAACCCAACAAAATAATCTCTAGACTACTCTCCATATATCAAATTATTATCATATATTGAAAGTAATCAAGGGTTTACCAGTGGACTTGAAAAATAGTTTAAAGACTATTATTTATTTGTTATGAGAGAGAAAATAATAATTTGAAAATTATATTGATAGTTTGTATATTGATCTCAACAATATATTTTAAAAATTTGTTATAATGGTCAAAACTTTAATACAATATTCACCAAAAAAACATATTAATTATGTTGATGGAAATATTTTTTTAAAAGATAATTGATAAATATTTATATTAATATTATCTAAACTTTGAAGTATATCTTAATTTTGATGAACCATCCAAATTTAACTTATCTAAATTTTATAATTAAAAAAAAATACATTCATGAGTAGAAAATAGAGTTTTTAATTCTAACAGATTTAAGTCGGTTATGTGCCACTAGACTTAACAAATGAAGCGGAGATATATTTAAGTATGTTGTTCATATAAACGAGTTAACAAAATGAGGCAGTGACAATTTTGTAAATAAACACTATTAACACGGTTAGATTGACAACCCATTTAAAAAGACAACCCATTTAAAGAATTAATATATCCCATTTTATTTAATGCGGTTATATTGATAACTGACTTAAATATAAAATGCCATTTAATAAAATGAGGCGGTGACAATTTTGTAAATATTTAAATCTTGTTTAATGTTGTTATACCGAGTTAAAGTTAAAAAGTCGTTTAAAATGAGGTGGTGGCAATTTTATAAATATTTATGCCATGTAATAAAATGAGGCGGTGGCAATTTTGTAAATAAAATTTTGTAAATATTTATAATTTGTTTAATGCGGTTATATTGATAACCGATTTAAGGCATGATAAAAAAAATAAAAGATACCAAATTTTTATCTTCCCGCTCCCATAACATCTACGCTCTAAACCTCTTCCTTCTTGTATCGTGAAGCACCTACAACTTGGATTCAACTTTACAACCGTTGTCGTTTTATCGTTCATTAAGACATGTTTGATTCTCAAATTAAATTATATATTTTACATATTTTATTTTTTAGAAATTTCATGTTTTAGAATTTGTGTGTGGACATAATAGGGAGCAAAACAGTAATATTTTATATAGAAAACATATAGATAGTAAGGTGTAAACATATAAACGTAGTACTTTATTTTATATATTAAAGACATTAGACATGAATATTTTTAGGGTGAGTTTGTTTTAGAATGGAGGAATGAATATTTTTAGGGTGGGTTTGTTTTAGAATGGAGGGATTGCAACGTTCTTTTGTTTTAGAATAATGTGAATCCAAGAGTCACCTATGGTCTCTACTTTAGTTTGATTATTGTCTTATACTTCATAATTTTTTTTTTTTTAGTAGTCAATCCTTACCCAAATCTTGTAGATTGAGACAAATTAATGGAAGGATTAGGTTTGTACATCCCTAATATTGAGATTAGAGTAACAATGATATCACATAGTTAAAATAAAATATAAAAAATAAAAAATTGAACGCACAATATTTACATCAAGGAATAGGAATTTTCATTGAGTGGAATAATTTACAATACCTCTCTTTAAATGCTAAGAGACAACAATTTTAATCCGCTTGAGAACAAGAGAACACTAACAGTAGAAGAAAATTGATCGCATAAATTAATTTTTCTCTGATTTTTTTTCTTCTCGTTCACAATAAATTCCAATGCTTGTTGTTGTATTATTAGTTATTATATAAGTTGGAGCAATACCAATTTGTGCCACAGATGAGAGTTGTTGGAGTAAAAGATCTTTCATATTGAATCATGCCAAACAATTTGCTCTCGGTATCAGGTTGTTTTTTAAGAGTATTAGTGACACTAATTTCTCTATGTCTCAAGGAGGTTTGTTTATAATTTCGAAATTCCTATTTATCTTCCCCAAATCTTGTAATCTCTATATTAGTAAATCTAAAAAATCTCAAATATGAAAATACCACATTTTCTTCTCAAAAATCAGAGTTTTCCTAATTCTTAAGTATGAGGCAGGACCAGTTTTTTTCAAGAAGGAAAATAAGAAAATTTCTGAATATTTTTATATATATAAATAACATTAAAATTACAATAAAAAAATGGACGGAGCATCTCTCACACACAACAAAATAAAACTTTGCATGAGTTGAACAATTAATTACATATTAAAAGTAATATTAAAGCATAGTATAGTAGATTCTACACAAAAGATAATTGGATTTTATACACAGTGAAAAAGGTAGATTACAATACAGGGGATAATGATATAAATGAATAAATCTTCACTTGTCATTGCCTTTTAATAATTTCTATTTTAAAAATATTCTTTAAGCAAATGCAAACAATAATATGAATATGTAATAATATTTTATATGTCATGCATATATTAAGAAAATAATTAATGTAAATAACTAATAACTACTAACTAGTTAAGTAAAATAAAAATTTGGTGGCTCTAAAACATAGGTGCTGCACATGTTCAAGCAAGGCAATCACCGATCTAGCACCTTATCTCATAAAGTAAGTATTTTCTATTATAGCCATCGTTTATAATAAAGAAAATTGAATATAACATATATTTAATTGTGTATTGTAGTCGTCATTGGCAATTGCTTATTATCAATCCTAAGGAGCGCAATATAGTCTTTATATGTTCATTGGGAAGGAAGCCAGATAAAAAAATATGTCAGATTGTTGATTTGTAAGTATTTAATTTATTTATATTGTTCATAAGTATTGTAATATATTTTATAACACAATTTCAATAATTATTTTTATTTTGTAGAGCTTTCGAAGGTTATTATAAGTTGTTAGGTTTAAGAGTTAAACCAAAGATAACATGGAGTTTTCCTATAGTAAGTTGTTTAAAAATAAAAACTTTATTTATAATATTATACAAATTTTATGCATTTAACATTTTTTTTATTTCAATTTTAGAGTCAAAGACAAGCTTCAAATTATGAGTGTGGCTATTATGTCATGTTACATATGTTGAACATTGTAACAGCTGGTATTGTTGATTCATGGATGCAAGTACGTAAATTTCTTAAAAGTTGTTATTGATTGTGTTTTTGTATGTTCGTATGATAAAAAGTTATATGTTGTTATTGATTGAGTTTTTTTTTTCCAGATATTTAACGACTCGAGATCATTTCATCCATATCAAATTAAAGAAGTTCAAAAACGTTGTGTGGATTTTATTTTGGAATTAATTGAAGAAAATGACGGTGCTTGAATATATATCTATTGAATATTGCTAAATGTGATTTTGTAATTTTATTAATTGACATCTAAATGATTTTTCATCTTGCCAAGAGTAATCAGAAATGATAGACATTCTTTGTACTCTATATTTTGTATGAACTTCTATTATGGTATATTTGGCTATTATATAGCTATATAAAATTGTGGTTAAAAGTACAAAATTTTAATTTGAAATTTAATACGAAATATTGTATTTATGTATGTATGGAGTAGGAGCACAAAAAAACGATAAAATTATTATAAAAAAAAATATATTTTAACTCTATCTATTAAGTCTGTTGATCAAAAGAACCGACTTAAAAAGATGACTTGTTGAACTGAATTTATGACGTTTAAGTCGGTTAAGTTGAACTAACTTAAAAGGACGAAGCTCTGTTAAGTCGGTTAAAATATACATTTTAAGTCAATTCCGTGTCTGATTTAATAAACACGAATGTTTAAGTCGGTTAAGTTGAACCGACTTAAAAGGACGAAGCTCTGTTAAGTCGGTTCACCTTAACCGACTTAAAAAATAACGTGTTTATTAAGTCGTTTGCTGTTAACTCAGACACAGAACTGACTTAAAATGTACATTTTAACCGACTTAAAAGGATAAATTTCTACTAGTGGTTAATTCTAATGATAGTTTATTTTGACACATAGTTCTAATGATAGTTGGCACGTTCTTAAATTGCACAAGTCGCGATGATGATGATACCCCAATGCAATATTACCAACTACCATCTATAGATGTCTTCTTAAAAAGTACCACCTAAATATCCATTATACTGTATATCATGAATAATGCTGGTAAGACAGTAATAAATAAATTGAACTTGTATAATTCTTTTTATTATTACAAAACTTTTACATCTCATTGGCAAATAAATTATAACATTAATTTTATGGTACATATAAAATTTTATACTTTTTATTGTCTTAAAATGATTGTTGTACTATTTAACAATTTAATAAAAAAAAGGATTAAATTAGAGTATTATTCAATCGCAATAAATTTTTATTAAAAAAAAGTAATATATATGATATTAATTAAATGGTATTATTGAACAAAGATAATTAAATTTATATTAAAAATGATTTTTTTTTAAATAATTTTTTTTTAAATATAACAGTTATTATCATATTAACAAAAATTACACCAGTTTATACGTGTTTTTAAAAGTAGTTATAAAAAATGAAAATATTTTTATGATTTAATAAGTACAATTTTTAATAAACAAGTTAATGTTTTTTTACAACAACGGTATGTGTAATCACATGTTTGCGAATTTCATAAACTATTTTTACAAGCTCATTCAAACACTCAGACATTTATGTAATTCACTAAAAATGGTTAGTAGGCTCTTGGAAACAACCCTCAAAACCATTAGAGTAATCAGTATATGGCCCATAGTTGTGTGTGAAGTATGTATATACATCCACTAATATGTTCAAACATAAACTTGCTAGGTACAATCTAATTGAACAAACCCCTAAACTTATTTATTAATTTCACTTTTTCCTCTACATATTGCGATAGGGGACCACAAAAACGTATCTATTAATAACATCATCAAGGACACATATAGTCCAATTTTTATATAAATCATGTAGTAGTGGGATAAAAGTGGAAGACCATCTTGTTCCACAACGCATTTTCTCCTCAATAATTAATTAATGACTCCACTTTACTAGAAATTTTCTTTGTGGAAATCATATTTGGTGGTAGTGTTGTGAGAAAAATCCGAAGCTAATTGACGAAGCTCTTTAGCAAGTGCTGGTAGCCCACAGTAAAATACACCTGCATTATATAAAGTATAAACTACACTCCTCAGTGGCAATATAGATATTGATGTTCAACTTTTTAACGTATTTTGTCAAAAAAGAGTTTGAAAAGGATAATCCTGTCTCTATTTATAATAAAAAAATAGTTATTTTTTGACTTTACTATAAAAAATATAGACCAACTTTCAAAAGTAATATGATTAGTAATCATTGTTGAAATTTTTTTATATCCTTACTTATGTTAATTAGAAACTTTTTCATATGTAAGTGGATACTTAACTCCTTTAAAATGGTTTTTTAATTTTCTTTATTTCTTATAAAATGATTGGATAAGTATCCACATATGTGCTCATAGAATGCTAAAAAGAAGTTGAAATAGTGTTTTAAAAAGAAGTTGAAATAGTAACTATTTTTTATCATAAAGACAATACTTGAATTGTGTTTTAAAATTTTTAGTGACAAAACCATAAATTATATAAATAAAGATTTCTTTTTATAAAGAATTCTTTTAATACTAAAAAACAAATTTTATGTTAAATAGTCAGATTTGACTTCAAAAATATAAGTCTTGTTATTTTGACTTTTGATTCAACCATAAATTTAAATTAATTATTGAATATATCATAAAAATGTGGATTAATTTAGTGTATGGCGTTATAATAGTCGTAAACTATTTTAATTATATTTTGCAATAATGAGTTTTAGGATAGTAAATTATATATTTTTTAAACTATTTTAATGATTTCATAACAAATTAACCATTATTATTAAAATCAACTGGAAGCAAAAATTAGTTGAAAATGAATGAATGGGAACTGACCAACTCGAGCTTGTGGATGATTAAGTGCAATGCGCTTGTAGACACTACGCCAATTAGGTTTAGCAAAGTGAGACTTAACACGTGTTCCAGAGACAATATCAACACCATTTTTAGCATGGTTAAGTGATTGAAGCATAGCAATAAGAGCAGAACGAGCATCACCTTCTTCATAAACACTAGTACAATAATTGTGTAGCTCAATTACTCCTCTATGGTCCTCTTCAGCCACCTCATTCATTACTCCTTTAAACCAATCAAATGAACCTTGTTCCTTTGTCACCCAATAAAAATAAGCCCTCTTTGTTTTAAAATTACTCAAACCGTTTTTCTTGTGTTGAGATGATCTTGACCCTTCCTCATCTTCTATTGCCTTGAAATTATTTACTATGTCCTTTAGTATACTTATCATTGGGGTGGCCCCAATTCCTAGGCCCACAAGTAAAACTACCTCATATTCTTTGTAGTCTTGTGCAGGTGCTCCATATGGACCATCAATCAAAACTTTAGGAAGAGTACTGCATATAGTACACAGTAGTAATGCATAGTCACTAAGCAATAAATCACTAAGCAATATATAATTTAA
This sequence comes from Cicer judaicum, assembly GCA_037974835.1. NCBI lineage: Eukaryota > Viridiplantae > Streptophyta > Magnoliopsida > Fabales > Fabaceae > Cicer > Cicer judaicum. The sequence continues at coordinate 8,679,172 of JBBPBS010000276.1, forward strand.
AATACCAGAGTTGAATCTAAACCTTACTTTGATTGAATTAGTTATTGATGTCTTAAATGCGAAAATGTCCAAAACAAAAGAGAGTCAGATTCAAACCACGTATTATTATAATTTTTAAATGTTATTATTTTGTCACTAAACAATGTGATAAAAATTCACTTGCATTATTCTTATTCAATAGATCTTGTTGAATTATTATATTTTACCTACCTATTTAACGTTTTGAAAAACTAATTAAATGTTGGGATGGGTTGATTACCTACCAAGCTAACATGCAAGAATTTTCAACAAACGTCCCTTTTAGCCCTGACGTATTTATTTTGACAATAATAATCACGGAAATGCAAACTTCAAATACAGCTACAAATCCAACACAACAGCCAATTCATTTCGGCTACTAGGATGATAAAATCGGTTGCTACCATTATTTATTAATTATTTCACACCCAAACTATACAAGAAAAATAGTTTTTTTTTAAAAAAATAAAATAAAATAGGAATAGAAAATTATTATTAATTAAAGTGGATTCTACTATTAAGTGGATCCTGCTAATATTAATTTTTTATTTTTGTGTTTATTTCTCTCTAAACAGTGCATAAATAGAGATAATTCTAACTCGAAATAGAGGTAGAAGGAATTTTACCTTGGGCTGCTATCCCGTTGCAAGCATTCAACTCTTAGAAGTCCACTTTTTCCATGTGTTGGTGGAAGGCAACTCTGAGAGAACCAAAGCAATAACTTAGTAGTTAGTCACAAAGAGAAAGCACCAATTGCAAAGAAAATTTGATTGCATGTGGATTTGCAAACAAATAAATAAAAATTGATGTGATAGTATTTGCATTTTCATCCACACTTATATGTAGTAATTAGTGAGTTTTGCTATGCAAATTGTCCAAATAATTATAATTATAATGGCATTACCCAACAAAAGTTAATCTGAATTCACACCTCTGAGAATTTGACTCTGAGACTTCTAGTCCAGTCACCTAATGTTCTGATGTGAACACTAAGGTAGTCATCTCCTGGGGCTGAGGTTATGGAAAATGGATGCCTGTGAAAGCATAAACAAAACATTGTATTAATTTGATGTTTGATCAAAAAGGAACAGGAAAAATATAAGTTATTTAGATGCAACATTTCATATAGCATAAAAGAGCTAAATATGTTTCTTGAAATTCATACCATTCAAATGGAGAGACAGCAGCACAATTTACAAACATGTATTGTCCACTCTTGTATCTAAATCCTTGAGGCTTTGACATATGAAGAGCCAACACATTTCCAGGATAAACAGCCACCTTCAAATACGACATACAAAATTTGGTTAGACATATATTTTGAGTTTTTTTATAGCAGATCATCCATACTAGTACTGCTATCGCCTAACACGTTTACCGGCAGAATTCTGATAAAATTATGTGCATAAGTGCTGGTATGATTGCACATTTCTCTCTCTACTGTGTATCTAATTTTTGAACATGAACCAAAAGATATTAATTAATGGAGCGCTATATGAATAATATGCTGTGAATTATATGGATAGAAATTTTAATTCCTTCATATGGTTCTTCATGTAGTGAGTAATTCAATATTCAACACTCACCTTTAATATTCTCACAGGCTTGATGCTTGATCTGAGTGCTCTAGTCAATCTTTCCAATGCATAAATGATGATAGGAATAACCAAATACATCCATGTCTACAAAACAAAGACGGTAAAGTTATAAGAATTATATGAGAAACTAGATAAAAAGGAAGTGATTAAAGTATATGCAATTTTATTTTGCACTGACATTCAACCACAACTCTTTAATTTGTCGCATTATATTTTACATTTTTCAAATAAAAATAATATGTAACTGTTTGTTGTTTTAGCAGATTGTGATTGGTTGCTGGTGTAAAATTTTATACTAACAATGCATATCCTTTAATCTCATAAAGGAAAAGGATTAATTGAAGGAAGGTGCTAACCGTTTTCTTGTACCATTCCTTAGTCAAGTAAAGTTTGAGTCCATGCACAACCAAAAGGGCATAGACAAATACAAAGAGATGATGAGAGTACCAAAAGGCATTGAAACCAGTTAGACTATCGAGGGGTTTAGGTAGCTTAACCCTTCCTCTTCTGAACCAAGGGCTAGCCAGTGTGAAGGCTATTGTCATTAAAACAACCATTATAATCCCTGTAACTCCTTCCCATGATTTCACAAAATGCCAATAATTTGATGGTTGTTTTCCAAAAAATGGTTCCATGAGCTTGTACTTTTCACTGTTTGCATGAAGAAGGCGAGGAAAGTCACAAGTAAGATGATAAATAGAATGTATACCAACTCCAATTGATATTGCCACAGCTATCACCTGCAGAAGAAACTCAACATTTGCTCACAGTAAGTTTTTGCAGATCAAAGTTTTCTCTTCATGTCACTATCTAATGTACAAGAGTAAACATTCATTTTGGTGCTTAAATGTGTGAAGCATTGTCACAATAGTTCCTGAATGTATCAAACTCACAAAAACATAAATAAATGTGTCATTCTTTAGTCAGTTTGATCCTCGAATGCGGTTTTCATTAGTTAATTTGATCATCAAATGTGTTACCTAGTAGTCTATAAAATTACTAACAAAAGACACACTTAGGGACAATGATGACGCCTCACACATTTACAAATCAAATTTTACTCAATGTTCAAACAGTTGTAAAATTTACCTTGTGAAAGTTGAGGTTGTCATCAAAAGGAACAGCAATGCCTAGTTTGGTCTTGTTCCTAAGCCATGTGATAGTGTTTCGACAAACAGGTAACAAGATAATAGCCATGTTCAATTTGAGTGTCTCAGCTGCACCTTTGGCCATGCACACACAATGTCCCATTACAACATAAGCAGCTTTTCTTCTATACTGCATGAATTTGTAGGCAAATAGACCTGACATAACACCAATCCATAGTACCAATATCCAAGTTCTTTTCCAATTGTCCTGCAGAAAGTACATGGTATCTCTATACCACTTCCTAACAGGATTGGGTTCATATGTAGCCTTAAGCTTTATGCTTAGCATTTGGCTTAGGTACTTGCTATCTCCTCTTGTAGAATGAGTTGGTCCATGCAACAAAAGTATTTCCAGGTCATTTACCTGTCTTCCAAACAACAAATTACTATTAATTAAAGTGATACTAACGGTCATTTTATAACGGTCTCTGATGGGATTAGAACTTTGTTCTTTGAGGTTATAAATTCAAACTTTTACCACTGAGTTAACACCTCAGAGACAAATAATAATCACCAAATGGAAGCTATATTAGTAAATGGATTTCCCTCCTAATTATATGTAATAATTACCATGATAAATCCTGTGTCATCGGGGTCTAGTTCTTCCATGATCAAAGCAGCATATTCCTCTGCCTGCTTCTGTATGTTTGAGAGTTTGTTTGTAGTGGCACTAAGGCAAATAATCTGAAAACATAATTGAACATATATGATCAATAATAATCCAATTCTGGTGGGGACAAAAGTTCATACTTGAAAAAGTATCAGTTTTATCAGTTGATGAAACTAAAAAGTAAAATTTTATGTAGGAGACAGTTCATATTTGATTTTACTCAGTAGTGAATTTATGATTCCATACCTCTTTAATTTCGTCCTCAGTGATTCTTCCATCTGCATCTTTATCAACCCTGCATACCAAATTAATACACTTCAGTGCATTTAATGCAGATTCCTTTTTTTTTTTCGTTTAGGTAGGAAAAAAAAAGCAAAGAATTTTACATGTCAAAAAAGGTTCTGAGTCTAGAATCAAAACTATTGTCCGAAATCTGGTCCCAAAAATCCTTCAACTGTGCCTTATTAATTGAATCTCCGTGAATATTTCTCCTCCTAGAAAGAGCATCAAATAGCTCACTTGCAAAGGCCTCAGACTCCTTGTTCATCCCTACATCAAAATTCAAAACACCAGCAGAAAGTTCATACTTACACTCCAATTGAATAAACAGCTTATATCGTATAAACGTTTAATTGCTTATGAACAATCTATTTCTAAAACAAAACATAAAATAAAGTGAAACTGTTTTCATATAAACTATAACTTCTTTTTCATAAACTATCGTGGAGAGCTTATACGAAAAAAAAAATTAAAAACAGCTTATGAACATGTTATAAGTAGTTTCAATAAGCTCTTCCATCCAGTCTCATAAGTGTTTGTGTTAGTTGAAACTTCCGACAGAAAGAAAAAAGAAAAAAAAAAAAAAAAAAAAAAAGAAACTCATATAAGTCAATCTAGACAGAACTCTGAAGACAAACATTACAAAATTGATTTGAATTCTTCAATACCTATACATTTGGCAAAGAGAGAACGATGAAGCAAACCATCATTTGAAGAATTAAGAATCTGAAACTGTTTCTCAACCTCAAACCATCCAGCACCACCATCAGTCTTCTGACTGATAAACTTGAGTCCCATAAGTGCATAAGAAGCTGCAGACTTAGTCCTATCATACTTAACTTTCTCAGGTCCAACTTGTTTTGCAAAAGAACTTAAACGCTTCAGCTCCTGAGAAACTTGCTTCATACGAATAGAAGCACTTCTCACAAAAGAAGCACCAAAAGACCTTTTCTTTTCCATTCCTTTACCAAGTAAAACAAGTTTCTCATCTTCACCACGATCATTACTGTTTCCTGTAACAGGTATAACACTGTGTAAAGCAACAGAATCACCTTGAATATCCATAGTGATTTCAACGTAATCTTGTTCTTGTTCATCTTGGCAGAGATCTATAGCAGAGCTTGACTTTGAAACGTTTAATAACTTGGAACTTTTTCTGACTACCCTTTTGTTCAAAGGTCCACTGAGTGAAGTAGTTGTATGAGGTAACGTTTGAATGAGTTCAATATCTGATTCTTGATTGTGGATTTGTGAAGAAACATAATCTGCTTCAACATCGGTAGCTCCCATTATCTGTCTCCGTTACACACAATGTTCTTTTTCAGACCTCTCTATCTTCAAAGCAATCGCATTATAGTATTATATGGTCTTTTACTTTTTGCTTCTATTATTTCTTATGTTGTACCATTACTTTTTATTTGAAATACGACTAATTTTTTATCTTTAATCCAAAAAAGTGATCATATCTCTCTACGAAGACATTATTTTACATTCTTTGTATTTTAAAGTAGTACTTTATCTATCTTACAATAATTAATCTATTTATAAATAAAAAAAATTAAAATGAATGATTTTTTAATTTTAATACACTTTTTACAATGGTACCTTTTTTAGATTAAGCCAATAGTACAGTTTAATTAATTATTTAACGGTATTTGTATCACTTTTAATATAATATATTTTATTGTATACTATGATATTGATATTAATTATTTTTCATTTATATTTTTTTTAATATGTGAAATAATTAAATAATTCAATTATTGTTAGTAATTTTTTTTTCATCATAACATATTAATTGTGACTATATATTTAATAGTAGTAATATAGAAAAATATCATCAAATATCTGTCTTATATTTTTTAATAATATATTAAAAGTACAAATATTTATTCCATTAGTCTATATATTTATTCTTTATGTAATTTATTATAACTACAATTTTATTTTTTTGTGATTGTATTGTAACTCGTTAAAGTTTCTTTTAATGATTATACTTCAAAAATAATTATGCATTTAACAATTATATTTCAATTGTATTTTTTTATTATAGTTTTATGTCGAATTTCTTTTTTCAGTTTTATGTGCTAGTTGTTTTTTTCAATTTTTTTGTGTGCAAATATTTATTTGGGTTTTGTTGTGCAGTTTTTTTTATTTAAAATAGACAAAAGTGTATTTTTTATATATATTGACATTAGATGTAGTTATTTTTATTTGTGATATTGAAGTGGTAAGAGAGTGGTAACAATAGGATTTGGTCAACGTGTTGGTCTATTTTTTTATGTAAGGCAAGATGAGTAAGAGACAGGGGATATAAAATCGCAATAGATTTGAAACGCGTTGGGTTGGGGTGGCATACACATAATGTCATGCCATTCTCATTCTCAATCACACCGGATCCGAACGTAAGACATTTAATGCTCGTTATTTCAATTTGGAACGACGTGTTGTTCAATACTATAGAATTTATACCACACATTGAATTCCACGACCAAAACCATTTGTCCTTTAATTTGGAAATTTTCATCTTTACACATTTAATAACTCAAAATTATGCATGCTTGAGTTTGACTTATTTCTATCATGTACAGTGCTTTAAAAGGCACAATTTTTAAAAAACTACGTTTTGCTGTCGTAAAATTCTTTAAAAGATAATAATTCCGGTTCCAATTATAAGAAGTTTAAGTTTAGTTGAATTTATGTGCTGTACGGAGTAGAAAATAATTATTTTATATATAAATTGTAAAGTTTAAACGTTATTATAATAACAAATAAAATAATATAATAGTAATTTTATTTTATTTTTATAAATTATATATATATTAAAATCAAACATATTATACATAAATATTACTGATGGAAAAATCATACTATTTGTATTTATATTATTATTGTAATGTTACAAAAAATTAAACTTACAAATACTAAAAATAATAAATTTACGTAAAATATTTTAGAAAAAATTTATAATTAAAGAAAATATAATTGATAATTTATCTGTGTGAAGTTCGAGATAATTTTCCTCATAAAAATACATATCATTTTGTGTTATGATATGAAATTCTATATTTTATTATGTAAGTATACAAAATAATAAATATATAAAAGACATGTGTGTGATAAAATTTGTCATTTTTTAACAATACGATATTAAGACTTTTGGATTAGAACATAGAATACGTGAACATAATTAATTATTTACATATAGTATGATCAAATTTATAATCTCTTATTAAAATATACATTCAAGTGACATACATTTTTATAATAAACCATTCATATTTTATGTGATATTTTAATAAAATGTACAAATATTGATGGAATCAAATTACAAATTTAAAATAAATATATTAATATAAAAATATAAAATTTGAGTTAATCATATTTAAATTTTAAAGCAATGTATTCTCTATGTCCCAAAATCATTGTCGCATTTGTAAAAAATATTTATCCAAAATAAATTGTCATCTTTTTTAATGCAACTTTAATCATTTTTTTTAGTTGTACCCGCTAATTAATATAATTTACATTATCCACCAGTTATTATTCTTTATTTTGTATTTATTGTAATGAGAATTCATCCTCATGTGTCAATAGATGATAAAAATGAATTAGTAAAATAATTATCCTCTTTCATTTATTTATATTTTTTTTTAATATATAAATTATCAAATGCAACAAATATCGTGGTTTGAATGAAGTATTATGCATAGATTTATGTATAATATCAATATTTATAGTAATGTATAATATGCGCGTTTGTAGTGATTTGTTGGGTGTGTTGCAATGCAATTGTAACTTTATATATAAACATGTAGATTATATATAGGTCTTAAAATATTACTATTTATTATTATTATTGCATTTATTGTCAAGTGCACGAGAGAAAATAACTTTTGAGGAATCACCATGTATACATTTTACTTTATAAATTAAGTCTTATTTAATCTTATGAAACATTTTATGAAATTTTTCTAATCTCATTTATAAAAAAATTGTGACTTTTAAGATATATTTATTGTTTAAATAATCTTTCAATCCTTATTTAATATTTGTATTTTAAATATTAATAGATATATTTAATATCTCACAATTTTCTTCGAGGGATAATATTTATAAAAATATTAAAAAAGTAATAGTAATATATAAGGTCAACGGTATTTATATTTTTTATATTGCTTTTCGTATAATTGAGACTAGACGGAGTACAATGTCCGGTCAAAATATCTTACACATTATTTAATTATTTTAGCAATATTTCTATTTTACTCGCTCAGTCCCACAATAATCGACTAATTTGCAAAAAAAATTATCCATTATGAATGATCATTTCAATTTTTAGTGCGTTTCTTTCAACTCTGTTTCACAACAATCGATCTATTTGAAAGAAAAAAAAAATAGTCCTAAATTGAATGATCATTTCAACTTTTAATACATTTATTTCTAATTGTACTATGTAATTAATAACTCTTGCATCATTTCTAATATAACCTCTTATACTATACATTTATGACACTAATAATTAATGCACCAATATATAACAAAAATAATTTGATAAAAATAATTTTTTTTTATTTGTAAATTTTTTTTAGTATGTGTGAAATGATAAAATAATTCAATTATTTTAAGACGAAATAAATACTTTGTTTCCTCGACAAGTAGATAAGATACTAACACTGATCACACAAGTTTCAAGTATTTATTTATAGTATAGAGAGATCGATGGATAGATATAAAACAAAAATACATTTTAGGTCCTTTAACTTAACTCAATTCTTGTTTAGGTTATTTATGTTTATTTTATCTCAATTTTGTCATTTAAGTTATATTATATGTTCGCTGTTAGTCATTTGTCTCAATTAGTTCAATTGAAATTTTTTAATTATTTGAAACTCTATAAATAGTACACCAAAATGCTATTCATACTAATTACTCGTAAAACATTTATCAAATTTTATAAATGATATATTTTATTTTTACTTCTCCAAACAATTTAATCTCAAGTATAATCTTAAAAATAAAGCAACGTTGATATCTCTATATAACCAATGTCTTTAACTTTTTTTCACATGCAAAATAACTTGAATAATCATCTTGTTGCAATGTTCCGATTAAATTTTAATGTTTTATGATAATAATTCAAGAAATTTTTTAAAGTTAAAAGACTGCAAATGTAATTTAATATATATTAAAGCACAACGGTGAAAACAAATATGACTTAAAAAACTGAATTAAAAATGAATAAATTTATAGTGTCTAAGTAAAAATTGAGCTATTTTTAATGAACTAAAATTGTATTTGTTTTAAATATAAAAAACAGATACGAGATACATATATAAAAGAAACTTATGATTATTTAATAATGAATATATTTTCTTCTTTTAAAAATAGATAATAAATTTTATAAGAATGTATAATAATATTTTTCAGAGTTATAACTTAACGATAATCCTTATTATTATTATATAATAATATGCTTTTTTAAACAAATAATTAGTATAATAAAAAAATGCAATGCTAGCAAATGTGTTTAAAAAATACTAGTAATATTAGCATTAATTAATGAATAATAATAATAATAATAATAATAATAATAATAATAATAATAATAATAATAAAGAAAAAGAAACACCGGTGAGGGACAGTGAGTGAGACAGTGACTGACCCATTTGGCGTTGTTTTGCTTTAGTGATCGATCCAAGAACTTTGGCAAATGTTCCAAGCAACAACAACAAACAAAACAAATACAAAGTTTTTCTTTCTTTCCTCTCATAGCTCTCGGTGACGTGTATCCCATTCTCACTCAATCCCTTTATTCCTTCCTCTTTCTTCTTTCTTCTTACTTCCCTCAAACCCAAACTTCTAAATCAAAATAAATTATTAAAAGCTCCTTTTTCTTTTTCCTCAACAAAAAAAATAAAAAATAAAAGAAGAAAAGAAAAGATCCCGCGATCTTCGGAATTCACTTTCTCAAACTCAACCATGCAACTTTCTTCCACATCCATTAACCCATGGTTCACTTTCCGAACTCGCACTTCCAACCGTCACCGTAACATTCACCTCCTTCCATCAGAACCAACTTCCACCACCACCACCACCACCGCCGCATTCTCACCACCTTTCACCAACCATTTACTCCCTCGTTCTTCTCCATCATCTTCACTACACAAAATCAACACCACTAACAATAACAGCAATCCTCTCTCGTTTTTCGTTTCCCAAAGAAAACCGAGAAAAAAAACAACACTCTTCACCGTAACTGCGGTGTTCGAACGGTTCACAGAAAGATCAATTAGAGCAATAGCCTATTCACAAAAAGAAACCAGAGCTTTCAAAAGCAATACCATTGAGGCACGGCATCTCATGCTCGGTCTCATAGCTGAAAGCGAGGAAGATAGTTCTCAAGACGGTTTTCTTGATTCCGGTGTCGTTACTCTTGAGAAAGCTCGTGATGCTGTTCGCGGTATGAACATAGACGATTCAAAACACTATCATAAGAATAAGAAGAAAAGTTGGTTTGATGAGTTCCTTTATGAAGAGGATGATAGTTCTATTCCGTTTGGTTTTGGAACGAAGCGTGTGTTTGAAGCTGCTGTTGCATATTCGAGATCTTTGGGGCATAATTTCGTTGATCCTGAACATATTTTTATTGCTATGGTTAAAGCTGATGATGGAAGTGCGGGTCGAATACTTAATAGGTAGCTGCTGTCAATGTATCAAATCTCTTTCTTTATTGCCTATCATTGAATTGAATGTTTCCATTTGTTATTTGGAGTCTCATTTTTGGATCGTTTCTATAAATGTGTTTTAGTTTATACTTTCTTGTTTTGAAACTTATTAGAAGCAACTATTTTATGAAAATTTTCAAACTTAATTTAGTGTGTGTATCGATGTGCGGCGATAAAAATTGATTTTGAATTAATTGATTTTGGATATAAGTGAGTTGAATCTAAATTGATTTATGCTTGAATAGGTTTATGTAAAAGTGGGTTGAATAATAAATAAATTTAAGAGTAAAAGTGACATAAGATGTATTTGTTTCCACATTGGTTTCATTGGGAGTGCATAGTGACATAATATAGTTCATGGTGTATACAGATGATCTTCAGTTGTTGCTCACAAACTGCTTTGTGCTTAAAACATAAATTAAAGATTCACAAGTTAGCCAAAATACAATTTGTTTACGATTATGGGATATTCGATTTAGACTAGAGCTCTCCCTTACATACTTTGGTCAAAATCAATTTTGATTCGTCAGCGAACCAGTTTTTGGGGCTATCCAAACAGTCTGCAGTCATATCCTGGTTTAAAAGTTCTTTTTTTAGCTACATACCTAGTTTGAAAACATTCACTTGGTTAGATTTTAAGGAAATTCAGTTTTGTCACAAGTTTTTGTAAATACTAGCTATTTAAAGAGTGTAAAAATTTGCTTAATAGCAAATTCAGAAATTTGTTTTTCTTCTGGTTCACTATCACTGTGGCTAGTGATTAGACAATTGACTATGTGTATGATCTGTCATTAAAATGTGAGTTTAACTGTAATTTTCCATTAATGTTGCTTGTATGCAAATGATTTCAGACTCGGAAAATCCCCAGGTGACATGGCAGATGTGGCGTTCTCCAAACTACAAAAAGAACTTGCTAAAGATGATAGAGGGCTACGAATGCTGTCCAATGGGGTGCACAAAAAATCTATTTCACAGAAGCATTCCGATGCAGGATCTTCTGCCACAACAAAAGGTAAGAAAATAAAAAGTTTGTTTTATGATTTGATTTTTGAAGGGAGAGATAAGTTTTTCTCATATTCATTCCCTATCTGTCAGAGAAGAGTGCTCTATCACAATTTTGCGTGAATCTCACTGCCAGCGCAAGTTTAGGAAAAATTGATCCAGTTATTGGTCGAGAAGTTGAAGTTCAGAGAATTATTCAAATACTATGCCGAAAGACAAAAAGCAATCCCATTCTTCTGGGTGAAGCTGGAGTTGGAAAAACAGCTATTGCAGAGGGACTGGCAATTCTTATTTCTCGGGGAGCTGTTGCTCCCTTTTTATTGGTGTGTTTATCAACAAATGATTGATGTTTCTAAAGTTTTTCTTTTCTGGTCTTCTACCCTTCTGTAATTGCACGTGCCTTAATTAATATGTACTCATCTAGTTTGATTGCATTAAAATTTTACTTTCTAACTTGTGTATATGCAGACAAAACGTGTCATGTCCTTGGATGTAGCACAATTAATGGCCGGGGCAAAAGAAAGAGGAGAGTTAGAGGACCGTGTTACAAAATTAATAAAAGACATAGTAAAGTCAGGTAAATACATTTTAACAAAAAATTCATGAAAAAAGTCATGTTAATACATGTGCGGCATACTACAGAAGGATTGTTTTTTATCTCATTGATTTTCTTGAAATTCAGGTGATGTCATTCTTTTCATCGATGAAGTTCACACACTTGTTCAATCAGGGACAATCGGAAAGGGAAATAAGGGTTCTGGCCTTGACATTGCTAATTTACTTAAACCTTCTCTTGGAAGGGGTCAGTTTCAGGTGATTGTTTGTCCTGTAATTGCATTTGCCAGTTTCCTTTATTCAAAGTGATCCTATAATATTAACACATTTTCAGTTTAAAGCCTTTGCAAACAATTGTTAGTGACATATAAAATTATGGTTTGTTAGAGGTCAAAATATATAGTTACAGTTACTACACTGCTATCACCAACATTTTTCAAATAAATTGTACTAAACACGGTTAGTAATTAGCATCTAGAAAGTTTGATTCAAGGTTGAGATTATTTAAAAATCTGTCTTTATGAAATACTAGGAGGCTGTAATACTACCTGTCAATAGGCTCACAGCTTAGCTTGAAGAGATATGAGTGAGTGTTAACTATGAACTGGTAAAATATCTTGCTTATCACAAAGTTATGGAACCAAAAGGTTACATGTATTAGAAAAATTCTCTTGAACAAGGAAACCTGTTACTGAAATGAGGGCAAAGCGTGTTCAGTATTTGCGAGTCTCTTTTCAATTTCCATGAAGGTAGTTCCAAATATCTTTATCTTAGGTGCACTGGGGATCGATTAACATGAACTTATTGGAAAATAGATTGGTAGATTATTCGATAACAAGAACGTCATTTTATGTGGACGAGCTGGTTGTTTAAGGCTGTGAATATTCAATAATATTTTTTCTGTTAATGCTTTTCTGTGATTGAAATTTTATTTTATATTTTTAATGCACTTCTGCTGTTGAAATTTTATTTTATATTTTAAATTTTAATTTGGGAGGGAGGGATTTTTTCGTCTGGAGAGAGTAGTTCGGGACTTGAATTCTTTGGCTGACACAACTGTGAAGATAAAATAATTCTCAAGTGTTGTAATTAAATATGCACACACACCATAACTTCTCACTATGAATAACATTATCTTCTATGCAGTGTATTGCTTCTACCACCATAGATGAATACAGGCTTCATTTCGAAAAGGATAAGGCTTTGGCACGACGGTTTCAACCTGTTTGGATTGATGAGCCAAGTGAGGTAGCACTCTATATTCATGTCTATATTGTTCTAAGATAACATTTTAATCATAATTTGATTTCTTAATGAACTATGTGTGTTTCTGTGTATAGGATGATGCAGTTAAGATACTTACGGGTTTACGTGAGAAATATGAGGCACACCACAAATGCAGATATACAGAAGACGCCATAAAGGCTGCAGTTCATTTGTCAGCAAGATACATAGTTGATAGGTATCTACCTGATAAAGCTATTGACCTCATAGATGAAGCAGGAAGTAGAGCTCGTATTGAAGCCTTTAAAATGAAAAAAGAACACAATGATCGCATGCTTTCTAAGAGCCCAGAATATTATTGGAGAGAAATTAGAATTGTTCAGTCCTTGCTTACAAAGGTAATAGCATGGCTCCCCTGTTGTTTGCATGAGGTGCTTATAGTTTAAGTTGACATTTCTTACCCTCAGGTGCAGGAGACCAAGCTTAAATATTACGGCACATCTAGCATTGAGGGTGACTGTGAACTCATACTGGACTCATATCTAGCTTCAGCAGCATTTGATAACGAGTATGTTAGTTGGCCCCGAAAGCAAAATTCTTTCTTTTGTGCATATATAAATTTAGTTTTTGAGTGTCTGACATGTCATTGTGTTTTAGATGTATAGAAGTTACACCTGATGATATAGCAGCAGTTGCTTCCCTCTGGTCAGGAATTCCAGTTCAGAAGCTTACTGCTGATGAAAGAACTCTTCTATTAGATCTTGATAATAAACTTCGGGAACGTGTGATTGGACAAGAGGAGGCTGTTGCTTCCATTTCTAGATCTGTGAAGAGATCTCGAGTTGGTCTTAATGATCCCGGTAGACCTATAGCAACTCTGCTATTCTGTGGCCCAACTGGCGTTGGGAAAACTGAACTTGCAAAATCTTTGGCGGCATGCTACTTTGGATCGGTAAGTATTGACATAATGCCGTGATCTGTACATGTCACATTGTTTGGTTCGTCTGTTTATATTTTGCCTTTCATATTATCATTTCAGGAGGAGGCCATGATACGGTTAGACATGAGTGAATATATGGATCGGCATACAGTGAGCAAGTTGATAGGATCTCCCCCAGGTTATGTTGGTTACGGAGAAGGGGGTGTTTTAACTGAAGCTATTAGAAGAAACCCATATGCAGTGTTATTGTTGGATGAAATAGAGAAAGCTCATCCAGATATATTCAATATTCTTCTTCAATTAATGGAAGATGGCCATCTTACTGATTCTCAGGTTTGCCAATGCTGATATGAATCTTAATTTACTTGGATTTAGATAACCTTTTAGATGCAAAACTTTCTATTGGAATCTCTATTTCTTCCCGTACTGCTCTATGCCAAGTAAAAATGAGCGTTTGTGTCCTAAAATTTTCTGTTTATTGCTTCAAAACTGACTTTAACAGGGTCGAAGAGTTTCATTTAAAAATGCATTGGTGGTGATGACTTCAAATGTGGGGTCTAGTGCCATTGCGAAGGGTCGACACAACTCCATAGGTTTCTTGATTTCAGATGACAAATCAACATCATATAATGGATTGAAATCGATGGTATATGAAGAACTGAGCACATATTTTCGTCCAGAACTGCTTAACAGGATAGATGAAGTGGTGGTGTTTCGTCCCCTTGAAAAGCCACAGGTTGGTTGAGTCAAAATACAAAAATAAAAATAAAGTTCTGAGATTTTTGTGTTCTATATTATTGATTTTATTGATGTTATTGTTGTTATTTTTAATCACAGTTACTCCAAATATTGGATTTACTGCTTCAAGAGTTGAAGAAAAAGATCATGTCACGAGGAATTGACATAGAAATAGAAGTGTCTGAATCAGTCAAAGACCTTGTTTGCAAGGAAGGCTATATCCCAACATATGGTGCTAGGCCTCTCAGGAGGGCCGTTGTAGCATTAATTGAAAATCCATTGACTGATGTATTGCTTGTTCCTGATAAGTTCAAGAAAGGTGACACTGCCTTTATTGATTTGGATGCCAACGGTAACATCGCCGTTACCAATCGGGTTGATCAAACAGTCAATTTATCCGACACAAGTCATCCCTGAGTGATTAACCATTGTACAGAAGTAGCTTGGTAGGTGTATATACAATACACAATTACTCCAGTCATATAGTGAAAGATGTTTTGGCTCCTCTTTTTTAGTTTAGTATTCTCATATGTCAAAAATGTAACAACAGTTTACTTGATAGCTGTGTAAAGTTGTATTCAAATTGAATTCATTGATGAAAGTATATACATATGTTTAACCGAAGAATTCTTCCCGGTCTAGATTCCTCTCAAATCACACTTAGGATTCACAAACTATGTCTTTAAATTAGAAAATGGTAAATTTGACATGCAATTATGATTCATCTTAATTGACTCAAATCCTACAGTTGAATTGTGGGGGAATTTGATTTTGACTCAATTGTGAATTTAACCTTCATGCGACATTACTTTCCATTATTAGAAAATTATCCTCTCTTCCTTTGAGTAAACTTCTGTTTTGGTATCGAACTCAACAAAACACTTTCATTCAAGTCATCGACTCAACAAAAAACTCATGTCAACCTCTGACTTAGCCAAACATCCGTCACTTTAGTATGTGAGGTAACTTTCTTATTTGTGTTGTTAAATGAGTAACGTGTAGTGATATGTCACCTTTTCTCATACGTGAATCTAATGAGTAGGATAGACCAAAATGACATTAAGTTTTAAAAAAAGGAGCTTTAAATAAAAAATTGTAAGCTTTTTTCTCCTTCAATTGTATTTTCTTCTCTTTTCTCTCTTCATTTGCATTTTTTCACCATTCCTCTCTCTGCATCAAACCCAACCACCACCACCATCGGTTTTCACCTTCGTCTCCACCACCACAACTCTTCATACCATTCACATATATCTTCATGCCATTCTCATCTTCTTCATCTTCCTTGACCTAACCTGTAATTTCTTTTCCAAAATTTTCTCTATTTTTTCGTTAATCATCATAACAAATATTATAGTGATGGAAAATCAATCATCACAACGAACTCAATCTTCATATCGATTGGAAATTTCTTAAAAATTTAAGTTTTTTTTGTAGGTGTGGGAGAAAGGTTGTGAGCCATGTTGCCCAAACAACAGTTAACAGAGGAATACCTAATACGTGTTGGAAATTTTATATTAAAGGTCCAAAATCAAATTTGGAAATTTTGGGATTAGAGTTTTTAGGGATTATGGTAATATAAGTTGAGTATTAAGGTTTATTTTTCACATTCAGATTCAAATTTGAAATTAATTTTTTTTCAAGGAAGAATATAGTTATTGTGGATACTTAGTATGAGTTGATTCAAGCCCTTACAAATGATGAAGCACTTCCAACACATGTATTAGATCAAGGAAAAGATGGTGAAATCCAAAAGAAAGAGAGATTGAGAGACACCAAAATTTAGATGGAGTACTCAAGGCTAAAGTTAATACTAAACTTTATTTTATGACTTCTAAAATAAAGATGTTTAGAACATTTGTAATTGGTTTGTCTGTCATGCAAACGTTGCATATAGTTTGGTTTCACAAGCCATGAATTTGGTTTAGTAGTTTGAGTGGTTTTTAATATGGGTAGTTTGTAAGGTGTTATGTTAGACAAGTGACTAATGACTTGAACTTAATGTGTTTTGTGTTATTTCAAGTGATATTAAGTGTTTTGTGTTATTTCAAGTGATTTTAGTGTTGTAAAATCTGAATGGACATTTTAAGTTGTAAAGTTACGAATATAATCATAATTGTCCATAAAAAGTAACACTTAGTGTCAATATAGTTCTTGAATGTAATAAGTTATAGTCATAGTGGTTCTTGTATGTTATAATCATATTGTCAAATTGGTTCGTGTATACATAAACTTTTTCATTTAAAACTTTATTTTTTTTAAATTTAATGTCATTTTCGTCACTGTCTATTCACTATACCCACGTAGGAGATAGTGACATACCACTCAGTCACATACACATCACTCACTTAACTGCGCCAACAGAAAAGTTAACGTAAGATACTAAAGTGACGGACCTTTGAATAAGTTAGAGATTGATATGTGTTTTTGACTTAGTCAATTACTAAAATGGCAATACCTTATTGATTTAGAGGCCAAAATAGTAATTTAACTCTCTTAAATTTTGTAAAGTTAGCTATATTTTCAAACTTGGTTATGGCCTTAAAAAGTAATATAAATTATTTATCTCAAAGGTCTCTCACATATTTCCATAAGGCCAAAATACTCTTTACATAGAGTAATATATCCTATCTCCAAATATTTTTTACAGGGTGACTTATAAGCATAGAATGACTTGAGCTACCTATCAGCTCGATTGGTTTAGCAGATTTTAGGATGAAAGAGTTATTAACGAAAGAAGGAATCTTTCATGATTGATTGTGTATAAACATTGAAGAGAGAAACGAGTGTAGAAATATTGAAGAGAGAAACAAAAACATATACATTATGTTTGGTTGCAATGAAAAATAAAAGAAAAGAAAATAAAGGAAAAAAATTTAATGGAAAAATGATCACTTCCACAGTTTGGAACTCCAGCAAAAAAAAAAAGAAGGAAATAATACAAAATTTAAATCCCACACCAAATTTGTTAAATTTGATTTTCATACCATTTGAGAAGAAATCCGAAAAAAAAAATGTTCTTTTTATTAAAAAGAAACAATGACCACCTAATTCTTTTATATTTAAAAATTAATTTAAGTCAAGTGTAAAAAAAAGTCAAGTGACACTTTATATTATTATTTTTTTCAACTTAATTTTCTTTTCTATCCATTTATTTTATTTCCTTCCATTTTCCTTTCTCAAGCCAAACACAATGGTAGGTCCCACGGATATTTTCAACCTTCCCGTTTACCGCGAAGAAAGAAGGAAGAGAGTGTTTCTTTGTTTTATTTTCAAACATTGTCCTTTGTTTTCTACAATCATTTGCATTACTCCACTATGTACTTATTTTTGCATGTAAATGACACTATTTGATTCGTTTATGTAACTTTGCGTCTATTTCATATAAGATTATTTGATTAGTCTATCTAAGTTTGTGCCTATTACATATTTATCTTTATAATTTTGGTTTAATCATAGTTTTGGTCCTCTTATTTTAGTTGAATCGCAAAAGTATTTCTTCCATTTTATTTTTTATCAGTTTTGGTTCTTTAAACATAATTTTGATCTAAATGTGATGAAATTTCATTTTTTTTTGCATTTATTTAAATTACACAATGCCTCAATATCTCATTTGCAACAATTGTATCTGAAATCTATTATCATAAATAGTGTAGTACGGTTTTAAAAAATGAAATTTCATTAAGTTTTGAACCAAAATTATGTTTAGAGACCAAAACTGGAGAGAAACAAAATGGGGGAACTACTTTTACGATTCAGCTAAAATAGGGGGACCAAAACTGCAATTAAGCCTATAATTTTTATCTTCAATTTAAATTAAATCATATAAGTTCAATTTGATTTGAAAAGTATGTCATCAATTGTTATTAAAAAAATTATAAAAAATAAAATAAAGAAAATTGAAGTGTTTTATTCCTCTGTCTAAAACCAGAAATAGGGTTGAAATTATAGTTTTCTTCTCATTTCTCTATCATCATCACCATTACCAAACCACTAACATCACAACACCATTATAATATTACCATTTTCGAATCACCATTATCGCATCACCATCATTTTCAATTCTTCATTTAACTATGGCGTCGTCTTTGTCTTCAACATACTCAACTCGTTGGGATGATGAAACCCTAACCAATGATGAATATTAATCTCTAACAATAGAAAAACAATGTGTATATTCTTCTCTAACAATGATGAAAATCCTAAACAACTATTTTAGAGTTGTCCTAATTGAAATGTGAATAATTTTTCTTAAATATGTTATTTTTATATTTATTTTTTGTAATTATAGTTTACATTTACTAAATTTAATGTTTAATTTTTTGTTTGTAGACCCCTTATAGTTATCAATTATTTGTATGAGATGTAATGACTATGATTCAAATATGGTGATATAGTAATGTTGATGCGATGATTGAGAAATAAGAAAATAATTTTAACCTCAAAAGTTAGTTTTGATTTAGGATTGAGAGACTAAAAAATAACACATTCAACTTTATTTCATTTATTATTATTATTTTTAATTAATTTAATTATTTAATATATTCCTTTGTGATGTCAAACTACCATGTCAGTCATCTCTGTCACATAAGCGATTTTTTAACAACAACTAATAATAGAGATGATTTTTAAAACTAAACTGATCTTATAGATTTAAATTGAAAGAAAAGAAAAATTTACAAAGACAAATTAAATTTTTAAGGCGACAAAATTAACACTAATAATTTAATTTAGTAGTAAAAAACATGCATTACTATTAGATATGTTGTATGTTCAATTTTTTATAGATTGTCTTTTCACCTTAAATTTTTGTTATAAAAAAATAATTTATTACAAAATTGATTTATGTTATTTCATAAATTATTTAGATGAATCTAAATGAACTATTAAATTAATTTTGTTTGAACACTTTTTAATTAGAGATATTTTAATACTTTTAAAAATTTGTTAATTTTTTTTATTTCTTTCTTTTCGTACCCTTTTCACCTCCTCCTCTCTTCTTCCTTTATATTCGCAACCAAATACTACATCTGGACCCGATTATATATAAAAAAGTTCTGGTCCCATTTATAAGAAAAAATAGTGGCTTTTAATAAGTATTTATGATTTAAATGGACTTTATAAAAATATTGATCTTTTATATGAGATATATATTTATAAAAATATTCAAAATAATTATAGTAATAATTAGACTTATAATTTTGATTTTATATTGATGTTTTATGTTTTTATTATTTTTTATTTTTTATCTTTTATAAATTATATATTTTAATATTTTTTATAATCATAATAAAAATTATAACAATATCGATAATTAGAATCCCTTTTAACATTTAACAATATGTGTCTATTATAATATTTTTTTTACAATAATTATCTGTTTAACTCAATAATAAATTTATACTTAAAAAACTTTACTTAATATTTTGAATTAAATATAAACTTTTTGAAATAAAGAATATTTATGAAATTGTATGTAACGTGCAATTATTTAAAACAATTATGATAAAAAAATCAAATTATTATTTATAAAAGATAAGAGAATTAAATGAATATTTAATAGAAATTAAAAATAAATAAATTCATTGAAAGTAATATTTTTTTTTTCTCGTAATTGGGATCAAATGAGCAATACCCTTGAATAAATAGTACTGCACAAGATCTCTTTCGTGAGAGAGTTTTGATGGGGTTATATTCTCCAACAGACCCAAACGTTTAACACCTACAGGTCCGTTTTTAAGTACATAATATTATATATATATATATATATATATATATTTTTTTTTTTTGTTACCAAAAACAAACTACTTATCTTTCCGAGGGAGTCCCTTTTGATCGATCACATTGGTGCTGCTCAGTAGAGTGTGTGACATGGATTCCTCTCTTCACCTCAATTTTTAGGGTTTATGTTTCGTTCGAATTTCTTCATCACAGTGAACAGGGACAACATATTACTATGGAAGTTAAACAATCCACAGTCTCAGAGGGTTCAATTCCACCCAATAACGAACACAACACCGGCGCCAAAATAGACAAATCCGTGAACGAACTCAACGACCTTTCAATTTCTATTCAAACTTTCAAAAATAGGTACGATGAACTTCAGAAGCATCTCGATTTCATCCAACAATCCATTGACACCAGAACCAAGGAACTCGAAGCCCTAGTCACCACCACCGTGCAAATACCCACCGATAACGGCGACATTGTTCCATCGGAACCGGAATCAAAATCAAAGGCCGAAGGCGAAGGAGAACAACAACAACAACAACAAGAAGAATCAGAAGAAAAGGAAGATCCAGAAGAAGAACCAGAAGAGGAAGAAGAAGATCCAGAAGAACCAGAAGTTGAAGAAAAAAAACCAGAAGAAGAAGAAGATGAACTTCTCTCGCTTTGCAAAACGATGAATAGCCGTGGTTTGCGAAGGTATATACTAACGCATCTATCCGAAACGACGTCGCTTAAGGAACAAATCCCCATGGCTCTGAAAACTGCACCGCAACCGTCGAAATTAGTGTTAGAATGTATTGGTAGATTTTACCTTCAAGGAAGCAAAGCCTATACCACAGACTCGCCAATGATTACTGCAAGGCTAGCTTCGGTTCTGACTTTGGAATACTATCTAATGTCTGGTTGCATTGAAAGCGAAGCTCAAATGTCACGTTCACTGAAGAAAGACGCTGCAACTGCAGCGGTTTCGTGGAGGAAGAGACTCATTATTGAAGGTGGTGTGGCCACTGCTAGTGAAATGGATGCAAGGGGTTTGGTTCTTTTCCTTGCATGTTTTGGGGTTCCTGGTGTTTTTAGGAACGATGATATAGTGTGGTTAATTCGTTTGAGTAAACCCAGTGAAATCTCGCACGCCCTTCGCCATTCTAATGCACTTTGTAGCAGGGTTTCAGGTATGTATGTATATATATGCCTCTGGGAATTCAGTATATATAAATTTTATTCATGGTTATGGTTGATAGTTTCACTTTACACTTTTAGTGTTAAAATTTGAAATCAGTTATGCTCTTCCACTAATCACATGTGTTACATATATGAATTCTCCTTGTTTTTGGACATAAATAAATAACTCAAGAATGCCGACCTATTATCTTCGAGTCCAGTGCAAATTATGGCTATAAATTAACACACTCCACCCACTAACCATTTGTCACAGCAGTTTTGCAATCATTTACTTTAAGAATAAGTGGTGCAGATCCCTGTGTATAGCATACTGTTGTATTGTTTTAGACTGCTTTTGATATTATGGTTAATTGGTTACAAATGTTATAACTTCATCTAGAATGAACATGGACTTCTCATTTTCCCCTTCTAAATTTATTTATGTAGTCACTGCTAGCTACTTATCGTGAAATTAGTTTTTAAGATGCTAAATGCTCTCAATTCTCAAATAACCTATTTCACTGACCTTTTTAAGGATGTGCTGCTTCAACCATGTGGTTGGTAATATAACCAGACAATACCCAAGGCATTTTCATTTCCATATATCTGATGCAATTGCATGCTTCTGCAGTTTAGGGTGGGTTTAGAGTCTAGTCAATAGCGAGGCAGATAATTGGAGAAAGGAAGGAAAAAATGCATTGGTATTGTTTATTGAATTATAAACAAAGAGCCAAAGAATAAAATTTTCCTCACAAAGATTTCCCGCTCACATGATAATTTGCTAAGTTTACAAATCTAAGTTTTGGAATGCCTTTCACGTGCTATTCATACCCTTGTAGCTAACTACCCTCCCCTTGATAGATTCTAACTGTAACTAACTGAACTATCCAACTATTTTGACTATGACCCCGTTCCTATTCTTATGTCATATCACATAGCCTTAACGATAGCCTGTATGCCTGTTGCTTTCTCTTATTTTGAAACATAAGTTTTTCTCAATCTAGCTGATTATTTATATTGGTCACAGATATTGCAGAGGGAATGATGAAAAAGGGCATGGTTGTGGAAGCCGTTGACTTGGCTTATACCTTTGGGTTTGAAGAGAAATTTCCTCCCCAGGAAGTACTGGCTTCATTTCTACATAAGTCTAATGAAGCTTGGAAGAAAGCCAAACAAGAAGCTCGTAATGTTCCTAATTTACTGGTATGTTCTATTTGAGTAGCTAACATTGTTTATTTATTATGTTTCATTATGTATGTTGATATTTTTTGTATATTGATCTTTGACAGAAGAAAGGAAATGAAAAATACTTGATTGCTTTGAAATCTGTAGTCGACTGTTTGGAAGGCCACAAGGTTGACTTTGCAAAACTTCTTCCTGAGTGGCGACTTAAGGATACAATTTTCGAATTGGAGAGAGATATTGGTCACGATATCACTAAAAAGATTGAAGATGGTTTAGTGTCCAAGAGAAAATTGGATAAAAGCAATAGCTCAAAGAAAGTGAAGGTTCCAGATACCAAACGAACAAGGTTCACAGCAACAGATCCTATTGTTGTATCACCATCAGTCACCGCCTTGCAAGGGCAAAGAATTTCTAGTTATATGAATGGCAATAGCTCATATGATGGTTCAGTAACCGCACATTATCTGGAGGGTAGATCCTATGGCTACCCAAATAATTATTCGTCTCCAGCATCTGCACAGATTGGACCTATTTCTGGGTCTTTGCCTGAAGGTTTTCTCGGAAGAGGAGTATCAAGTGGGGGTAGTATGATCGGAGGAGCCATAGCTGGTTCACTTTCTGGGTATCAGAGTGATATGCCAATAAACAATGTCAGGACAACGCTGAATAGCAACAGCTCTCTGTACAGTAGATTGCATAGAATAGATGAAGGGGCATTATCTTATAATAGATCAATCGAACAGAGTTTTGTAGGACAACCTTCATCAGCACGGGTAAATCATTTGTATGGGAGAACATCTGCAGAAGGTTATGCAGGTTTGCCGGATCATCGCTCAATTGGTGTTCCTAGTCGTGGGGGAGGTTCTGATTTGTATAGCTTTGCAGATACTGTATTCGATGTGTAGTCATTCCAGGGCAGCAATTATTCTTCAGTTATTTGTGTATTTTGATAAACTGGAAGCAAACACCATCCGTACAATATTCAACTTGGATTTTTTTTGTTTTGATATTTTCAGGAATAGCCATAGGATTGACACATGCAGATGATGACTAACTTGGTCAACAGTTTTCAGCTCCTAATCAGTTTAATTAATAGCATCTACAATGCAAGGAGAGTTAAGAACCATTTTAATGTTCTAAAGTTGCTTTTTGTGGGCTCACTGTTGTCACAGGATTTAAGAACACTAATTTTCACAACAATGTATTTTCCCTTCTATTTCGTTGGATTTTCACTACTTTTTGACTTGAAAATACATTTATATTGTGCTAAAACTGTTCCATCGGGAACTCTTCCAAGAGATTGTTATCAACTCACCCATCTTCAATGGTTTGAAAACTTGTTTCTGTTCTTAGCTGTAATTAGATGTCTAAGAACAATGCATTAGAGATGCTCTAGGAATAATTTTGAAGTGGTGAATCATGACAGGATTATTTCAATGATAAAATTTATATTTTGTGTATTCCTTATTTACATATTCTGGTTTCCTTCAACTTTGTTTATTTATATTTTTTTTAAATTATTGTGAATTATTTTTAATTTATAACTGTGCTTTTACAAAATTGTCATGCCAACCCTCCGTCCACCATAAAAATGAGTAGAGAAGAGTTTTTCAACACTATAGCACTAGTTGGTCCACCCTATCATGCTTTAGAAGAGTTTGTGACAGAGTGGGACAAAATATTTTGATGGCTTTGCATCTTATTTAAATGAAGTTCACAAACTACTTAACTTGAATCTTTAAGTTTTTTATTTTTGTCTAAATCATATAAAATCTTGATAATAAATTAAATCTTTAATTTTTTTTTTATCTAAATCGTATAAAATCTTGATGATTAGTTTAATTTAAAGGTAAGTAAAATTTTAAAAAATTATTTTGTATTTTGAGTGTATAATTTTCATTTTACAAAAATTTTCTTACACTATTGCTACATTATTTCAAACTTAATAATGAATATCTTTTTGTTTAACCAAAATACCCCTCTCAAATTTTATATATCATATTATTCTACTTTTTGGATCCAATAGAAAGTTGTTGGTCCAAGATATCATCAATTGAAGACAAAATCGAAATGAACTTAATTGAAAGTCGATAACTTGGACGATCTTACATTAATAAATAATAATAATTAAATTATTCTTACAATTATTCTTACACTATTTTTTTTTTGTTTTATGCATTATTATATGAATTTAATACATTAATAAATAATTAAATTAATAAAGAAAAATAAT
>JBBPBS010000276.1:8704885-8743570 GCA_037974835.1 Cicer judaicum
TCTAATATATCATAAAAATTGATTCTTGTGATTGTTAATGTGACAATATATATATATATATATATAAATAAATTAATATGATTGAATAAATATGGCAAAACAAATAAGGTAATTCACATTCAATTTATCAATCACATAAATCAAATTTTTTTATATTAAATCAACGAGAAAATTAATCAATTTACCAAATGATATTTAATGAGAAAATTAATTTTAACAATTGGTGATTAATCATTACTTTTACCATTAAATGAGAAAATTAATAAAAAAAATTAATCAATTGTACAATTTAATAACAAATTGATTCATCGCAAATTATTCAATTTGATAAATATTAAATTATTATTATTATTATTATTATTATTTATTTTATTTTTAAAAATATTATAATTAGTTTTGATTTATTAAATAAATAATTGTCTAATTAGTATTTTTAATGTATTTTCTTTGAAATTTATAATATAATTTACTGTTTTTAATTTTAATTATTTTTAATCATAATCATTATTAATCATATAATTATTTATTATTATTATTATTTACTAATGTATTAGAACACAAATAGACACTACTGAAAGAGTACCAAGAAAATGTGTATTACGTCGGTATCTGGTCATAATAAAAAACATTGTCCGACACATCTATTCAAATTTAATGTATTTTCTTTGTAATTAATAATATAATTTACTGTTTTTAATTAAAATTATTTTTAATTTTAATTATAATCATTTTTAATAATAATAATTATTATGTATTATTTATTATTATCATTTATTAATATAATATTTATTATTACTATTATTATTATTTATTAATTTAATTATTTATTAATATATTAAATTAATATAATAATATATAAAACGACAATAAAAAAATTAAAACTCTAATACGAGTTCTTCCTCTAAACTAACGATTTCAAGGACTCAAAATGTAATACAATTTAATATATATTTTGGTGTAAAAAAAAATTTCCAAAAAAAATCGCTTTTTTCATCTATTAACAATGACTTCATCTAATAAATTTATGTCTTCTACTTTCATTAATATTTGTCCTCTACACCATTCACATGAATGGTTCCTGTTTTCTTAAATAATTGAGCAGGGGTTTATCAATGACATCTGAAGACTGAAGGATAATTAATTTGTGGAAGTTCAAATGTATAGAATGAAATATCAAAAGTACTCCATAAATTTATAACTCTTTGTTTTATTATCTTGAGACTTGACATGCTCAATAGTAAAATATATAATTCTATAATATTAAACTCAATATGAATTAATTATAAATTTATAATGCTCCCTACGTGATAAAAGAATCGAGAAATAAAACCGAAGGTATCTATCGAAGCTATGATCGTGGAAGATGAAAAGAGTGTACAAGTTACACGCTACACTGATCAAAACTGGACAACACGACAACCCACACTCTCTCCGCTCCTTCTTCCTTAGCTGCGCACAGTCATCATTTTCCCCCGACACTGCACGCTATGCCGCCTCCGTCTTACTCCGTTTCCCCATACCACCCGACCCATTCTCATACAACACCGTCATCAGACACGTGGCACCCCACTCTCCCACCCTTGCCCTTTCCATATTTTCCCATATGCACCGTAATGCCGTCCCCTTCGACCACTTCACCTTCCCACTTATCCTCAAGCACCACAACCATCACAATCACCTTCATTCCCTCGTTTTCAAACTCGGTTTCGACTCCAACATCTTCGTTCAGAACGCGCTTCTTAACGCTTATGGTTCTCGTGGCTCCATCAACTTTGCAGTCAAACTGTTCGACGAAATGCTTCACAGAGACTTAGTTTCTTGGTCCACGTTAATCGCTTGTTTTGTCAACAACAACCTTCATTTCGAAGCGCTTTCTCTTTTTCAACAAATGCAGTTACGTGACCCTGACATTGGAAATTCATCTGATGGGGTTATCATGTTGAGTGTGATATCTGCGGTTTCGTGTTTAGGTGTGCTTGAATTGGCTATCTGGGTTCATTCTTTCATTGTTAGAATAGGGCTACCACTTACTGTTCCATTGGGTAGTTCTCTTATTAACATGTATTCGAGGTGTGGTTCTATTGATCGGTCTGTCATGGTGTTTGATGAAATGCCTCACAGAAATGTAGTTACTTGGACTGCTTTGATTAACGGGCTTGCTGTGCATGGATGTAGCAGGGAAGGTTTGGAAGCTTTTTATGATATGACGGAGTCTGGTTTGAAGCCTGATCGGGCTGCATTTATAGCTGCTTTGGTGGCTTGTAGTCATGGTGGTCTTGTGGAGGATGGTTGGCAGGTTTTTAGGAGTATGAGGAATGAGTTTGGAATTGAACCGATGCTTGAGCATTATGGTTGTATGGTTGACCTTCTTGGTCGTGCTGGGCTT
Organism: Cicer judaicum; assembly: GCA_037974835.1. Classification (NCBI taxonomy): domain Eukaryota; kingdom Viridiplantae; phylum Streptophyta; class Magnoliopsida; order Fabales; family Fabaceae; genus Cicer; species Cicer judaicum. Next base: position 8,707,272 of record JBBPBS010000276.1, read on the forward strand.
CTTGTTGAAGCTTTTAAGTTTGTGGAGGAAATGCCTTTGAAGCCAAATTCTGTTATTTGGAGGACTTTGCTTGGGGCGTGTGTGAACCACAATCATCTTGTGTTGGCTGAAAAGGCGAGAAAAATGGTCAATGAGCTTGACCCACATCATCATGGCGATTATGTACTTTTATCGAATGCTTATGGTGGAGTTGGCGACTGGGGTGGTAAGGCTGGCTTGAGAAATTCTATGAGGGAGAATAGCATTGTCAAGGAGCCTGGCCTCAGTTTTATCCATATTGATCAGGGGGTCCATGAATTTGTCTCTGGGGATCATTCTCATCCACAATGGGAGGAGATTACAAAATTTTTAGTTTCAGTTATAGATACAGTAAAACTTGGAGGTTACACCCCTAATACTTCCTCGGTGTTACATGATATTCAAGAGGAAGAGAAAGAGCATTGTGTGGGTTATCATAGTGAGAAATTGGCAGTGTCTTATATGCTTCTTTATCATAGGGATAGAAGGACCATTAGGGTCTTTAAAAATCTTAGGATTTGTTATGACTGTCACGATTTCATGAAGCATGTTTCAGCCATCTTTGACCGAGATATTATTATTAGAGATCGAAATCGGTTCCATTACTTTAGCGAGGGATCATGTTCTTGCCGAGATTTTTGGTAAAACGTGCTAGTTCAAGTATAAAAATCTATGTCAACATTCATTTGTCAGTATCCATTAAGGTCCCTCTGCCGAGGTAGAACTGGGCATGGAATTGGAATTGAAATTGGGTTCATTAATTCTATTTGTTATGTCTGGAAACCTTTTTACTATCAGATTTATAACTATATTAAGACCGCATACATATAAGTGAATTTATAATATAATTCAGAAATAAAAAATGTTTGTGCCAAAAAAATAGAAAATGTTAATATTGACTGATTGTGCTGAATATAATCAAATTATGTATATAGTATAATGATAATATAATTATTGGTCTTACCACTTCACAAAATTCTTTCAATAGAGTTTGTAGTGAACCAAATGGGTCAGTGATTGACCTGCATATAATAAAGGTGGTATTGTAGTCATTAATGTTGTTAGTGAAGAAAATGAAGGCATCTAGATGAAGTGAAAGGCTAGTTTTTTCCTCGGTTCCTATTTTCACACCAGGTTCTTTATAGCATCTTACAAATGTTCAATTTCAGAGTGCAATTCTAAGGACATATCAGTATCACGTCATCAATTAGTTTCAAGTAACTGGTGGCTCCACAATGGGGTTGGAAATTTGGAAATCACTGGTTCTTCTAAAAACGGCAGTGAGGAAGGTATCACTCTTGAAACGGTTGTGGCCACAGGGAGAACACATTAGCTTTATCCGGCAGGTGAGTAATTTTGAAAAAACAATTAGTCAGACGAAGAGCCTAATGGAGGATGAGAATTTGAGTCAGTACTTGGCAAACTCATTCACAACAGTGATCAATGGCAGTAATGATTACATAAACAACTCTCTCTTGCCTGAATTTTATGGTACTAGCTTCATGTACAGCCCAAATAACTATGTCGAGATCCTCATAGAGCATTACAAAGAGAATATTTTGGTAAATTTACTTATATACCTTATACACACCCACACAACACACTTCATATATAGTAAAATATTTGGAGGAAGCTGGAAGCGACAAATATTAACTGAAATATTATAGTTGAAATTTTTAAAAGTTTTTTTTTTTTTTTTAAAGTATCACACAATTCATATATAATAGACAAATTAAAAAAATTAGAATTTCAATTTTCACAAGTCACACAATTTTTACAAATCACACAATTCAATCAAATACAATATATCCATTTTATAATTTTTATCTTTATAAAAAAAAATTATTGAAAAAATACATCAATTTTTATATGTTTAAATATCGTGTCACTCCTACAAAAATACACATTAATTAAAACAATTCACTATTAAAAAATAGCTAATAGTTAACCGTTGAATTGCTAATTAAGGTGTTAGAGTTTGTTGATTCGAGATTAGTTGGTTTATCTATTTATATCACATAGTTTATATATATAGAGATGTTGTTATTAATTTTATTATATTTTAGTATTAGAAATTCAAATAGAGAGTAAAAAATAAATATAAAAGAGATACATAAGTGGAGAATAAAGGCAAAAATTACTCAAAATAATAAATATTTTTATAATTTATCAGTATTATTTTGATAATATACTCTAATTATATATATATATATATATATATATAAATTAAGAAATATAAGGGATGTCGTGGCATTTGCCCCTCTTAAGAAGATCCGTCACAGCATACGAGGAGGAATAAGTTACTCTAGATAACAACTCATCAATTCACCAATTAAACTGTCAAATAATTTTTTTTATGAAGTGTATGATATTTTTTTTAATAGTACAAGTAAATATCAACTATCAAATTTATATTAAACTTTGTGTGTTTGATAATTAATAATGTAACATTAATTCATGGTTCGATCTATGAAATTCAAATGTTTATATAATAATGAGTTATTGAGTAACTTAACTCAGAGTTACTTCCAAATGAAGTTGATCAGTCTTGTATATAAAGTTGAATGAGAGAATCATCCCTATGACTCTTAAAATTATAAGGGTCAAACAATGTGATTTTTCGAAATTAACAAATTTGAAAAATTGTAATTGAAAATCGTCAACCACATTGGTCTTTTAGGATTAGTCAATGTCATTGAAATTGTTTTGAAAAACTAATTGATGAGTATTTTCAACTTCAATATTATTTCAGAATTCTGTTAATCTGACTTCTAATATTTCAAAACTATTAGTGATCTAAAGGCAGTTGGGCCACTTGGTTGCATACCTTATCAACTATCCAAAGGCAAGGCCCCTCCAGTACAGTGCCGTTCTTATATCAACGACATGGTTGTCGTGTTTAATACTTGGTTGAGGTCTTTGGTGGATCAACTTAACACAGAGTACACAAATTCAGTTTTTGTATATGGTAACGTTTATAATGTTTTCAGTATGGTAAGAAGTAAATGTCCTTAGTTTCTAGTTTAATAACGGTTTAATAAGATAATGTTATATGTGTTTCATATGATATGATGATTGTGTGTCTGCTTGTAATTGATAAAGCTTGTTGTGGTATTGGAAGGAATAATGGACAGATAAATTGCTTGCCAAATAGAGACCAATATGTGTTTTGGGATCCCGTTCATCTAAGCCAAGCTGTGAACAAAACTATGGCTAGTAAGGCCTTTACTTGAACACCCTCTGATAGCTCCCCAATTAATGTGTACCAGATGGCACAAAAGCAGTTACCATCTGGTCAAAACAATGCCTCGGCCACATCAGGTATATCAAAGTAAAAATTGGTGGTAATGTTTTGTTCTGGTTAATTATATGAATGATTTCTCGTGAATTTCAATCTAAATTATATGAATGATTTCTCATGAATTTCAATTTAAATTATCAAAGATTGTCAAATTTTAGATTCTACCTAAGATTTTTTGGATATAGAAAAAACGTGTAACACGGTTCTTAAGATCTCACAAAATAGACAAAATTATACTATAAAATTAAGGAAAATACCCGTAACATAAAATTTTTCATTAGTTCAATAAGAAGTCGCAAGCTGAAACACAAAAGACTATTAATATTGTCTCAAATAAAAAAAACAAAATTTATCACCATCATCTAACAACATCTAAAACTTTAATTTAACATTTCATCTAAGGAGTTGTGAAGAATTTATAAATCAGAAAAGTTTATAGAATAAATAGAAAGAGGGAATCTGAAATTGAATCGTTTAATTTAAGTATTATAAATTGAAACAGAGTTTTAAAACTAAGACTTGGAAAACGAACAAAGTAGAATACAAAGGTGCCTCTGAGGAATACAAAGGAGCAAAATACAAGCAGAGAAGAGCATTGCCTCCTGCGCATGTTGTTGACTGTTGATGCCTTCAAAGTCTCATGTGTGTGCCTTTTCTCTATGGGAAACAAGTAGAATACAAAGACGAAGAGGTGCAAAACCGGGCCAGAGCATGAGTTCTACAACCAATCAAAATAGCATAAACGAGTCGCAGCTTCGCAAAACGGCACTTCTACACGACGAGGCGCCCCGCTCCCACGCTTCCACGCATTTCCCCTGTGCGCTCACATATTTATGTCATATAACACTTTTTCCTTCGCTCTAACATATTCACGCTCAGAAACGCGTAAGATCTTAGGATGTTACGTTTTAGAACTCGCTCCCACCAACCTTAAAACTATAATAATGGTCCTATTGCAAAAAGACGGTTTCCTACGTTCAATAAAAGGTTAATTAGGGGAATAGAACCCTAATTGAGTACTATGGCCATATTTTAAGCAAAATATATATGTTTGTCTATAAGCAAAATACTTATTTTAAATAAATGCAAAATTATAATAACCTCCCCTTAGGTTTATTAAATTGTCAGGTACATCTTAAAATGTCATATACTAAGACTCTTAATATCAAGTCTTTTATTGAGATAATTTTTTAGAGTTTTAATCTATTATTTCATTATTTTTTATGAGTCTAATCGAGGAGTTTTAATGTCTAATGTTGTCAAATTATTTTTTGTAAATTATTTTTCTCAAAAAAATAAAAATTGAAATTTTTTCCTTTGAAATTTTCATTTTTGAAAAAAGTTGAAATTTTTTGTTGAATAAAAAATTAGATAAATTTGAAAAAGTTGGTTCATAGTCCTGTAAATCTAAAAATTTTAGGATTTTTTAGTTTTGAAAAGTTCCTTTTTAGTGGTTTTTTTAACTACGATTTTTTTCTCTCCAACATATTAATTGGACTAATAATTAGTGAGAATGTGAAATTCACATACACCTCGTCCATTTTTTAATTGAGCAAAAACCTCCCCTGCTTAACCTTTTGGATGACAAACACTTCTCTTACAATTTACTATTATTTATATGGTGAATTAAAATATCATTAAAAACTCATAAACATCTCTTAGCTAGTCACTTATTTCGCTTTCAATATCACAAACTTCACGTCGCCTTAATTTAAAGATGGTTATTATTTTTTATTTGTGAGTTCTCTACCAAATAATTTAATCACAAAAAATAATGATAGAAAAAAATAATTGAATTTAGTCATAAAAATTAGTGGCACCAAAAAATTTACTTTCCAACAAAAGGTAACATCTTCATACAAAGGAAAGAATAAGACAATTTATCTTATTATAATTAAAAAAAAAATATATTGTTTCATAGATATACATATTATATATAAATTTGGGCTAACAAAAACTGTGAAAGAGAAAAACCGTTGTGTTCAAATATTAAGAAGATAATTTATCTACAAATGTGAATTGGTTTTGGCAGCTTCTCCACAAAATGAAAAGGCAACTGTGTCAATTTTTTTTTTAAGTCTAACGGCAAATTAATGGATTCTAACAATAGGGGAGGAGGTGACTAATATTTTTAAAAATAGAGGGGAAGTTAGTAGCATTAAGACAAATCCTGGGAAAAGTTGTTATAATTTTCTCTTAATCACATGAAAAAAGGTGTTTTTTCTTATAAAAAGAAATTAAATTGACCAAAGTAAATATTAATAACTATGTTAGTACTAGTATTAGTTTTAGATAAAGGTTAGTACTAGACTGAGTTGGATTCCAACTCTCATCTGGATGCCTCCAAATCCTTTTTATGTACACCACACCCTTATTTCTGTTAACTTTTAAAAAATAAATCAAAGTATATGTTTGAAATTACTTTTTTAGCAATAAAATTAATTTAAAATTTATATAATTGATTTTAACATGTCTATGCGGTTAAGAGAAAGAAAAACAATTGTGTATCATTCATGTAAAATATAATAATGGTCTCATTGCAAAATTGTTTTTTTTTTTTTTTTAAATCATAGCCTATTGGTTTCTTTAGATGCCTAAGGGATGAATATAGCAACTTTCTTCTAACACATACTTTCATTGGATCCCACCAATGCTGCTATAGTTGCGAGGGAGAGACTTGGGCCCCGCATTTTTAGCTCTTCAATGGTTTACAACTTTGGCAACAAATAATATTAATATTAATATTAATGCATATAAAGATATGCAGTTCAGATTTCTTATAGCCAAGTGTATGTCTTTCTCGATTCGAGAGCCAAACTATTTAGTTAAATTTATTCATAGACAATTAAATATACCAATGCTCGAACATTAATAAATCAGGAAATAAATGAATTAAGGGGTGTACTTTTTGTTAGCGAGTATTTACTATTTGTTATGAGTTATTAAATAAAGTGAAAAATTATATCAACAAAAAATCTTTTAAACAATGTTCATGAACTAACTCTTTTTAAATAATGTTCATGAACTAATTTTTTTATTTATTTAGCATATGGTTTGTATAAAGTAATTTCTAATCTTTTCACGCTCATTTTATTTTTTTATTTTTTTTTATCATATCTTGTATATTATATCATATTTTTCATTTCTTTCTATCTTAAGATATTAAAAAAGTGGATAGATATCCATAAATTATTTTTCTTTATATAATAAATGGTCCCGGTAATTTAGAGTTTGTTTAATAGTCACTTTTTTTATGATTATGTGGTGTGTCAATGTTATAAGAATGATCATGATATGTGGCACGTTAATATTGCTACATCATACAATTTGTTGCATTGTTAGCATTGTTCATTGCCATTGACTTTGTCACACAAGCATTCGGCGAGTGACTATTCACAAAACAAACAAAATAGTATAATAAATAAATTTATTTATTTATTTTTCTCCTACAATGTAATTACATCTCATTGGAGATCGTTTTATCGGGAATTAAGAGATTTTTAAACGATTGAAAGATGTAGGTTCCAAATTTAAACTTGAACGAACTAACACAACCACTAATCTATATTTACTATTAAAAAAAAAAAAACACAAATCAGCATTATTTCATTTACTTTGTTTTTTGAGAAACAATAAATATATATATATATCAGCATCATCATCTCTATTATGTTACGAAGTCAACTAACGAGAAAAATCTAAACTTTGGACTGATATTCGATCAAATAAGGTGTCAACGATACACAACTGTTAACTACTTAAATATGGTGTAGATTGACTATAAAATTCTATTTGGCTATCAAATATATTTTCATCACGGACTTTAAATTTATGCGTACTATTGAAGGTTATGACTAAGGTCAAAAAATATTAATTGTAGTCTATGGTGAACTATATTTATTCATCGTCTAATCAAGTAATCTTGCAATATCTTACTATAACTTATCTGCGTGTAATTTTAAATCTTTCCTTCTTATATATCTCTCAACTTTATTTTTATCATGGTTGGTCATTCTATGATCCCTTTTGTCATGCGCCACATTACCTATGATAGATGTGGTGGTGATTTTAAGCGAGCATAAGTGTGAAATATAGTTTGTTAGATGATGGTGAAAAATTGTGGTGGTTGAACAAAGCAAGGTGAAGGAAATAGGTCTTTTGCATGGAGTTTGGTGAAGATATCTGGATAAAAAACAAATGATGTTTTCAATTGATGAAATGTGTTATGTTCAATTGGTTTTAAAGGTTCAATAGTGATTCTTTCCTCAAATTTGGTTATGAGTGTTCTCAATGGATGATTTTTAAGAGTTATGGAAGAGGTTTATGGTGGTGCTTTCGCAACGAGTGAGCGAGAACAAAAACAAATATTCTAACATGTTGCATAGTTTTCTATTGATCTCACTATATACTTTTTGCCATTCGATAATTCTTAAGAATGTAAAGGGTGATTTCAAAGGTAAAACAACTTGGCTGCAGAGGTGAAAACCATGAAAAAGCTATCCAATTGTCTAATAGAGTTTTGAATCTTAAATTTTCCAAAAATAGTAGTGGAGAAACGGAAGAAGATAAAGTTAATGGATAAACATTTCCAAAAATAGTAGTGAGGAGGATAATAAACAAAATAGGAGAAACAACACAAATAGAAATAATCGGGTGTAAATGGACTTTAAAATAAAATCGATTTCTAAATCCAATGGTTATGAAACTCGGTCCATCGTAAACTACACGACCCGATTCTCTACCCTAGGCGCCGCGTCGCATAAGAATAACATTTTTATTTACCATTTACCCAATAAATCACATTTCATAAATTTTCAAGTCCGGGGACACAACTTTTGAACAATCTCATCCGTTTGATGAATCCCATGCTCCATATGAGTCCCGATCCCAAAAGATCCCAACTACTATAAGACCACAGTCTAATTTAGTTCTGCCTTTCACGCTTTGCCTGTTACTAATTCTCACTCGTCTAGTACTCACTCTCGCTTACTCCGGCAGCGCGTGGCTCGCAACCTCCGCCGCTTCTCCGACTATTCTTCGGCCGATCTGTCTAGGATCACTGGTAATTCCTTCTACTCCTACCGATTTTCACTTCATTTCCTTTATCTCTCTTTTAAATTGTTACTTTGCTTTGCTTTTTGTTCTGTCTTTTCCATTACCTGCATTGTTACTTGGATGGTGATTTTGTTGTCAAAACTGGTGTGGTTTGTGTTTCTTTTACCTGATTCTGTAGTCAAAGCTCAGAAAATAAAATAAAAGTGATTTTTTTTTTTATTTAAAATAAGAAATGAAATGAGGTTTTTCTCTTGAAAACAAGAGACATTTTCCGCTGTGTGTTTTATCTTTTTAATGCTGTTGGTTCGTTTCTAGGATGATTTTCAACATGTTTTGTTTTAACAGCGTTTTGTATTTTGATTGGATGCTATGTAGTAAAATAAAAAGAAAGCTCATATTATATAGGTTTTTGTTATTTTGTTTTTCGTCATTAGCCTTTTTTTGTGTGTATGTTTTACGATGAATCTTTCTTGATGTTATAAACTCTCAAATTGAGCGTTTTGTACTCTTCGAGGGATGAAAGGAAAAAATAAATTATGAGTTTTAAGGAAGAACTTGGACCCTAATCTTTATCTGTGTTAACTGTTACATGATGGCATGCTTCATTTATATAATGATTTAGTTGTTTTTGTATTGAAACATAAGATTTTCTCGTGCATTTGATTCACGTAAAAGAGGCCTTCGCTTGTACATTGCCTTGGCCTCTATGCAGCATTGCACTGAGATTCCTCCTCGGATATTTTCTATTTACTTCTTACCTTTCCATTTCTGTTTGAGTTTGTAACAAAGTATTAATTATGCCTTTTATTTGGCTATATAATTTTTTTTCCTATGGTGCTTAGGGTTTATGGGCGGATTCATCTATTTTGTTCTAATTAATTGATTATTGATGAGTTAACTTGAATTATATTTTTTCAAGCTCTGTATGTGTTATGCTCCTTGAAGTACATCTCCCTCTTATTAATGTTTGACTGACCAAATTAATGATTCAGAACAGGGCACATACAAATGAGTTCGAAAAGAGGGGGTGGCGTGTCGTCCAAGGGAAAGAGTGTATCCCAATCTAATCCCAATATTGAGCAGTTGACTCAAGGTATGGCTGATGCCAACCTAGGCTCAGGACAAGATGATGGGGAATGGGAGGTATATGCAAAGAAAACCAAAAACAGAGGTGGAAGCAGTGCTGCAAACCAACGGGGTCCTCCAGCCCATAATTCTAATCCTAGAGCATGGGGGAATGCAGATATGGCTCCAAAGCCAGGCATGCGTAGTCATGGTGGCGTTGGAAGAGCTGCTGGAAATCCCTGGCAGACACAGAATGCTAACTACAGGAGGCCTGCTGGTAGAGGCAATGTGACTCCAACTCCTGTAATTCGGCCTCCTCTGGAGCATGGATGGAATTGGCAATCTAGAGCCGGTTCAATGCAGTCAAATGTAAGGAATGAAATTGCTCCAGAGGAGTTTGAACAGAATAATGATGATGATGAGGAGGAGGACGACGACGAAGATTGTGATGATCTGGAAGATACTGATGATGATCTAATGAGTGATGAATATGATTCAGATGCTAGTCAAAAGAGCCATGAGACTCGTAAGAAGAGCAGATGGTTTAGAAAGTTCTTTCAGAATTTGAATGACTTGACTGCTGAACAGATAAATGATCCGGAAAGACAGTGGCACTGTCCAGCTTGTCAAGGTGGTCCCGGGGCTATTGATTGGTACAGAGGACTGCAGCCCCTGATGAATCATGCTAAAACAAAGGGATCAAAAAGGGTGAAGATTCACAGGGAGCTTGCTCAACTTCTTGATGAGGAATTGCGTAGAAGGGGTACTGCAGTAGTTCCGGCTGGGGAAGCATTTGGAAAATGGAAAGGTTTAAAAGATGAAGAAAAAGATCATGAAATTGTTTGGCCTCCAATGGTTATCATTCAGAATACTAAACTTGAACAAGATGAAAATGATAAGGTATAGCTATATTTCTTATTTGCATCAAATGATGAATAATGAATAACTAGCAATATCGTAATTTTTATTTTGATCTTGTATTAATAGTGCAAAAAAACATTCAGAATTGTTCTAGAACGTTGCTGGATTTTGTGTTAACTTCAGATTTTGTTCTTTGTGTTTAGTGGTTAGGTATGGGCAACCAAGAGCTTCTTGATTATTTTAGCCCTTATGCGGCTGTTAAAGCACGACACTCGTATGGCCCTCAAGGTCATCGAGGGATGAGTGTTTTGATATTTGAAGCCTCAGCTAGTGGTTATCTAGAGGCAGAACGTCTGCACAAGCATTTTGCAGAGCAAGGAACGGACAAAGATACTTGGTTTAGCAATCGCCGTATTTTATTTCTCCCTGGTGGCAATCGGCAGCTTTATGGATACCTGGCTACGAAAGAAGACTTGGAGTTTTTCAATAGGCATTGCCAAGGTTCATTCTCTTCAGTTATTTTTTCTCTCTTCATTTTCACTATGCAGGTTGACAAAGTCAGAATGATGAAAGTAAAGTGTACTCTGTAGGTAAGTCAAGACTTAAATACGACATGAAATCATATCAGGAGATGGTGGTTCACCAAATTAGGCAAATGAGTGAGGACAACCAGCAGCTCATCTATTTGAAGAACAAGGTTGTAAAAGAAAAGAAACACGCAAAAGCCCTTGAAGAATCTTTTGGTATAGTGAGTGAGAAGTTGCGAAAGACAATGGAGGAAAATCGCATTGTGAGGCGGAGAACTAAAATGCAGCATGAAGAGATTAAAGAAGAGGTAATACGGACTTCATCAGACTTATTACTGGGTGCATATTTGGTTTATTTATTATTTACTTAATTTACTCTTAGTATATAATTATTTCTGGACCATTAAGTTGAGATTGGGATGTGCTTCTGCTTGTCTGTTTTATTGAATTTTTTTTGCCGTTATTTATAATTTTGTAATTGTTGAATGGATAAGCTATAAAGATATCATCACATTCTACTTCTATTCTCATATGAGATGGTTTCGCATATAAAAATGCAATTTATCTGCCCATCAAACTCCACCCTAACCTTTCAAAGTAGACTAGCAAGCTAAATGAGATAAAATACAGTTACTGCCATCGAGTTTTTAGCTGACCTTTTCCACTATTCTTTAAAGTAAACAAATCACCAAGCAATGATAATGAGTTTGCACCTGCCCATAATGCATTGGATATTTATCCTGTTGGGTTGTTATGGATATTTAAGTGTAAGCAGAGTCGCTAGTATTTTGTTTTAGAGATCTGATGCACACTGTTGACGAACCAGTTTTCCCGGCCAGTCTGTGTTTACTATAAATCAATCAGATAATTTCTCTACCACGTGTCTTGGTAATTTCATGTAAGTTATTGTTCACTCTTTTTACAATATAATGGATACTAAAACCCAGTTTTATCTGTTCTCTCTTGAAGAATCAAAAATTGTTATTGTTTATTTTCCACTCTCAGATGACTTCACTCTCATTTTCCTTTATGGTTTTCTTTTGTCTTAAATTTCATTTAGTTGTTTATATGTTTCTTATTGTTACCTTTTCTCACAATTGTACGCGGTTACTGGATGGAAGATGAATATGCAAGAGCAATTCTTCAAGGACCAGATCAGCATCATTCACAACTCAAGGAATGAAAAAGAAGAAGATTTTGAGAGGATGCAGCAGGAGGAAAGGGAGAAGGTTAAGCAGTTAAGTACAAGTCATTTAAATGCTGAGGAACGACGACTCAAGTATGTAATTTTTGTTCTGAGACTATGTTTTATCTTCCGTTGGACTAATGACCTACCTATCCACATTAGTATTATTATTATTTATAAAATGTCAATAATGATATTTTACAACTGCACTAGTGAGGATTTGAACCCAGTTTCTTAAGGTTACAAAGTTAAATTTTCAACCTATCCACACCTGAAGCTAGCGTATTTTACAAAAATTTTGTTAAATTAATACTGTCAAGGCAGTTCTAAATTGGATGTTTGAAGCTCAAATTTAAGAAGAGAACCTAATTTCACATGACACTAAAAATACTATTTTTCTAAAGCGTAAGCACACGGACAGATATATTTTGCTGACAAATTATGTTAATATTTATAAAAATAATACAGATATTTTTCAATCTGATGAATTTGATCTCTTTGGATGTAGGGTGGATGAATATCTTAAATTTGTTGAAGTCCAGGATAAGGAGATGGAGAACTTTGTTGGGGAGAAGGAGAAACTCTTTCAAGCCCATGAAGAGAGCCTCGTTGCAATGAGGCGGAAGCATTGGGAGGAAGAGGTGGCGTTAGAGAAAAAGTTTGATGAAGAGCTTACCCAACTGATGCAAAAGTACTCCCCATCTCTCTAGGAGAAATAGGCCAATGGCATCTGGACAGCACAGAGTTTACAAACAGATAAACACAGGAAAAACAAAATATTTTATTTCTCAGACATTAACTTTTTAGAAATTGGGATTTGAAATTTAGTATGTGTTTTAACTTGAAGTGCTCGTTACATAGATAGTTTATCAAAAATTGGAATTGCATGTGATACTACAAATTGGGATACCCTTGTTTATTGAGTGCATTTGGGTTATTAGATGTTTTTTACCGGCTGATTTTACATTAAATGTTTGCAAATATATAAAAATCAACTGTTCATTATGATATCTATACAATACCTAAATCGGGATGTCATCAAACATATTTTTAATTTTTTATTAAATGAACTTAGTTTTTTCTATAGGCAAATGTTATTATTGATAGTAAATTTTACTGTGTTTGAATTCTGGTTTTTTTCACTCTCGCAACACATTTAATTCTTAGCTAAAATCTGTTGAAGTATCCGACCTTCTTATAGATGAACTTAGGTGTATTGTAACGAAAATGTTAGAATTGCTTGGATATGTTTAAAACTTACGTGTATTTCTTTAGGTGTTTATCCTGCTGTTTTTTATTTAAAATATTAGATACGATTGTTTAAGATGTTTTAATAATGATTTTTATAGTATTTTTATTTTTTGGTATAAAATTTTTTAAAAAGAAAAATTCAAAAATATTTGCTACGATTTCTATTTATAACGAAATTTTAAAAATTTATTAAAATTATAATTATTTTAAGAAACTTTTATAAAAATCTTTTTTAAAAAATATATTTAAAAAATAATAATTTTTGTCATATTAAAATATTTAATAATGATATTTCAATTAAATGTCAAAATTATTTTTTTAATGAATAACAAATGAATTTAAAATAATTTCTACTGTTTTTCTATTATTTTTATGTAAATTATCATAAAAATCATTTTTAAAAATATAAAATCAAAATCACTTTTTAAAAATTTTAAACAAAAGAACCATTAATAACTATTTATGATTTTTTTCAAATCTATATTTTTCTCGAAATTTATTATAACAGAAAATAAGAAGAAAAACTAATTTTATGTTAGCACGAAAACACTTTAAAATACATCTAAATTTTGTCTATCTTTAAGTTGGCGGTATGTGGTGAAATGAAGTATGATGAAATGAAATATTAGTCGATTTCACTCAATTTGATTTATACTATTAATTCAAAAATAAGTTGTACTTTATTGGGTTTGAAGCTAGCTAAGGATAGAGGCTTGTCTGCAGTGGAGTTTCGGATGAACTCCTCAACAATGGTTAGATATTTGAAGGTAGATTTGATTGGAAGTGTCAAGAGGAAGATTAGAGGCTTTTATTTAAAAAAAAAAATTATAAATGTTGGTAAGAGAGTTAGAATCCCGTGATCTATTCATATTATATTTTTTCCAAACTACTAAGTCACTTCATAATGGAGATCGTTTGTATCAGCCATGTTTACTAAGGTGAATACGATTGTTGATGTCTTAAAAGAAAGGAATACGGGATTTGAGCTTAATTAACTACCTTTGACCATTGAGCTTAATAAACTACCTTTGATCATTTCTTCTCATGAAGTTAAACACTAGTTTTTTTCTTTTTTAATAAGAAACGTTAAGACACCTGTCAGTTATAATGTAATAATGTGAATTTCTACTCGTTTAATTTCCTGAAATTTCGTTGCCAGCTTTGCTCATGACATTCTTAAAAAATTAACAATACATCAAACAAAAGACAAGAAGAATAAAAATAAATACAAAAGTTAAAGGAGATCCAAAGGATAAATTTGGATCCTAAACTAAACTAATCACCAATCATAGAAATCTTTTCGCCACTTAATAATTAATATGTTATTGATTAGTTTAGTCGACTCAATATATTAAGAGATGTTCTATACAAGTATTTCTCCTACTTAATAAATCATGGTCGGTTGGGTCAACAGATACATGGTTTCTTTTGAGACACTGGGAATGCCACAATGCACACACCCAAGATTGAGCTAAAATTCCATCGGTTCTTTTACTTGTTGATCCAATGTATACAATGTGCTGTAAATCAAGCTTCTTTGTGGATGAGAACAATCTCCAGCCACAAAAATGTTGTTTGTCCTCTCAACTTCAATCCAGCTGCAACCTGCTGGTTTTTTCAAATCTTTGTTTCTCATCATCTTTCTAACCTCCATTACCCCATCCCATCTAGCATCTGCTGCGTACAAATTCGATAATACAATGTAGTTTCCAATATCATTAGCTTCAATTTTGAAGAGTTTGTCTGCTACAATACGACCCAATTCTACCTCGTGATGGGTTTTGCAGGCACCAAGCAATGTCCCCCAGATATTTGCATTAGCTTCAATCGGCATCCTTGTCACAAGAGAATATGCTTCGCTAACGCGGCCACCTCGAGCGAGGAGATCCACCACGCAAGCATACTGTTCCATTGTTGGTTTCATACCATGGATTTTCTCTATTGAATAAAATATCTTCAGTCCTTCATCTATGCAGCCGGCGTGACTGCAAGCAGATAATATGGAAGTAAAGATAACATGATCTGGCTTGATTCCCAAATTGAGCATATGAGAAAAAGTACTAAGTGCTTCTTTGCTCATACCATGCATAGCATAACCACCAATCATAGCAGTAAACATAACCAAATCTTTATCAGCACTTGATTGAAATATCTTATATGCACGACCTATGATGCCACATTTTGCGTATGCGTCTAAGAGGGTTCCTTTAAGATGAAGATCCTCAAAACTCGACCGAATAATGTAGCCGTGACACTGGCTCAATAAGTGAACCGATGCCTTTTGTGTGCATACTGGGAGGAGGCTCATGATAGTCACCACATCAGGCTTCATCCCTAGAGCTTGTAACTTTGAGAACAGCTCGAGAGCTTGCTCAGGGCAATCATTTTCAGCATATACTCGAACCATTAGATTCCAGGTAGTAAGGTCTGTCTCTGACATCCCGCTAAATATCATATTTGCATCATGATGTGATCCTAAACCCACATAACCTGATATCAACGAATTGCATGTGACCAGGTTTCTTTTTTCTGACAGATTCTGAAACATTTTATTTGCATACTCAATGTTACCGCATTTGGAATATGCATCAAGTATTGCATTCCCAACAGTTGGTGCAGTAGCACTTAATAAATATCCAGTCCTAATTGAATAGCTGTGTATTTCTTTCACCTTCTTTACTCTCAAAAGAGAAACACAAAAATGGATCATGGTCAATATTGTAACAGAGTCGGGTCTAATTCCTAGTTTAAGCATCAAATGTAACAGGCTGAGAAATCTTGAATGACGCCTCCTCTCTCCACAGGCATCCAAAATAGAATTCCATGAAATCAAATCTTTTCTGGATATCATAGAAAATGTGTGATATGCTTCTTCTGTATAGCCACATTTTGCATAGAAACTAACCAAAGCATTTCCAACCGAAGTATCTTCGAAAAGAAAAGAATGTCTGAAAATATATGCATGGACTTGTTTCCCCACCTGCAAGTTTTCCAATTGTGCACATGCTGGAAGTATGCTAACCATGGTTACAGAATCCAAGAATAAAGTCTCTAGAGACACTAAATTACCAAATAGATGCAATGCTTTTAACCATTTACCATTCAACGCATATCCCGCAATAATTGCATTCCAGGAGACCAAATCCCTTGCATCCATCGTCCAAAACAAAGACTCTGCTTCTTCCGTCCGTCCAACTTTTAAGTAGAAGCTCATCAAAGCATTACATACAGAAACATCAGCCGACAATTCAGGCCACTGCAGCATATAAGAGTGAATTTGTCTTCCACAACGGTAGGCGACATTCTCATCAAATGAAGCACAAACAGGCAGAATATTTGCCACGGTTGCGTAATTCGGCTGTATAGGTCCTTTTATCATCAAACGAAACAATGAGAATGCTTCTTCAAACAACCCATTCTCAGCAAGGCCGGCGATCATCGCATTCCACGAAACCACATCTTTGTGAACAATGCTATCAAAGACAGCGTATGCATCACAAGACACAAGTCCACGTCCACACTTTGCATACATCGACACCAAAGCATTTCCAGCAAATGTGTCCCTTTCAAAACCAGATTTGATAACATAACAATGCACGCTCTTTCCACCATTCAGATTCCCCGAACGAGCACAAACAGGAAGAACGGTAGCAACAGTAACAGAATTAGGCATCGCCTCTCCACTTGAATGCATGATCCTAAACACCCTCATCACATCATGGTCGTCATGTTTACTTGACCCTGAAAACCCAGACAAAACAATGTTCCAAATAACAGGATCACAGTGGCTGAGGTGATCAAACAGCTTGTGGCAATCATCAAGCATGCCACATTTGGCATACATGTTAAGCAATGCTTTATTGGTAACATGGCAAGAAACATGGCCTTGTTTAACAACACAACTATGCAGACATTTTCCCAAGTTAACAGCCAAAAGGGAAGAACAGGACTTGAGAACTGAAGCAAGAACACTGTGATCTGGTTGAAAAGCTGCATAATCCTTCAAGCAGTGATGGAAAAAGGACAAGGTTTCGTTGTGTCTAGATTCTACACATAAGCTCCTAATTATAGAACACGATGTCTTTAAATTCTGTTGAAGCATGCCCCCGAGAATCTACCGATGGGACTTCAATGTCATACTGCCATATGAAAATAGAATAACATATTGAGAGCTACGAAAAGGTAAAAATTTGGGCTTTTTCTTTCTTCCCTGTTGGATAAATGGAGAAGAATAATGTTAGTTGGCATTTTCACAAACAGTTAGTGTGCTAAATGAAAAGGTTCGTGTGATAATTTAAACGCGTTGGTTGAAGCTGATTCAATGGGATAACGGGAAAATCATAGCGTCGCTTGAAGCTGAGTTCTGTATTCGCCGCTGACACGGTTTCTTCGCCGGGCAAAGGGACGAGGGATGGCAACGCTGGGAATAATCTTAGTTTTCTTTTTCTCTTTTAAGTAAAAAATGAAGTAGGAGCACGTTTAAACATTTGGCACGCACACTGTAGTCTTCCGTTCAAAAAACATCTCCTATTTTTATCGAGTAAAAGAGTCACTTTCACTCCTCAGACATTCTGCACACAACTCTTGTATATTCGAGAGATAAATTTTTGGTGTGGGTTCCATCATATAAAACTTTCATCTCTCTTTATTTCTCTTATCTTCCAAATTAGATAAATATAATTTTTCTCTCTCATTTGATTATCTCTTATAAATTTACCTAAAAAATTAATGTTTTAACTTTCGTTACTTTTCATCGACGTGACGCTAAAGAGGACTCTAATATGCCGTATTAATTTGTGATGTGACAAAGTACTCTATTGTGAACATTTAGAAATTAAAAAGAAATAAAATATATAATAAAAATGAAGGTTAAATTATATCCCTCGACTCATTAACTTAATTTTAAATAATATTTTAATTTTTTTAGTTAGTTTTTTATTTTAATTTTAAGTAATAATTTGATATTTTATGTTTTAAAATTTTAACAATGTTAGTCCTTTTTTTTATAAAAATTCAAAAAATCATCAAATTTTTCAAACAAAATCCATAAAATTCATTATCATTTTCAATAAAATACAAATTTAATCAAATTCATGTCTTAAATATTGAAATAAACTCATATTTTCATTCTTTATTGATGTTTTTGGAGATGAAAATAAGAGTGTATTTGAATATTTGAGTTATGGATTTGATAAAATTTGCATTATATTGAAGATGATTATTAATTTTATGAGTTTTATTGAAAAAATTTGATGATTTTTTTGAATTTTTGTATAAATAAGGATAACATTGTTGAAATTTTAAAACATAAAATATCAAATTGCCACTTAAAATTAAAATAAAAAACCAATTCGAAAAAAATAAAAAATAAATGACGTTACCTGAAATTAAGTTAAAAGATCACATATGTAATTTAGCCTAAAAATGAATAACATTTATTTTGTCTTAAATGATAAACTCTCAGATTTTATTTCTCTTTTCAAATCTCTATCATCTGAAATTGGAATCGATATCAATATGATGAGATGTGGTGTTTCGTTTTCGCATGTAAGGATAGAAACAAATTCGCGAACTTGTGTTGATTTTGACTATGACTCTCCAGAAGGTGATATGAGATTAGAAAACCAGAAATCTAAATGTTTGTGTATAAATAAGACAATGATGTTCAACTCATAAATAATAAATAATTCAAGGTGACCATTTTATACTTGTCCACATCATCAAATGTGATAGCCCAAGATAATTTTAATCTTGAATTTGTATACATCCTTGAATGTTGACATAAAACAACATTTTTCATTTTGTATAGACATGAATGATGATATTGAAAATAACAACTTTTTTATATGGGTAGATGAATGAGAAAATCATATTGCTTCTAAGACATTACAAAGAGAATGAACAAGAGACTTTAAAAAATATGATAGAGATGATGGGAAAAATTATGTAAGTGATGAACAGTTTAAAAAAACAAAGAATTAATACAAACTAAACAATTTAGTTCTTGATATATGAAGTTAATGAAGTATTTGACTTTTATATCTTTTGTGATTTAATTGGTGTTTGTGATGGCGCTCAAATAATTGAAGCAGTGATGATTGTTGTTTTGTAATTTATTGATTCTAAAATTAGTTAATGTAACTATACATTTTTTAGGGATAGTTGTGTAGTTGTGTAGTTGTGTTTTGATTTAACGATATTACATAAAACATAATATATATACATTTTTTAGGGATAGTTGTGTAGTTGTGTTTTGATTTAACGATATTACATAAAACATAATATAAACCGTAATATTTTGTATGTATCTGGATGTGTTCTAATTTGAATAGAAAAATATATAAAAGACTTTACAAGTAATCATTCATTTATCTTTTCAACTTATCACTTTTATTTTGGTTATTTCTTGTGTGGTACTCAAAATAAAATAAAAAAATGTGTCACATGTACACCAAACATGGCTTGAGTTGGTCACATCTACAAAAACTAAAGCGACACGAGTTAACCCAAAGTAATCATTTTGGATGAATTTAACTAATATGGTGTAAAATTTGAATGTTTAAATCGTTTATGACAACGAGTTACACTTTCAGAGACAAAAATAGTTGTTTACTCTATTTTTATTAGTGTTATTTTAACTATTGTAATCTTTACATCAACTCGAGAGATAACTTTACGAGTAATAAACAAGACTTATAAATTAAATAAACAAAAAATTTACTGCAAATAACTTTATTGTTTACATTGAAAAAATATTACTAATTTATTTAATACAATATCAAATTCAACTTTTTTTAATTAACTATTGTCAATTATTATTTCTTTTTGTGTTTTTTAAGTTTAAATTTTATATGAGTATAAATTATTGTGATGTTGCCTTGTTTTTATTTAAGTTTAATATTTTATTTTTAAAAGTATATTTTAACTCTTTTTCTTTATATTTGATTTTCTCATAAGATTATAGCTAACTTTGTTGTTACTCGAGTTTGAGTAATTATTGTGCAATCTTTAGAGATACCTCATTATAGTTCATGACCACATTCTCAATTGAGCATCTTAGAGGGGAGAAAATAAATAAATTAATGTCAAACGGTTTACAGTTTTGGTCCTTCTATTTTGATTGAATTGCGAAAATAGTCCTCCGATTTTGTTTCTCTCCAGTTTTGATCCCTCAACAGAATTTCGGTTCAAAACTTGATAAAATTTCATCGTTTTTGAATTTATTTAAGTCACAACATGCCTCAAGATCTCATTTGGAGCAATTGTATTTGAAATCTATAATCATAAATGATGTAGTACGACTTAAAAAATGAAATTTATCATATTTTATACAAAAATTATGTTTATGGGACCAATATTGGGGAGAAACAAAATGAAAGACTACTTTCACAATTCAGTTAAAATAGAGGGATCAAAATTGCAATTAAACTTAATTATTATATCACAATTTATGAAGGTCTCATTAGAGACACTGAGCTTTGGAGTCTTGTTAATAATTTTGAATTAGCTAAAAAATTAAATATTAATTATTTTACTGTGGAAGTCGATTCATATGAATAATTTTATATAAACTTGAAACTTTCATCTTATTATGTTTTTCTAATAAATTTTGCGTTTATTAAATAACGTGAATTAAAATTATAAGATCACATATTTATTATGAAGTTAATCATTGCACTTTAATCAATAAAAATAAAAGGTTTTACTTACATTTTTGAATTATAATTACAAAATAAGATTTTGTGGCAAAATGATCTAGATATAGCTCCTCAATTAAACTCTTTACACGAAGTTCAAATTGTAACATTTAAATTACTTTTTTTTTCTTCTAATCAATCTTAATTAAGATATTTGATTTTCTGATAAATGTTTTGATATACCCCCACAATTTAAGCTCTTTGAATACGTTATAGATCTAACCTCAAATCAATAATTTTTTATTTAGGGTTGCACTACCTTTCAAATAACCGACTCTAAAAATCGAACTCAAATTATTTTTTACAGAAGAGTGATATTGTAAACTCTCCCAGTAGCATGTGGGAAATGAATGAATTAGTTTTAAATAAATATTTTAGTAAATGTAAAGAGTAATTTAAGGGCATATATCGGTGGGACGTTGCGTGGCCATTTTACACAATTCCTATTCCTCTCCTTACTAGGCCACCACCCAGCAGCAACGCACACACCATTCCATTCTTTCCTTAATAATAATTAATAATTAATAATAATAATAATAATCACTCGATACATCACAAACCAACACCGTCTTCAGTAGTAGCATATCATCCGTTTCAAATCTTCGATTCCATCGCTCTCTCTCTGCCGAACATGGCGCCGCCAGCGGCAGTAGTTGAAGGCGGAGGTGCAGATGCAGCACCGCAAGGTAGACAACAACCTGGAGGAGGAGGAGGCTTTAGCTTCACCGCTATCATTCGCATGGTTGTTTTCTGGTATTTCGCTTCCAAATTCTTCTCTCCCTCCAAAAAGCCTACCGAACCTTCCGCTCTCATCTCCAACCTCTTCCACAAAGCCCAGCCTATGGTGCACTCTCGATCCATCTTTCATTATTACTTTTAGTTTTTAATTCAGATTTCGAATTATTCAATTAGGTCATGTTAATACCTTCACTAGTTGGTTTTTTTTATCACTATTGATACTAATAGGACGTTAATGATACTTTTAGGTTACTTAATTGTAGAACGGTGATGATACTTTTAGGTTACACTTTATTGCTGGATGAAATTTAGTCCCGGCGAAGTTTGCATATTTGTGATTGTATTTTTGTTTACGATCAGTAGTTTCTAATAAACATGTACACAGAAATAGGTTTAAGTCTTACAAAAGATAATGACATTTAAGGTTTTAAATCACGATCCTGCCACTATCCTTGATATGTTGCAGAGAATCATAATCAAACGAAGTTGTTGTGGTCCTTGTTGTGATTGTGCTGCGGTCGCAGAAATAAAAAAACTTGACGGCGTGGTCCTTTCTTTAAAACCAGGATTGCATATTTTTGTGATTACGTAACTAAATGTTCTCGTTGGAGAAGTTTATTTTTGTTATAGGGTGTTTGTAGGAAAAGATAGAGAGAAAATGAGTAGATTGTTTTCTGAAGTTGATTTTCAAAATGCAATGGCTTTCCATGTTCGTGTTGCTTCTTGTTTTCTTACTCAGTCATGTTATTTTCGGATGACATTTTGTTCAGGATTTGTGGGTTTATCTTTCCGAAAATGAGAAGTTCAACGACTTTGGTAGTGAAAGTTCTCTTGTATGGCACGAAACCAATATTCCATATGCTGTTTGGGGACCTGAGAGTACCAGGTCTCTTACTTTGAATTATCCCCCGACCGAGGTATGGCTCTCTGAAATTGCAACTTCTACCATGTGTAGTTCATTTACTGTTATTTATTGAAGATTGTAGGAAGTTTAACGTAGTTCCTTTTAAATTGGACTTTATGGGTACATATTATTTGTCCAATATTTTTTTTAATGAAAATTCTCTGTCCAGTCTCTGAAGCACAATGGGAGTCTATATGCTCATGTTTTCTTTGCACAATCCGGATATTCGCCCGACCCTAGTGATCCGGAATACCAGCCTCAGGCAGCATTTGGAAGGACACATCGTATGCTTATTCCTTCTTAATAACACTTTAGTAACTTTAAATGTATATAACTTTAGGAAAGTAGTTTACATATGTCTTTCTTTTTATGGGCTTCAGCTGTTGTCATATACTTGCCAAAGTCAAAAGCAGATAAAAGGAAGAGTCTGTTGGGAGGCTTACCCGATTCAAGTGAGGATCAAGTGACATCCGAGGTTTGTTATATGCTCACATAATCTTATAATCAGCTTTATAAAAACATTTTATGATGTTAATTTGGATTGAGTTCAAGATATTTCTTGTTTTGTGTTTTTACATGAGATATATGGATCAAATAGCACCATGATATGTATCATTACTCATTAACCACACCCAGTGGTAGACTGTTTAAGTCCTAATCCTTCTTAATAGTTATGCCTATAGTTATTGCCAGTCTTAATCTACCGTTTACTATTGAACTATCCTTCATCTCATTTACCCTCCCTACCTGTGCTTAATCAGTCTTCTTCGCACACGCTCAAATCACCTAAGCCAAGAGTATCATATCTTATTTTTTACAATAAGTATTTCCATGACTTTCTCTCTAAAGTTTCCTTTTACAATCCTATCTTGATATGTTCATTGAAAACATATATCATCCTAGCTTGAATGCTAGGAGGATATTTCAAAGCTTTGTCTTAAGCTTCCTTCTTGCAATTTTTTCGTCTACAACTCTATGCCAGCTGGTAATATGGTGATGTGATTTGTACTGTGAGGAAGTGTTATTTTTTATTTTCTTTTTTCATTTAAAGATAAACACTTCTTCAAGCAGAAAATTTTGGATATTTGCTTAAATAAAAAAGGCCGGCGTAGGCCATCACATCAAGGATGTGCATGCTAGATAACTTGTGTAAAGAAGGCAATTCAATTAATTCAAAATGGGAATTTGTCAGCCCCTTTTCCCCTTATTTGGCCTTCAAACTGAGAATATGGTTTGATATATTGTCAATTTGTCATTAAGTTGAAAATTCTATTTCTACTTCCAAAGGGCCAAAAAAAGGTACCCCTACATCTACTCATTAAGATTTGACTCGGTATTTGTGCATGGAACTACTTGTGCAACAATCTATAGATATATACTTTTTAATGTAATGGATCTCTATATCACTATTGTTGATGCTACTGTAAGCATGTATCAACAATGTTCTCACTTTTAATTTGGTTAGTGTTCATTGAAAAGGTACCCTATGCTCTCAGTATTGATCTCTTTTTGTTGTGTTAGGTCGTTGATGATACTGAAGATGATTCTAAAGATGGTTCTAAAGATGATGGTCCTGTAGAGTGGCATTCATATTGGAAACCAAATATTACAATTAACTTGGTTGCTGACTTCACTCAGTATGTTACTTGGAATTCATTAAATTTGTTGGTGCACTATTTTATCTATATGTTTCGGTGTCTGGCGAGTCATAATTTCCTTCCAAAGTTAATAATAGCTGATTTATGAGAAAATGTCACACCAGAGATAAAAGAGACCGTTGAATAAATTGGTCTTCTTTTAAGTCGAATTACTTTTATCTTCAGTTTTACATGAGGTAGTAAAAGAGACGGTTGGAAATTTGGAATATTTAGCTACCTTACTCAGAATGAAAATACAATTTTTTACTCTTCCTTTTATGTCCCTTTATTTTTTCAGTGAATCGGGTTGTAGACCTGTAACTTTGCAAAATGTATTGTGGTTCTGTGAAAGGTTTATTTGGTTAACCAAGGTTGGGAGTCTCATATTGGATGTAGTATGGAAAAGCATTTAAAATCTTTGTCTATTGCCGACCCTGATAATAAATGGATATTCTTTCTATCCCTGCTAATTGTTGTTTAATACTTTTCCTGTTTGCAGGTACCCAAAAACAGGCATACCACCTAATATCGCTCCACGTATCCTTGCCATTAACATTGTTTGCCATTTGTCATTTTCTTTTGATACCCTTCCCCTTTTAGTTTCTGGGTTTTGGTCTCTTGATACCATGTCTAGCTTTAAAACAATATTATCATCTTATGCAAGGTTGATACTAAAAAATGGAGAAATTTTGTATCGCTGATATATTCCTTGTTTGTGCAAGTCAGTAATATATTCCTTTTTTGATATTACAATATGTTGACCCTGATTGACTGCTGCATTACGCAAGTTAGCTAATCATATACATTAGTTTCCTTAACTTTTGATGACCAGACTTGAATATTGATCCTATCACTGGGAACTACTATCCAACTATTTTCTTCAACGAGTTCTGGTTACTGCGGGATAAATTGATAACTTTAAATGAGACAGTAACTGAGTTATTACTTAATCTGGAAGTTGGTCCCATTAGCATGACGAAATGGCAATTATTCCAACAAATTGACCAGTCATTCCAGATTCACCGTAATTATGGAAGCATGCTTGAAGGCGAGGCTGATGAACTTAAGGTCTGTTCTAAATAAGTTGTAAAATTCTCATGTTCCTAAATATAGGATCCTATTAACTAAATCACGGAAAATTAAGATTAAATTTGTCACTCCATTCGTCCTTGATCTTTGGTCCTTTTAGGCTTTGACACAGATTAAGAAATAATTAATTTAGAAATACATTGACATATTTACCCTTAATCTCATACTCTCACAATTTAAAACTTTTCACATTCTTTAATGGAATGTTTTTTTGTATATTCTTAAATAAAACCAAGTCTTCCATTGAATGTACACCTGTCTCTGAGGACTTCCTATTCTATCCTACCAGAATTTAACCTTATATTGCTTTTCTCTATTATGGTAATTTCTTGGGTTTGTCTCTTGGTAGCTTGAAATTCAAGCCATAAAACACTGACTATATTAATCACCTTTTTTTTTTCCGTAAAGAAGAAGTGGTTTTAATCAAAAGATGTGTCCGCAAAAATTTATAATAATTATGTAAGTTTTTCAGAAAAAAGTAAAAGCCTCAACAGATGTTTTAGTGTTCTTCTCAAAAGCTAAAAATGGCACCTCATGAAAAAAATAAGATCCATGGTATTTTTTTTTATCAAAGAATGATTTTCTCTTTTAGGTTAAACAAAGGGACATTAATACCCTAAAGGATTTGAAGATCGAATTTCAAAATATAAGAAACTTTTGTTTTGTGTGCAGAGGCTCCCACAATATGCAATTATAAGTGCCTTGTTTTTCTACTTGTCTGACTATTTGATTTTTTTATGATTGTATCAGAGGGTATTCTTGGAAGGAAATCCTTACCTCCTAGGAGTTACCATGATTGTTTCTCTTCTTCATTCAGTATTTGACTTTTTGGCTTTCAAGAATGGTAAGTTATTTTGCATAACAATCTTTAGGACCGTAGCACTGACGAGAGAAACCTTATAGATATGGTTTTAATGCATTGATTGTAGTCTAATGATTTTCTTTCTGTCCAGACATCCAATTTTGGAACAAAAATAAGTCTATGGAAGGACTCTCTGCAAAGACTGTTGTTGTGAGCTTTATTTGTCAGCTTATCATATTCCTCTATTTGCTCGACAACGACACTTCTTGGATGATTCTTTTGAGCTCTGGAATGGGTTTGGTTATCGAGTTTTGGAAAATTGGAAAAGCCATGCACGTGGAGGTATTCTTTATGATCGTCTAGCCTTTTTTAAGATTAAGACTAAGTGAACCTAATTGATAGGAGTGTATTTTGAATTATATATATATATATATATTGCTGATGCTGCTGGCTTTTACCCCTTTATTATCATGTATAGCATACCTGTATTGTGTGTACAGAACTTTCTTGCTGAGACATTTCACATGCTGATTTTGTAACTATGTATGGAGAACATTTCTCCATATTTTGCTGAGACCTTCCTTTTCTAATTACTATTTATCATATTTTTGGGTGAGGCAAATGTACGCTGAAGTTACTTTCTAGCCTTGAATACCTCCACAAGTTCTGTTTCTTAATTATCTTCAATTACTGTTTCCCCCAGATTGATAGGTCCGGGAGGATACCTATGTTGAGGTTCCGAGATCGAGAGTCGTATGCAGGGAATAAGACAAAAGAGTACGATGATATTGCAATGAAGTTTTTAACCTATGTTTTATTTCTCCTTGCTGCTGGCTTCGCTGTTTACTCACTAATGTATGACCGTCACAAGAGCTGGTATTCTTGGATTCTGTCTTCACTCACAAGTTGTGTCTACATGTTTGGTAAGTACTCTTCTAAATTGGTTAAGATATCTGTGTTTGTGAGTACCATGTGTGACCGTGACTATTATAATGTCATCAGAAGTGCTTAGACTCTAATAAATTTGGCGTGCTTTGAGTTCCTAGCTGTAGTAGCAGCTCATGCATCCTGAGTAAGATGGTCCTGGGCTGGGATGAACCTTTTTTTTGCCATGGGTTTGTCGCTTATAAGAGCTCCTAATGTAACAGACACTAAAAGTAAAATTGAGTTAAACCTCCTTAACGCAAAAAGATTTTATAAATTGTTTAAGGGAAATCCACAATCCACAATATTTGTTGCTTTTCAGCATTTTTATTTTTATTTTTTAAAAATATAATCGATGTCTTACTCTTCTTAGTTCTTGGATTTTTTTTTTCTATTTCTACTTATGGAAAGAAAAAAAACTGCTTTTCATGACAACATATTTGACCAATACACCAATGATCATGAAATTTCTAGTTTGGTAAACTTTGTATGTTCATACTCTTTGTACTGGAAAATCATTGCAGGCTTTATTATGATGTGCCCTCAACTATTTATCAACTACAAGCTCAAATCTGTTGCTCACCTACCTTGGAGGCAGATGACTTACAAGTTTCTCAACACCATTATTGACGATCTTTTTGCCTTTGTCATCAAAATGCCAACACTACACCGGCTTTCTGTCTTCCGCGATGGTAAGATTGGGACCATGACATCTTGTTACTTTCAAGTTGCTACTGCTTCATATACTAGTGGCAGCCTCTTTTGAACATTAATATGCTTGTGATGTAAGCAATGTTGTGTTTTCTGCTTTTTCTTCCTCCTTCTCTCCTTTTCACAAAAGAGGCTAAAGTACTAGTGAGAGGAGGAAGGGTGGGGGTTAACTTGAGTAGAATTACTATGGATATAATTTGGGGTCAAGCACTTCCTGGAAGCTATATAAAACTAAGTTACAAAGTCATTGGCTTTTAATATTGTATAGTAGTTAGCTTCATTTGTGTTATATTTATTGTATAATGAGAATGTAAGTCTTAGCCTACCAGAGAGTTAAGAGCCTTTATAAGTCCTAGCCTACTTGAGAATTTAAGTCATCTTTGTTTTCCGAGTTTTGTACAAAAAATAGTGAAAACAATTTTAGTTGTGAAAATAAATATAATGGTGTTTTATATTCTTGCATTATTTTCTGAGCAAGCTAGGTATTCATGAGTTTTTTCAGTACCACTTGGCTGATAAGATGGTCATTCAAATCCAGGCATTTGTTCTATCATTGGACAATTTTTAGTGCACTTATTTAGAAACATTATTCCAATTGCAGTTCATTGTTTTGATTTCTTTTCTCCTTTCCTGTCTTGCAGATCTTATCTTTCTAATATATGTATACCAAAGGTGGATTTATCCAGTGGATAAGAAGCGTGTAAATGAATTTGGTTTTGGAGGTGAGGATGATCAGGCCGTGGTTTCTGCAGAGTCGGATGCTGCAAAGGAAGAAGAGAAGAAAACCAATTGATTTGGTTTTCTCTCAAACGCTTGAGAGAGTTGATACTAAATACAAAGAGGATTAATTTGTGTTTACTCTCTCTTTGGGATATACATTTGCTATTAGGTTTTTGTTTGAAGAAATCTGGGCCTTACCTCCTGGAAGTTTTACTAGGACAGAAAGATGAAGGGTATCTGGCTACTACACGGCCGACGGTGATGGTCATGCAGCTTTTTAGTTTCCTTGTTTTGTGTATTAGAATGCCCTCTCCTTAGTTTTCTTTATTATCAAATATTTGTGCCTTATTTTTGGAGTAGGTCACTTTTTCATGTATTGATTTTTCCTTTTCTAATATATTTTTGACTAATTTATCCCTGATCTTAAATTATTTTTATTGTAATTTGTGTTCAACCCTTTTCTAACATTTCAGAGTAAACTAATTTTTATACTAACTGGTTTTTCATAATCTATGCTATCATTTAATGTGATTTTGAGTTTGAAGGAGATCAGTCATAGATTTTCAAGCTTTGAGTTTCCCACATTTTCCTACATTTAGATGTAACTTTGTCAAGAGAGAAAATGTTGGGAGTATACGTGGTTTTGTAGTATGTTGTGAAAACAAAATCACCCTTAATTTTCGTATAAATGTAGGAAATGCATGGGTTTTTTACGAGCTTTGTCTTAGTATGTCAGATATTTGTGACATTTTTATTTTTCAAAAAAGAAAATATTTATACTCTAGAATAAAATATAAATAAAAAATGGAATTGAAAAGTTGATGTGCGTGGGCTTAATTTTTAATAGCAGTTAGATTTTGATACTTTAATAACGTGAGAATTAATTGTATTTTCTTTTTTATTAATTTTTGTAATTTATTTTTTTGTTAAGTTAGTCTGTCTTTTCTATTAATTTTTGTAATTTTTTTTTTAAGTTAGTCTATTTTGTTTAAAAAAAATATTTACGTTGGTCAAACACGTTGGAAAGAAGATGAAATCGTGTTTTTAAATGATATCTTTAAACAACAATCACATTTATTATATTTTTAATTAAATTTCCCATCTACCCATGCATATTGATCAAAATTGATTGGTTTGATTTTTGTAAAAATAATAAAGTTAAAATTGGTATTTTCAAAGAAATGATGATGATCTTTACTTATTTTTAAAATATATGAATCAAAATTGTTAGATTGTGAAATTTGAAGATAAAAAATATATTTTAACTATTTTTTATTCATAAAATAATTAAAATTGCTTGAATTATTTTTTTGTCAGATAGCATGTAAACAATCTATAAGTAATCTTAACTAATTTTACTTCAATAGTGATGACAATAAACAACCTATATTTTACCTCACCCTTTTCCAATTGAGATTGAGGAATCAAAGTTTATTTTCATTGAGCAAGTTCTTTGAAATTTGAGTTGCTTGCTAAAACTCCATCCCTTAAACCTAAGCACTCCCAATTGTCACATAGACATACTCCAGTCCAATGATAAAAAAATAAAAAAAATAAATTAAAAAAAAAGAGAAAAAATAAAAAAAGAAAGGGTTAAGCGATATAACTTAGAAAATAAGAGATTATAAAGTTCCTGCATTCGAGATGGTGTAAAGGCACATACACCTTAAGAAGAAGAAAAAATTGGGTCGTAAAAAATAATTTTAAAATTTGTGAAAATTGCGTACACAACTAACGTTTAACTCCAATGTGGTTTTTGCTAGCGTTTTATAACTAATTAACTGTCCTTTATTTTTTAAATATAAACAAAACTTCGAAGTCAATGTGAAAGTTCTAAAGAAAAAGGAACAAAAAGTAGAATGGAAAAAACAGAAGGAAGAAGAAGAGAGTTAGAATCAATTGTGAAAAAATATTTGGAGAATGAAGGAGAAGTAGCATCAACAATAACAACAACTGTAGATGGATTGCCTCCATTATTCATAGAACCTCTAACCTTTCAAGGCTTACACCTGGATCTCATGGAACCTGGCCGTGTCGTCTTCTCGATGAAAATACCGCCACGTTTACTCGTATATACTCTAATCTCTTCTATCTCTATTCATCTTCTTCTTCACTTAATTTCCCTAATTATTGCATCAATATAGCCGATGGAATTTTTCCTAACCTAAATTAATTAATTAAGTCGCAGAATGGTAAGTACTTGCACGGTGGTGCCATCGTTACTCTGGTGGATGTGATTGGCGCAGCCGCAATTCCCGCCGCTGGATTTCCGTTGGATTCGGGAGTTTCCCTCGAGATCAAC
This sequence comes from Cicer judaicum, assembly GCA_037974835.1. Taxonomy (NCBI): domain Eukaryota; kingdom Viridiplantae; phylum Streptophyta; class Magnoliopsida; order Fabales; family Fabaceae; genus Cicer; species Cicer judaicum. The sequence goes on from JBBPBS010000276.1 coordinate 8,738,060, forward strand.
GTCTCATACTTGAGTGCTGCTTATGTCGATGTCAGTATCCTTATCAAAACATTTTTATTTACTTATATTAAAAAATATTATAATTAACTAAAGAAATAGTCATTTAATAACTTATCTGTCAATTATTTATGTATAGGGGAAGATTTATTGGCTTGTACTTCGTTTAATAATTTTAATAATTTAATATGCATGATAGATTTTATTACAAATCAACCGTTAAGTAAAAATAACTATTGAGTAGATTAATTTTAAGACTATTTAATATTTTATTAAATAATTTTAAATAAATATATCATAAACTTTTAAAGAGAAAACAAAGGTGCCTGCGTTTCCAATATCGATGCTAAAGTGCAGATGTATACCAATAAAAAAACCAAAACAACAACACTCACTTTTTATTGTTTTACATTCCTGATGTGTTTTCAACCCTGCTTAATGAGTGAGAGTTAGGAAGTGTGAAGACAGAACAGAATTGAGAGAATGAAGGTTCTGAGTTCTTTGAAACTTTATATACAATAGCTTGTTGCACAACACAACTAAGCTATCATAGTCATTCACTGACATAACAGAAAGTAAATCAATACTACTACTACTACTCCTTTCAACTTTTGACATGGTGTATTGCTGTTATTTATATATGATATCATATGATTTTTTTTAATTATATCATTTTTATTTATAAAAATATAAAATACTCTATTTTGAAATTAATATATCGAAATGTCCTATTTTTAAGGGTATTCGGGAGGTCGTATGGTGGAGATGCGATCACACGATGCAACCTCTTGAAGGAGATAAATTTTCAATGCAAGACACGGTCGCTTCCCCACTATGCAACCTCTCCTAAGTCTAAAAAAAATAGGATATTTTAATACATTAGTTTTAAAAGAGTATTTTAAAAAATATTTAAAAAAGAGAATATAATTAAAAAAATCTGACATCAAAAACATAATTTGAGGAATAGAAGATTCTTTTCCTGGTTACCAATATTATATCTGTCATGAATTTATCATAAAAATGTTTTTTTTTATAATGTATTTCAATATAGCATATTTGCCTATGCAGTGGACATTTTCACATTCTAATTTTAAAGGATGAAGTTTAAATTTTTTCGAAGATAGTTGTAAAATAGTCATTAGTATCAGTTTAATTAATAATAATTATGTGATGGACATGGCAGGAGGAGATTGAGATTGATGCCAAGGTTTTGCGAGTGGGAAAGGTTATAGCTGTTGTCAGTGTGGACTTAAGGAAGAAAATGACTGGCCAAATTTTTGCTCAGGGGCGTCATACCAAATTTCTTCCTATACCCAGTAAAATGTGAAATTTGAGATCAGAGAAAAGAACAAGAAATTTTTAGGGAGAAAACTCCGTCTAATTCAACCATAATTCAAAAATAAAAATTATGCTTCACTTTTACATTCATTTTTCTAGTGATTGTATGGGGTTTCGATCATGTTTTGTTTATGTATTTCATTCTTTCTAACTATCGAGTTGTGTTTTATTGATGTTTGGTTTCCTATGCTCCTTATTGTAGCTGGAAACATAGCTACAAATAAGAGATTTTGAGTGTCCTTAGGGGATGAGTATGTTGATCCCTTGTAACATGATTTATGCAAAGGATTGCTTATAATGGCTGTTGTAATTATTTTCACTGTGGTGCGGTGATAAATAGTTGAAAAACGATGTCAACCTTGGTCACTTAATTTGTTTCATGGCAATTATTTAGTTATGTTTTACTTGCAACCTAGCATTTCATTCAAGATTTATTAGCTTGCCTATAAAAAAATTATTAGAGGGAAAAAAACTATATAATACTTGATATCACTACAACATTCGATAATTTTATAAAATATGAAAATATTTGATCTAAGTATTGAACCATCTGATATGATACTATAAAAACATAGTATAAATAATATGAATATATTTTTATGATGATGTGTTCAAGTGTGAGTGGTTAAGTATCACATCGATTATAAATGAGTAAAATATCACACATACAAGAGCGAAATGACTCATATACCTAATGCGTTAAGATTTTGAGTGGAAATTAATGTCAAAGTCTACTATAATCCTGGAGCATTAAGTTCATTGTTGCTCATGTGCTCCCTAGATTCTCCAAACTCTCAAAATTGATGAGATTGGTTGAAATTGAAGAGCTTGAAAAAGTCTCACATTTGTTAAAATTGTAAAGAAAAAAAAATAAAAAATTATATATATATATAATTTTAATTCTTTATTACAAATTCCAATAAAGCTTATATCTAATTCTTTTCCTTTATACTCTCATATTAGAGTTTTGTGGGATGTAGTTTGAATATTTGCTTTAGAGTGTGGGTGCATTGGGGGTTAATGAGTTGTTTGAAATAAGTCTATGTGTTGTATTGATTTCACATAGTGTGATTCTCTAGCTATAAATTGATAATGGTGGTGGTTTTTTCTACGGCTTTGAAGTTTTCACCTTATTGACACGTCCTGTGCCATTTTTTATTCAAATATAATAATAATAATAATAATAATTATTATTATTATTATTAATAAATAAAATAAATTAATCCCATTCACTCTCACTCTCTTTTTGTTTGACTCCCTCGTTTTCTCATTTCTTCTCTCTCCCTCTCCCTCTCCCTCTCGGCACACACCCCCTCCCCCCATTTTTGTTGCTTTTTTTTTCTCTTTCTTTTCCTTCCTTTCCTCTTACTTCTTCTCAGTCTATTTCTCAAACCCTCAACCCTTAAAAGTGATTTAACATCCCCACAAGCACAATTTCTCATACTCCTACAAATTACTTTGGTTGGCATTTTTGGGTTAGGATTTGTGTTCTAAGGAAGTAAAAAGGTACCCATCTCTTGAGAGTTGTTGATTGAGACTCATTGAGGTAAATGCACAACTCTAATCCTAGTATGAATTCATAGAAAAATGTAGATTTGAGTAAAAATATTATTTTGTGCTTAGAGTATATTTAAATGATTTTCATGGTTTCTTAGAGTTAGCTAAACTTTAGAATAAATTTTTCTAAAGTCTTTGAAATATTTTTTATACTCAAATTTGTCAACTGAGACCCTACTGGCTACTGTGAGAGTTGTTAAAGAGAAAACTTATACGGTTCTCCATAACAGTGAGTTGACGACGATCATCGTCATATATTTTTATAATGCAATTATTATTATTTTATTGTTTTCTATATTAAAATATTTATTGAAAAATTTGGGGAATACAACCTTTGAATTTTATCTCGATTTTGTCAATTATTTAATTTAACGGTCGCGTTATATAATATGTTATTAATTTGATTTACGTATGAGTTAAAATATTTAAATCTTGAATTGTTATGCGATTGAGTATGTTTTTTTTTTTATGAATTATGGTGAAATGATTTTAAATGCGTGTTTTGGAAAATCGGTGTTATAATTATTAATGTGTTAGGTGCACCTAGTTACCACGTGTTGATTAGGGAGAGTTAACCGTTAGATGGAGCCGAACCTACGAGAGAGGTCATCCGTAGGAGGAGAGGGCTATCAACGAGATGTAAGCTCCCTAATTGATATGTAATGATGCATTGTGGAAATTGAGATGAGAGGGTCATCCGTTAGATGGAGCCACCCCTAAGGGAAATGCCACCCTTAGGAGGAAAGGGCTATCAATGAGATAAAGTCGCCTCTTGGTTCTAAAAAATTTGTATTGTTACTTGTTTGATTTTTATGATGATTTTAAGGTTGTTCATTTTGATTTCGTTTCGTTATCAACTGGATTTTTAATATTTATGTCAAGCGATTAAACAGTTATTCGTGCCTTTTGTGTTTCCATTCTAATTGATGGTGGTTGTTGTCTCCTTACTGAGTCTTTGTGACTTACCCCTTTATGTTGCTTATTTTTTCAGATTCGCAAGCAGCTGAGTAGGAATCTATTATTTGATTCAAGCTCAACATACTTCTTTTTGGTAGGCCTATTTGATCGAGGATCATTTTTTTTAACATTTGTTGAGTCTATGTAAATTGCAGCTATTTTTGAGTCTATAAAGTCTATTTAGTTTTTTTTGGAAGTGTATTAAGCAATTTGATTATGTTATTTGAATTATGACTGGATTGAAAGCTGAACAGAGATTTTATAAAATTTGGGAATGTTGAAGTTACAGAGGATACTCTGTCGAAATTTCGAGAGAAAAAGCATATATATATTTTTAAATGGTTAAAGAGCGATTTAGTTGTTTAATTGTTAAGTTAGTTGATAGGCTTTTCAGACTAGCAGTATAGCTTGTGCGTCCGTCACGACATTAAATTTTTGGGTCGTGACACTTATATCTTGTGTTTTTCTTATGTTCTTTTCATTTCTCTATGTCTGTTTTTCCAACATTTGGTATCAAATATTTTGGTTTAGTCCAGAGAAATTTCTTAGTAAGCTATATGATTGCAGTATTGTCTAATCTTCTAAATCAAAAAAGAATAGTGATATTGTGAAAGTGTTGTTCGGAAATGTTTTGATTATGAAAGACTTAGTTTTTAAGTGGTCATTTGTGGCTAACATCTCTTTCTTATAACCTATCTGGTTCACGATTCCAGTTTGTGTGTCAAGTTTCGTTGTGAAGTTTGGCATGTGTGCGATGAAATTATGTCGATTGTTGAATAACTTCTTAAGAAAATCAATATGGAAGTTGCACCATATTTTTCAGTATAGAGAATAAATTATTAGAGTATGTTTAGCTTCAAGTGAAATATTCTTTTTATGGTGGAGTATGATAGTTCTTTTGAACTATGATTGTCGGTGTAGACAATGAAAACTAAAAATACACCAATTTCAGTTAAGGTGGTGATTGATGAGTTTGATCGAAGTCAAAGAATTTGAAAAAGTCTCATATTCCTTAGAATTATAAATGAAGAGAGAGGCAAAAGTTATTGTTGAAGTTGTGGGATTTTTAGAAAAAAATATGAGAGAAAATAGTAAGAGTTTGAATATTATTAATAATAATTTTATGATAACTTCATAACAAAAGACTCAATATTGATCTCTATTTATAGATAAACATGGACTCAATCCTAAATCAGAAACAAATCATAATAATAATGAGAGATATTATAATATATATATGTGATTATAAATTAATCATATGAAGTAACTCAAAATACTATAATATAATATAAAAGATATTATAAGATATTTTCTAATATTCTAACACTCCCTCTAAAGTTAAAGCTTAGTTGTTATAAAAAAATAATGTATTGCTCTATAAAAGAATAAAATGGATGGAAAGGCAACTCAATGATGCAAGTGAAGTCAGAGAGAATTGCTATAAATATAGCCTAGACAAATAACCAGAATGATCATCAGCATGAGAGAAATTCATGGCAAGCAATTGAACAAAGCATGATTCGTTCTTTTAAAAAGATGCATTTTGAAGCTTCAAACCAATAATATCAAAGACTCAAAATATTTAAACTTGAATATACTTTGGGGAGAGAACGACATGCTAATGTGAGTACATATATGAAAAAGATGGGGGGGGGGGGGGGG
>JBBPBS010000276.1:8743664-8806475 GCA_037974835.1 Cicer judaicum
AGGGCAAGTGCATCTAGGACAAATTACCAAGATAAAGTGAGTCATAAAACATAAAAATAATAATATCAGAATAACCATCAACGGAAGAAGAAGTCATTACTAATATGATACATATGTGGGATAAAGGACACCACCAGAATGATTGTCGGTGGAAATAGAAGTCACTATTATAATCTCTTTGTACGAACTAAATAGCATGACAAACACCGAACAAGAAAAAGAAGCAATGCGGCTCTAATAAAACGAAGTCATGATCGATCAACAGAGTGAGAAAATGCATCCAAAACAAGAAAGATAATGGTTGTTTAAACAAGGACACGTATTTTTCGTTGATCAAAATTGAAAAGTAAAGACAAATTTGGAATCGTTGGAGAGAGAATAATCATGCACCGAGGAGAGAGAAAACGTTGTTTATGTAGTAGCATGTGCAATTGCAGCTCGAAACTATAATATAAGGGGAAAAGTCGTGTCTTAAACGGTTGTCGAACGCACCGTCACACATAGTGAAGAGTGACGGTGCGTGGATGTGACATGCGGTGGACATAGAGGCGTGTGTGGTGACTTTCAACTAAGCACCTTGAGGCGTGGGCCGATCTGGAAGAAGCAAAGCTGATGGAATGGTTGTCTGTCGAAAATAGTGGTGACGACGTGATAGTAGCAAACTGAATGGAAAACTAGTAAAATTGTCTAAATATTGAAAAAGAGAAACTGATTATATTTTCTAATTGTTGAGAACTCGACAACGAAAAAGAGACACGATCGTTCAAGGAGGATCGAAATCGGCTCTAGATACCATATTGAAGTTGTGGGATTTTAGAGAAAAAAATGAGATAAAATAATAAATATTTGATTATTATTGATAATAGTTTTATTATAACTTAATTACTACTATGTATTTATAGATAAATATAAAATGTGTGTGTGTGTGTTTTACAAAGTGTTTTTAGGTTAGGAATACTCTTTGAATACATGCTACTAATATAATATAGTCACTTTAGTTGAAGAAAATAGGAGAGGTGGGAAGAAGGAATATTTTCAATAATATTTGTTTGGTTTATTTTTTAAGAAATGACTAGTAAAATTATTTTTTTTGTTTTGTTTTTATTTTAGAGATTTGATGGGTTAAAATTTTTTATTTTATTTTAGAAGAAATGGTAAACTTTACAATAATTAACTCACACAACTATGATTTCCAATTCAAACTATGATTTCTAATTCAAACTTAAAATAAAACATCTAACTTAACAATAGTGCTTTAAAACCGAAAAGTTAACATTTAAATCATTTAAAATCTTCCCCTCAAACCAAACATAACTTTAAATATAGTATTTTACTAAAAAAACAAAAACTAAAGATATAAGCTTTTATTAAGAAGAATAACTTTTAAACTTTCAATTAAAATTTAAAATAGTTGAAAATATAGATTACAATACATTTTTAATTGACTTTATTCTATATTGAGTTCCTTAACAAATGTCCTGAACATTTGTCATTTAATTAAAATATCTCTTTTTTAATTCAATTGTTACATTTGTCCCTTCTTGCCTAAAACATGAAAATTAAGAATATTGATTATAATATTAAATTTATTAATAATTTTAATTATTTTACTAGTTTATCATTGAAGAAAGAGAATTGATTTATATTTTTATTGTAATATTTGTTTGAAATTACATAAAAAAGAATATACAACATAATTAAAGATATATTAATAAAAAATAATAATTAATGTAGTTGAAAAATTAAATAAATAAAAAAAGTCTTATAAATGGAGTAAAAGAAAAATCTTGAGAGTCCGATATATATTTAACAACGGATGAAGTACCTTTCACTTTCAAAGCAAACTTTTTATTTTAAAAAAAACATGATAATAGTACACTTTATGTTTCATTTTAAGTGTTTTTTTTTATAATTTTTTGTTTTGTTATTAATCATTTTTAAAAGTTTAAAATAATATTAATTATTAATTTATCAAAATCATCTCTAACTTTATTTATTTTAGAGAAAAAAAGTGAAATGAAAAGTTAAGGCCATCATAGATAACAGAAACTTTAAAAAAACAACAAAATTTATTAATTTCTTTAATACGTGTAAACAACTTAAAAATGTCAATAAAAACTAATTTAATTGTCATGTGAGTGTAACACTAGGAGCTCATCAGTGTTGGAAGATGTTGTATAATTGAGAGAACTGAAATTGAGAATAAAAGAGAAGAAAAAATAAAGTTCATAAAATAGTGAATGATTAACAGTATGGAGAATGTAATTTGGAGAATGATTAACAGTCTGAAATTTAGTCAGAAAAAATTATGTTTATGTTATTGGTTCTAATGGCTTTTATGGAACGAGTTTCTTACTGTATAAGTTATAACAACCTCAACTAACTTCTAACCATATTCTGACTAACTAATTGAAAATCAATTTGAATTACATCCAACATGCTCTGTAATTCAAAGTGATTCAATTGACATTAATATAAGATTGTTCCTTATCTATTTGAACTTCACCCTTTTCAAGTTTTTAATTAGGATGTTGCCTTTTGATTATTAATATTGCAGTGATCTAGTTTCATCCTTCCTTTTGTCACTTTATCTCTTAAGAAGTGAAACCTTGTTCTATACATTTGCTCCTTCCATGAACACTTGGATGTCTTGCGCATTTTTGAGCAAAATGTCTTACTTCACCACACTAATAACACAGTTTCATGCGTTTTGCTAATATGTTCAAACAATCATTGATTTTCTTAGACTTCATATTTATCTCCAATCTCTCACAAGCTGCATTTTTCACTACAAAGTCAAGGCACTCATATTCAACAGCACACAAGTTTTTGTCCCCTTGTCACCTTGACCAATTGCAACCTTCATTGCTTTAGATTTCATCTTTGTCACAACTTAATGTCCTTTTTTGACAATCTATCCACCTACTTCAAATCAGTCTTGTTGCAAACCAAAAGACCAACAGTTATTGCCCTATTGCTATAAGTTACAACATGAGTTTTGGCCGCATTCACTCGCTTCCCTTGGGCCCCAATCTTACCATCATCATTATCGTCATCCAGCCCAATCACTTCCTTCTTTATGCGAATAGAAATTGCATGACCCTTCTCCTGTTACTTGGCATAACAACAAGAGTGACTGTAACATTAGCATCTTTGTTCCCTTGCTCAACAACTCATACTCTTTCTCCACGGTTGACTGTTTTTCTTTGAGTTGTAGTCCTGCAAGCCATACGAGATTGAAAAGAAGGGGTACCAACATCACTTTCCCTTGAATTCAAAATCTCATTCAATCCTTCAACCTCCCTCATTCTTGAAGATATGGTTGGTAGTGTTGTTTTGAAGGTTCTGTTTATAGACAAGGGTGTCTTCAATACATGCCTATTTGCACTATCAAACATATTTACTTCACCATGCTCCATCTTCATTGAATATCCCTTTTTAAGTAGTTGTCCAAGACTTAGCATATTTTTCTTCATTATTGGCACATACAACGCATCACATATGAAATATTGTTTTCCATATCTCCTTCGAATCAACACATTTCTTACTCCTTCTGCAATTACTTTGCTATTATTTGCAAATCTGTTTTCCCTTTTTATTCTTTCACCAAGACTCACAAACCACTCCTTATGTCTAGTCATATGATTAGAACAATCATATGATTAGAATATCTAGTATCGAGAAACCAAAACTGGGACGAATAACGTTTTTCATTTTTAGCACTTTTTCCATAACGTTCTTGGTTTGTAGTTGCCATCAACAAGATTGTTTCTGAAAACGAAGAACGTTCTCCGTTTGCGGTGGCCATCAATAACACATCATCTGAATCCTCAAATACCATTTGAGCTTCGTCATCATCTCTTTGGACTTTTTGGATATGCATTCATTTGCAAAATGCCCCCATTTTTGACAATTGTAACATTGGATTCCTTTCTTGTTGAATTTCTTCTTGCCATTCGAATTCTTGCTACTCTTATCACTTTTGTTATGATTTCTTGAACTTCCAGCCCCTTCATCAGAATCATCAGTCTCTTCATCAAAATCGTATTTCTTGTTCCACTTGAATTTACTTTTACCTTTCTTGTGTTTTACATCACTTTGGTTGGTCTTCTTGCTAACTCGGGCCTGCAAGGCATGCACTTGATATGTTGAGGTTGTTACACATCTTTCTCTTACTCTCAGTTCATGAACTTCAAGAGAGCCTTGCAAATCCTCCACCTTCATTTTATCAAGATCCTTTGATTCTTCAATTGCCACCACTATGTGATTGTACCTTTGTGTTAATGTTTTAAGGATCTTTTCAATAACCATCACTTCAATTACTGATTCACCATTTTTTCTCACCTGATTAATAACGACTTGCACACGATTGAAGTAATATGTCACATATTCATCTTCTTCCATATGCAATAGTTCGTATTGCTTTCTTAGCATTTGGAGCTTCACTTTCTTGGCCTTTTGCCCACCTATATAGTACTTGAACAAGATCTCACATGCCTCATTTGATGTAGATGCCTTCGAGACCCTTTCAAAGTTGTTTGAATTCACACTTTGTTGGATGTAAAACAATGTATTGCAATCTCTTTTCATGCAATATTTGAAAGTTGTTTGTTGTTTTTCCGATGGATTTGCACCAAGTTGTTCATAGTCATCTTGAACAATCTCAAACACTTATTGAGATCCCAATAACGATCTCATGGATGCAGACCATCTCTCTCAATTCCTCCCATCAAGGATTGACAAATACGATGAGAATCATCCTTCATTCATGTCTTCTTTCTTTTCTTTCACTCACACGTGTGTTTTCCAATTTTTGATTCCCCTCACATCTGCACTCGTGTTTTCCAATAATTATAACTCAAGTTCTTGATGTCAATTGTTGAAACAGGTTGTATAATTGAGATGAATTGAAATTGAGAAGAAAACAGAAAGTTCAGAAAACGGATAATAATTAGTGTGAAGAATGTAATATGGAGAATGATTAACAGTCTGAAATTGAGTCAAAAAAAATTATGTTTATGTTCTTGGTTCTGATGGTTTTTATAGAAGTAGTTGCTTATTGTACAAGTTATAACAATCTCAACTAACTTCTAACCATATTCTAACTAACTACTTACAAATCAATTTGAATTACATCCAACGATCACAATGATTTATAGCAATGACTTTAAAAATAATTATAAAAAAAATTAAATATTGTTAACCATTACGATTTAATAATTAATTTTTAAAAATAACTATTTTCTCAAATATAATTAAAACTAGTTTATGGTGTAGTAGTGCCAACAACACAAATTTGGACACATTCTCTTAATTGAAATTTAGATCTTTTTCAAATTGTACAGGCTATATTTAAATTTGGTGGGAATTCATAAAAATTTAAATAAAAAAAGAGAATTATACATTTGTTTCTAAACAAAATCAATTTACACTAAAAAATAAAAAAAATAAAAAAAAATAAAAACGAGAAGTCAATATATGAGTGCTGGTTGTGAGTAAACTAAAATGAGAAGAAAGTGAAAATGGAGTTGGAATCAGTGAAGAGATACCTCGAGAAGAAAGGAGAAGGAGAAACAGCTTCAATCGTAAATGGATTGCCTTCAAGATTCATGGAACCCTTAGTTATGAATTCGATTCGCGTCGATATCATCGAACCTAGCCGCGTCGTCTGCTCCATGAAGATACCTCCCCGTCTACTCAATTCCGGAAATTCCTTACACGGCGGCGCCATGGCTGCGATGGTTGATATCGTGGGCTCCGCCGCCATTCCAGCATCTGGATATTCAGGTTCCACCACCGGGGTTTCCGTGGAGATCAATGTTTCCTATTTGGATGCTGCATATGCCGATGTATTGTATCCCTCTCTATTCTCCTTTTCATTCTTTCTCAATTATGCTTTTTTTTCTTCTATTGTTATTAGTTAATTCATATATACACTAGTGTATTTGTAAATAGTTTTTACCGTCTCACTTAATTTAGATCAAATATTTGACTTTTACGTTACTCTATCAGAAGATTGATATTGATTTTGGTTACGGTAGAAATTGTTACTGCAATTTGTGTTTATTTTTTTATTTTTATGTTCAATGCAATATCTCAATGCATTACTAATTTTGTTTCCTCAATTTGTTATTTTAGGAGGAGATTGAGATTGATGCCAAGGCCTTGCGTGTAGGGAAATCCCTTGCTGTTATCAGTGTGGAGTTCAGGAAGAAAAAAACCGGCAAGGTTTTCGCTCAGGGACGCCATACTAAATATCTTCCAACTGCCAGTAAATTGTGAAAGGCACCAACCATACCCAAATATGCATGCATTATCAAGTAAAGTGTAAACCTTTCAATGTTTGTATCTCAAATATATGTGTAAGCCACTTCTGGTTAAGTTTCTGGATTGTTACTCATTTGCTGCATGTGAAATGTTACATTTAATTCATGTAAAAGTTTATATTAATGTGGAGGGGTAGCTCCTTATTGTTAAATGAAATCAAAATTGATCTCTACAGCATATCTCTTAAACCTTGCCCTATTAGATTTATTTAAATATTTGTCTTGATATCTTCATTTCCATTTAGCTTACTTTATTTATAGACTGTTATAAGGGCCGTTGTTGTTGCGCATGCACATTTATTTTGCAGTTCTCAATGTTGTAATTTTAGCTCTGTGCCTGTTTAAAGTGGCTGGAAGGATATGAAAACTACACTCTTGGTTTTTTATTCTAAGTTAATTTCTTTTTTATGAATGTTTTAAAATAGTTTACCAGCACAATCTGTGGAAAATCAGACTGTAGTTGGTGAATAATTTCTATAGAGATGCTTGAACAATGTATCTGCCTCATTTACTGGAATGTATATGCTATATGCTCTTGCATTGAAGGTTCCATATATCATAATTCTTAATTCACTCCCATTCAAACTTATTTCATCAAACCTAATAGCTCTGAGGAAAAGAAGATAATTGTGGCTATTTTCATCCTTTTCTAAACTATGCACGTGTTAGATTCCGATAACTCGTGTTGTGGTTCGTTTCATGAAAAACATTTTAGAATGATGGATCCATTCATAAAGGCGGATTTTTGTCAGGATAACAATAAAATTGAAAGTTACCAAAGTTTTTCCTCATCCCTAAATTTCTATCACCCCATAATTATTCAAGGTACAATAACTTAGTTGGATATGTTGCCTATGACTCCCAGGGCATCTCTGAAATTGAGTGTACTTCTCATGGTTCGCCTTCCAATCCCTCCATTGCCCTTTCTCATCATGGCAGCAAATTCCCCATAATCTATTTGTCCATCCTGCACCACAAATCTTTCATCAACAAAGTTGGCAAATGATGGATTCACAGTTCTTCAATGAAAAACATAACAATGCTAATGTTGGCATATAATCTTGAGAAACTGAGTTTGAAGAGACTTGTGACCTAAATAAGCAAGCTCTCCATAACAAGGCAAAGAGAAAAAATACTTACATTGTCTTGATCGATTTCCTTGACCATTTCATCAATATGGACATCATCCAAACCAAACTCCTTACAAGCTTCTTGTATCTCCTCAATGGTTATGTAACCACTTCCATCTTTGTCAAAGTAGGAGAATGCTGACAACAGATTTTCCTCTCTCTCCAGCTTATTTAAGTGGACAGTAGCAGCAATGAATTCTCCGTAGTCAAGTGTCCCGTTATTATCAATATCTGCCTGTCACACGCAAGATTAAAAGTCTTTGTTCAATTGTCAAGTTTAGAATTAGGCAAAACATCACAAATAATGAAACTTGATTAAAACCAAAAATAGTAACTATTTGTCTTACTGCATCCATAAGATCCTTGATTTCAGACTCCATAAGTTCAGTTCCTACTCGCTGTAAGCCTTCTTTTAGCTCGTCGAATGTTATAGTTCCACTATTGTCAGCATCAATCATCCTGAATAACTCCTTCAGACCGCCAATTTCTTCCTCAGAAAGCCTCTCCGCAATAACCTAAGAATGAGTATACAGAACAGGAAATGCCATGGTATCAGGAGTTGGCATAGAGAAAACTGTGAAATGAATCCTTTTTAACTTCTCAGTCAGGGCAATGTCCCTGATAGAGATCCAAGCACGGGAAATGATAAGGCTAAGCAAAAAAACTTGATAAGTTCCAATATTCACAAACAACGACATAATTCTGCCTGAAGTTCAGGTCAAGGTTGTTAAGAAAGTAACCTTGATTCATACTATTGCTAATTTATGTCAATTCAATGGAAAGATTATTATAGCAAATTAACAATGGTTAAATAAATCGGAAAAACTAACAATGTGAATGCGAATAAACTTTTTAATATTATATTCATGTTAGGTTCTGAATCCTGTAATCCTTGCTTGAAGCAACAACCAAAAATAGCAAGAACACAAGGTTCAAATTCCCTCAGAAATGAAATCTGCAAGTCTTCTCTTCTGATTTTGAGGTCAATGCATAAAACACAATGTACTAATGTGGGGTTTAGGCAGGGTTTTGGTGATATTTAAGTGATACATAACCGATGACCAAAATTAATAACAGAAACCCAACAGCATGTGTGCAGGCTGTTTGAACTGATATACAAAATTCTTCAAACTTTGCAATGTTCCCGTGGATATAAAGATTTAAAAACTTTGGGCTGCAGTGAACATCATGAGGAAGAACTGTAACCCGAATCCAATTCCAGACATGAAAAACATAATTGTCTCATTCCTTTCATTTCAAGTTGTGTATAAGACGGTCATTTTTTGTGAATCAAATGCACAAGGGAGCATATTGCATTCCTACTGGCAGGAACAGTTACCATGTACCAAACCAAGACATTCCCTACAGCCATGTCAGATCTTGCTCATAAAATTGTTCTTTCATTAAACCTAAGCAAAAAGGTTGACAGAAGCCTTACACGTAAAGCCATCTTTTTAAGTTTATTCATCGCAGAGAACTGCTTCAAGCGAGATAAAACAGCAGAATCAAGAGGTTTATCAGGTGCAATGTTGTCATCCACAATCCACGGATGGCCTGACACAGAAAATGACATAAGATCCACAGCTTTCAACCCCCTTCCGGTAACTTTTCAAGTATTCATATAAATATTATACTTGCTCTATATGCAATTTTAGACTTACAAAGTACTTGGTGAGCTGTAAACCTAGTTTTTGGATCCCTATCAAGCATTTTTCGAATCAGATCCTGGGCGCTGTCTGAAATCCCAGGCCATGGCTCAGACTGGAAATCAAGTCTTCCCTGCATAATCTGTCTGAAGATTCCCTGCTCAGTTTCTGTAGATCAGAAAATTTGAAGAACAGTATTAGCAATGTGGAAGGATGAATGAAGATGAAGAAAACGGTATCATGTCTAAAGCCATCATCCACAGCTGATAATCGAATGTATAAATGACAAATAGATACCGGCCCAAAATGGTGGCACCCCGCTTAATAAGATGTACAAAATAACCCCGGCACTCCACACGTCTGCTTCAGGTCCATAATGCTTGCGCAAGACCTCGGGTGCAACGTAGTACGGACTTCCAACAACGTCACTAAAGGTTTCACCTGAAAAGCACATCAGTTTGCTAAGCATGAACATCACCGAATGGTTTCTGGTTGATATGGCAATGATTCCAAATAATAGAATGATGGTCAGTGGAAATTCAAGTAGTAACTACTAGACAAAATTGCACACCAGATTTCATTTTGACATTCATAATCTGTGTAAAAAAAACAATCATAATTTGCAGTCACCAAGACAAAGTGATACTAGTATAAGTGCAAAACTACTTAGTTATAGTATAGCCAGAGAAATTAAAAAGGTTTCCCATTATACTCAAAGGCATGTGTGGCACTTTCAGACTTCAAACTTACAGAAGATAGAAATAGTAACCCTACATTACTTTTCCCATTTTAGCACCAAACATTTCCTTTCTGACTGTTTTCATCTAATATTTTTACCCAAGAAAAATAAATCTTCACTCATAAAGCCAGGGTCTATTGCTCCATTTCATTAAGAGCATAAAGAGGCATTGAAATTGGAGAAAAGAATCAAAATTTAGGTTCCATAGTCTGGAACCATGCACTGATCGCATTCCAATAACATCATGAAGATTTTAAATTTTAATAAGCAACCATAACCATTCCTTGAGCTGAACTCTAACTTTAATATTTCCCTAGATCCAATTGCTCCATTAAATGCATGTTTTTTGCAGGGTCCAGGTTATAATCAATTGAAAAAGTAAAGTAACTAAAGAACCAAGCAAGTGGAGCAATGAAATCAGAAATCAGATTATCCCTTTCTCTCTAAATCAACAAAAAAAAAAACAAGATTAAAGTCATGACCCCAAAAATTTCACCAAAACCATTTCATTTTGAACAATAAATCTGAACAATGCCCCAGATGCAAAAACATTATACATTCTGAATCTGATCGAAATAGAAACAAATAAAGAAAAATAAAAAGGTAAAACAACCAAACCTGGCTTGTAAAAAACAGACAAACCAAAATCAATAGTTTTGAGTAGAGCATCTTCTTCAACAGTATCAAACAAGAAATTCTCAGGTTTAAGGTCTCTATGCATAACACCAAGAGAATGACAAGCTTCAACAACCTCAACAATAGTTCTAATCAATTTAGCAGCTTGTCTTTCACTATAATGCCCCTTTTGAACAATCCTATCAAACAACTCACCACCTTCACAAATCTCCATAACCAAGTGAACAGAAAATGAATCTTCATAAGTACCATGGATCCTCACAACATTGGGGTGTTCAGATAAATGGTGCATTATCTGAATCTCTCTCCAAACATCATCATAATCCTCTTTGCATAAAAGTTTCTTCTTTGGGATTGATTTGCAGGCGTAGGTGTGACTAGTTGTGTTGTGTCTGCAAAGATATGTGGTTCCAAATTGACCTTGACCGAGTTTTCTACCAAGTGTGTATACTTCACGGAGATTCTCTGTTACATATGGGAGAACCCATGTGGGTTTTGGTGGTTGTGGTGCTGCTGTGTTGCTCGTAGTGTTTGATTTCGACATTGTTCACGTTGTACTGTGTTGTGTTGTGTTTTTGTTTGGAACAACAAGAGAAAAAGAAAGAAGAGAGACAGAGTCAGAGTTAGTGTGTGTGACTTCACTTACCTCTAATTCGTGTATACTACTTCCCCCACAAGCAATAATACAACTATACTCGTGTTAACGTGCGAACTCAATCTTATGTAATATATGTTTTTATTAAACGTGTTTTTTAATATTTAATCTATACTATTTTCTCTAAAAAACTGTTTATATTGTACATTATTGATAAATATCAGCCACACATTTGTCCTAAACAACTTTTGTCTGTATTAAATTAGAAGGAAAAAAAACAATGATAGGTAAATTGAATTAAAACTTAGTTTTAATTAACTGATAATATTATAATAATTAAAAAATGAAAAATAAATAAATAAAAACAATTAATTGTTAAGAATTGAATTCAAAATTATTAAATGTTATCTCATTACTATGTAGGTATTTTATTTATATTTTATAGAAACAAATTTTAATTTTATGATCAATGCCTCTTTTTGTGTCGTATAATATATCAATGTCAATAATTTTATTGTTGGTCTCGTGTATACCAACTCAACTATATTTAAATAAGAAATATAGAACAATTATTGGAAAATGAGTCAATGTATAGTTTCGACTAATTAATAATATTATAATTAAAAAATAAATAAATAATACAATTAACTATTAACAACTAGATTTAAAATCATCCATTAATATAATTGTTTGTTGTTTACTAAATTATGTCATCATTAATAAACTTGTCTTATGGATAACTTGTATTAGGTATGATAGTTCAATTTCATTACTAACTATTTGTTTTGTGTATGATAGTAATTTTAAAAAATTTATCAGTGACAACTTATCATATATATGTTGAATCTTATTTGTGATAATTTGTCTTGTATACAATAGTTATTTTAAAAGTTTTATGCGACAACTTGTCTATAGTTTAATTTCATTGGTGACTATTTGTCTCGTGTATGATATTGATTTTGTATCAATGACAACTTTTATTGTCTATGAAATCTCAATCTCATCCATGACAACCTGCACCCGGTGTGATCATTATTTTGAATTTTTTATCAATTAAAGTTTGTATTATGTATGATAGTTATTTTGAAACTTGTCATGTGTTTGATAGCTCAATCTCATTGTTGACAATTTGTCATCTGAATGATAATTATTTTGAAATTTATATAAGTGAAAACTTTTTTCGTGTATGATAGTTTAATCTTATAAGTAACTATATGTCCCATATATGATAGTTATTTTCAAAAATCTACCAGTGAGAACCTGTCTCATATATTATAGTTCAATTTTATCAATGACAACTTATTTCATGAATGATAATTATTTTGAAAATTTTATTAGTGAGAACTTATTATGTGTATAATACTTCAATCTTATCAATGACAACTTGTTGTTATTCTAATAATTATTTTGAAATTTCTATCAATGATAACTTTTCTTGTGTATAATAGTTCAATCTCATAAGTATAAATTTGTTTCGTGTATGATATTTATTTTTAAATTTTTATCAGTGATAACTTCTCATTGGTATTGTAGTTGAATCTCATCATCAACAACTTGTCATGTGAATTATAATTATTTTGAATTTTTAATCGCCGAGAACTTTTCTTATGTATGATAATTATTTTAAATTTTTTTATCATTGAAAATTCGTTTCGTATATAATAATTCATTATTACTAAGAATTTGTTTTGTCTATAATAGTGATTTTAAAATATTATCGGTGAGAATTTGTAACTATAAGAAATACAAACATGAAGAACTACAAATATTTATCATATATATTATTTAGACTTAATTGCAGTTTTAATTTTCTTATTTTTACCAATTTATTAAATCAATTTCCTTAATTTAATCTCCAACAATTTTGGTATATAATTATGATATTTCAACTAAAAAATGACAATGTGATATACTTTAAATCATATACATATGATACGATGACATATAATGATTCACTTATGAAATCACATAAAATTATTTAAAACTTAACTTTTAATTTGAGAAATTTTTTATTTTTGTAATTTAACTAATGAGATATAAATAATTAATATATTTATATAGTTCTATCTCGCAAAATTGCATATTCTATATTTTAAAATATATCAGATCATTATTTTTTTCAATTTAAAAATATAAAAAATGAACAAAAATATTTTATTTTTAAAATAATAGATCAATTCTAAAAATTAACGAAAACACGTAGGTCGAAAATATAAAAACGTTTACTGTGGAAGTATATCTTACAGATACCTTATTGATAAATTTATTACAAACTAGAAGTAAATCTTACAGATACCTTTTATGATGAGTTTATTACTACTATAATTTGTTTTTAATATGGAGGGTCTTGTGATAGAGTATTAAAGGAGGATGTCTTTTTCTTTCGACAATGGTGCCACTTTTTGTTGAAAAAAAATGAAAACTGGAACACGGTTATTAATAGAATGTGACCACATCATAAATAATAATGACTCCCACCGTCCCACAAAATATATATATATATTATTTTGTTATTTTCTGTCTTAAATTAGATGTCATTTATAAAAAAATAATAATAATTATAGTTTTGATTTTTTTTATTAATTCACAAATTTAAAAATTTTAGTTTTTCTTTCACATTTTTTAATTAAAAAAATTATAATGTGACATGATCTAATTAATCATTCAAATGTTTTAATTATTCATATATTAATTAAATTATAAAAATAAATAATTTTAAAAGTTGGCACTAAATTTTTTAGAGACACAAATTTAAAACATGTCATGTTTTGACAAAAAATGTAGAATTATCATATCATAACTCACATCGTTTAAAACATATCATAAGATTATTATTTTTTTACTTAAAAAATCTAAAGGAGAATCAAATATTGTCATATTTTAAAATATAATGTCTAATTTTGTGAATTGACGAAAATACAAATATTATCAATACAACATTAATTGTCTTTTTCCATTAATATATTCTTATTTATTATATTTCAATTCATTAATTTTATTCACTATCTGCAATAAATAAGAGTATTTGATTAAATAAAGCTTATTTTACTTTTAAAATAAACGCAACTAATAATTTTTATTGAGACTTATGTACAATTTAAATGAGATATTTAAAATGAGACATAAATATTATACACAAATCAAATAAAATATTTAAAGTGAGCCCGATGGAGTAGTTATTTTTATAATAAAAGATTTTTGTGCATGTGTGTAAAATGTGTGATTTGGTTCTCATTGAAATTGATAGATTTGTGGTTTATTTTTTTTTTTATTTTAGTGCTTTTATTTTTGCTTAATTGCAGTTTTGGTCCTTCAATTTTAGCTGAATCACAAAAATAATCATTTCATTTTTATTTATCCTCAATTTTAGTCCTCCAAATAGAATTTTTGTCAAAAATTTAATGAAGTATCGATTTTTTTGCGCTTATACCAGTCACACCATGCTTAAAGATCCCGTGTGCAACAATGATACTTGAAATATATGATCATAAATGATATGGTGTGACTTAAAAAAATAACATTTCATCAATTTTGTTATCAAAATTCTGTCTAGGGGACCAACACTAATGAAAAATAAAATAGACGAACTACTTTTGTCATTTAGCTAAAATAGATGGATCAAAATTGCAATTAAACTTTTATTCTTTTATGAGTTTATAAGGATAAGATAACGAAGGCGATGATAATAAAGACCTAAAGATGATAATTTTCTTATTTTGTAATTTAAAAATATTTATTAAAAAAAATAATCTGATTTGATGCATAAACATTTTTTTAAATAAAAAAAAAAACCAATTCATGCACGTTTTAAAACATAAAAATCTCTCTAAAATTTTTTATAACTAAATAGGATAAAAGAATAAAAAAAAACAACTTTTCCTTCTTTTTATTATCAATACAAATAAAAATACATGCAAACACATTATAGAAAATTAGAAAGTATGAATTTATCAAGGAGACTTCTATAGTATATTTAAAAATTAATAATATTTTAGTATTGTTGAATTAAATCAGTTGATTCACATGTCATGTATGAACGAAAATCGATCATATTTTAGACTTAACACCAATAATTTTGTAAGTTTTATTTTTTGAATTTATTTAAAATAATATTTATCATTATAAATTGAATTAAAATTAAAATTTAATTTTCAATTATGAAAATAATTTATGTAATTACCAAAGTAAAGATTGAATAGATAAATGTAAGAAAACTGTTGGTTTAATTAATTTTAATAAACACTTTAATAATACTCAAGTGAACAAATTAAATAAAATTATTAATTAAAATCTATAGTACCAATAGAATCTATTTTTTAAATAGTATCCCAGAGCTTGTCGACGTGTACGAGGAGCTTGTCTCTTGATAAAATACAATTTTAATACGTTGTAAATAAATAGACACTAACCTCCCACACTTCCTAATAATTTATCGGACCTAAGACCAATTCCAAAGGTTTTCGAAAGGATCACGTTCACCACACTATCATAACTCATAACAAATATCCAAGTTTGGATTTGGTGCATCATTGGAGTTCGCGTGCATGTCTTGCATCGCTGTTTTCTAAAGTAACGTTTGAAAGACACTGCATGTTCACACAAATCGTAATTAAAATATTAATATACTAGTTAAAATTGTAAAGTTTGATATGAATTTTTGAGATATCACTATTACAGCAAAAAATAAATGAGTTACTTGTTATGTGATATGGTAGATCCTACTAAAAATATTTAAATTGAGGTCACTATTAAAGGTGCTTTAAGATAAAAAAAATTGTTAATTAAAGTATCTTTAGGAAACTTGTTAAAAATCTAAATATAATAAAAAGAAATATTTATAATTCAAATTTTAGATTTACAAAAAGTGCAAATTTTTATTCAAAATTTATGTTTTATTTTCTTTTTGTATTCTCAACAAATATATCAAAGATATTTATCAGGATGATCCTATAAGTAAAATACCAATATAATAGTTTGATTTACGTAAATCCAGTGTTTTGCCATCACGAACCTCGAGTAGCGATCAACAATAATATAATCTTTTAGTGCAAGAAGGCATCATGGTCATCACAAACACAAAGTCTGGCACTTATAGTGTCAATAGAGCTACCAAAACCAGCTTCTGTGTTGCATTTGGCCATTCAAAAAAGAGGTTTAGTCCATATAAAGCCTTCATGACACGTTACGGTTAAATGACAATATTTGTGTGAACATATCTTGACCGGACCCAAAATAATTAGTGCACATATGTTACACTTCAAACAAGTATAGTGGAAAATTTGAAGCACGTCTTCAACGAAGATCTTCCAAACAATCGTTTTCTAGCGCCAACGACTTTAAAGAACCTTAGTCATGTTTATTTGTCCATGTTCGCTTAGATCTACAAAAACATCTAAAAATAACTCGATGTAACTATCTACCTCCTTCAATTCGAGTTCGATTTAAATTCATGTCTTACATATTTGTCAACATTCAATACTCGTAAAGGCAAATAAAAAATATATCTCAAATATTTTTTCAACTAACAATTGATACGATACAACACACATGTGTCAAAAATGCACACTTTACTTACGAGAACATCAACACATGTTCACTAAAGGAAATTTTTAGCCTTCGTACATATTAGAGTTTAATGTATAAAATTGTAAATATTTAGCCTTCGTACATATTAGAGTTTAATGTATAAAATTGTAAATATGTTTATTATTTATGTGTCATTTTTAGATATTTTATGCAAATATTTTATTTTGAATCCATAAATAATATCTACTAAGTTCTCTGACAAAAACTAGTCGATGTTAAATAACAATAGATACTTCGTGCTTATAATATAATTATAAAAAATAAATCCATTTGTATGAAAAATTAATTTTTTTAATTATAGTTTTGGTTATTTTATTTTCACCAAATTAGTCATTCTGTTTTTAAATATGGTAGTTTTGGTATTTTTTTCAAGTTTTTTAACTAAAAAAATAGTGATTTGACACATTTTAAATAATGTGACATGCCATCTCATGATGTATAGGAATCCATATGCATTAATTATGTATACATTATTGATTAAATTATAAAATAAATAATTTTTGAAGTTGAATTTGGAGTTTTTAGAAGTTTATATTGCAATTTAATCGATATCAATCATTTTGAAAGTAAAATCAAAACTGATTGCAATTTCATACAATATAAAATATATCACATCATCACTTTTTAATTATAAAATTTGAAAGTGAAACAAAAACTGTTTGATTTTAAAATATTAAAACTAATTTTAAAAATTGAGTGAAATTATGAGAATAAAAATTACAATTAAACTAAAATTAAAGAAAAAGAATTTATAATTTTTTTTTGTGATGATAAAATTACTTTTTTATCATAGAAAAATTAAATATAATTATGAGAACTTATACAATATATTTACAAATTAATATATTTTAATATTATTAAATTAACTAACTAATGATTGAATAACATAACTTTTATGAGACTAGATTATAAATTTAAAACAACCAAAACTCTTAAGTTTTGCATTTTATATATTTTTTAATTTATTATGATTTTGAACTATGAAAATAATTTATAAAATACTTGTTGGAAAATAAAATCAATAAATAAATGTACCGATACTGTAGATCTAGTGAACCTAATATCTTAATATTGACTTAAATGAAGTAGTAAAAAACTAATTCAATTATTAACTAAAATTATGCAATTTTTGTTTTATTACGGTAGAAGTTATAACCACTAATATTTTAATAAAACCACTTTTATACGTTATAAAAAAAAAAAACGTTTGTATACGGTGAAATTAAAAAACCCTAAACCCTGAAACTGGAACAGAACGGGAGCTTAATCGGAAGGCATGTCTAACTTGGAAGTTGACGTTGCCGGAATCCGCTGCTACGAACTACGGCTCATCCGTTGCACCCTCACTCCTTTGCCGGCGAAGGCGTTGAATCCCGAACCTCAAATCGAATCTTCAGACGACTTCATCAAGGAGCTCTTGTCCTTAATCGAGTGTGGCAACTATGCCGAAGCACTCACCTCTCAACCTTGCAAACTTATCTTCCAACTCGACCATGACACACAGGATTCTGCCGAACGATTCTACTCCGAGTTGGTGGATCGCGCTGAGTCCTTCATAACAGACGCCTCCGCTAGTCCTGTCGAACAGGCTCGCAGAGTCACTCTCGTAATGTGTATTGCCGTCTCTGCATTTCTAGGGTTTACTCAATGTAACTTCACAGGGTAATGTTCGTTTTCATAGCAAAAGAAACCACTTCTAGACTCTGTTTAGATAAACACACTTAACTAAGCGTTTATGCTATATTATAAGCTATTTGTCTATTTAAGAAAAAACTAAATAATTTCAAACATTTTCATATAAGTTATAAGCCGTTTTTACTTTTTATAAGCTACATTAGAGAGTTATTAAATTAAGCTGAAAGTAATTTATGGATATGTAATAAGTTGTTTCTATAAACTCTTACAAAAAATTTCACTAGTGATTATGCCGATAAATAAGCTAAATTAAGCCAATCCAAACAACTTTTATTCTTGTTTGTTATTTTGGTTTATGAAGCAGTCTTTTGTAATTGCAGGCCTTTAAAGGGGAAGGAGCTACATAGATTTCCTTTACCTTTGGTTGAATTTGAATGTGCCGAATGGGACGTCTGGGCTCGCAACTACCTTATGTCTGATGGTTCTGATTTGCTTGGAAAGTTCTCGAATCTTCAGGTACTCCATTTGTGTATGCATTGTATTTAACGAACTCTTTATGAATAGATTCAACTGAAGTAACTGATTGATTGTTATTATTGTTTTCTAGTATATAGTTTTTGCTAAGATGTTGCTTGTAAGGATTAAAGATTTATCAATTGAGGTTATTAGAACTAGAAGCCTTTCTTGGTGGCTTGGAAGGGTTTTGCTTCTTGAACAGAGAATTTTAGATGAGCGGTCTTCTTCCCTTTGTGATCTCTTGCATGTCTATATGGGTGAAGCTTTACAGCAATTTGGGACTTTAGAACAAGTTCAGAGTTATTGGGGTGCTGATTTGCGTGATGGAGAAAGTTCAACCATTGTTTCCTTGCTTCATTTAGAGGCTGGAATTATGGAATATGCATATGGACGAGTTGACCCTTGTAGGTCAGTACTCTTGGATTATTATTTTTCCTTTTTATTTGACAGGTTTTATTTGTACTGTTTAGTTTGCAATGTTAATGGAAGGTCTGCTTCAGTATGTGTTACTTATGAGTCTCGGCTCAGCTTGCTTTATGTAGCTGTATATAGTCCATTGACTGTGAGAATATTTTAGGCCACCCTTTGTATGCAAGATGGTCTGTTCAACGGAAGCACTTTACCTTTAGGGTGGTACACTTGGTTTATTTGAAAATGAGCAACTTGACAAACAAACATTTTATGTTGTGTTTGATATTTTTAAAATAGTCATGTGATAGAATAAATTTTAAAACAAAGTATAGGACATATCTCTAAAATTTTGTTACTCAATAAATCTTGGTTGTCCAAAGGGCAAGACAATTTAAGTGACAAAAATATCCATTTTACACCCCCCCCCCCCTCGATTGCAATGTATACTTGAAATAAATATTGAATAGTAGGAAGGATATCGAAGTAAATTTCACATTATTTGTGCTATTTATTGACTACCAATTAACATACACAATAGACTTGTGTTGTGACTCACGTGTTTATCTTGTGCACTTCTAAACATCTTGTGTCTTAGTGCGTATCTAATGTGCCCTTAGATTTGTGTTTTTTTCCCCTCAGAGATAAAAAAAAATTGTTGTAGAATACTAATTGAATGTTGAAAGGACAGTTAACTTTGATTTCCCATGGTTTGGTTTTATGATGAAGTACCTTATTGTACCAGGGCACACTTTGAGTCAGCTGAGATGGCAGCTGGCCTTCAGCTTTCAGTTACTGGGGTACTTGGTTTCCGTACCGTACATCAGGTGAACACAATAAACTGCAGCATCATTATGTTTCATGGTACTTACTTTCTAATATGCAATTCTTGGTTGTAGGTTGAAGCAAAGGCACAAATGGTACTTGTTACAAGCACAGCTTCGTCAAACAGTGGAGACAACCTCCCCTTAACGAGTCCTGGCATCCAAACATGCAATGTTAGCACTGGTGGAAATAATTTGCGTCAGCATCAAGCCTCTGAAACATCTGACATACTTGTAATACCAAAGTTGATAGAAAACAATGATGACTCTAAGACTAGGTCACAAGACATGGAGAATGGTGCTTACGCTACTTCCAACTTGACGGCAGTACAACAGGCTGTAATTCTATCATATTGCCTTCTAATTGAGAAGAGTTCTCGACACGATGAATTGCAACGTAAGTTGCCTTAATTTGTACATGCATTCTCACTATTATTTCTAGCATCTGTATACTTCCATATAAATCCCTCCTTCAAACTTCTATCTGAAAGTACCTCGAATATGGAATAAAGTATTGTTAGGGCCTGTTTTTGATGTTCAGATTAACTTGAAGTGAAAGAAAGTATAAGAACCGGATCAAATGAATAGAGATTCTGGTTTACCTTTGCTCAACAACTGTTCTTCTAGGTTACCGTTGTAGATGTGCAATTCAATTTTCAATTAACGTTTCTAAATTAATACTACAATAGTTTGAATGGGTTATTTTTTATTCACCACATAATGAAAGATTCAGTGTCTTGATTGCCAAATTTGAAACTACAGGCGGGGTAAAATTAGGGTCAACTGCTACAATTTAACCATTCTTATGTTAAAGCTTATGCTGCCTTTATTTTTGACGAGGCCGATGACAGGAGCGATTCATTTGAAGTAAAAAAATATTAAACAATATCTATAATATTGGGCCTTTTTTTGCTATTTACATTTCTAATTGAATTCCAAATTTTCCTGAAAAGAGGAAAAAACATAATGGCTATAGATCTTGTAGTTGTTCACCTAATTGCTGGCTCATAATTTGGTTTCAGGATGGGATATGGCTCCTTACATTGAAGCAATTGATTCCCAGCATTTTTCTTACTTCATTGTAAGTAGACAAAAATCTACTACTGTATTTGTTTAAAAGAGTTTTTTTATTTACACCCTAGAGGTAACCTTGTATGTGCTTATGGTGTTTATCAAGTTATTTTCCTTTTTCTAATGTTCTGTTTAATTATGTGCATTTTATAATGTTATTTTTGCCTGCTTTAGATACGGTGCTTCTGTGATATCTTGCGTATTCGATGGGAGTCGCTGCGTAGTCGAACAAAGGAGCGCGCATTACTTATGATGGATAACTTGGTATATGTTTCATTTTGGCAACACTTAGCTTTAAATTTTTAAAACTATATCATTTTTCTGGCAGTTTATTTTGATGCGTCCCTATTGTAATGAACGACTTATATAATTTCTTGTGTCAAAATATTGATGCTAAGCTTCTCATAGAAAAAGACTTTTAGCTAAATTAACTTTTTGGTTGTTTGTACTGCGCAAAATTGAATCACAAGCAGTGTGTATTACTACTTGAAGAGTTTAACAGACTTATAGGATTTGTGATATTGCATGGGTAAATTGTGCTCGACAGACTTTGTATTGTATAGGCTTCCAATAAAGAATTAAAACGTGATATTTCAAAGAAAAATAAATAGCAAGAAAGCATTTTGTAGAATGCTAAGGACTGTTTCCTTTAAGAAAATGCTGTCTGTTTTCACTTTCATTTAAACTAATGTCACCTTGCCTTCACATTGTTTCCTATTTTCAAATATTTTTATAGGAAATACTGATAAGTTTTTATGGTTTTCTCGGAAGATTGGATGGAAAGCAATATAAAGTGCTATTCGATCATCACAAATTAACAATATAGATTCAATCTCACTCACAAAATTTCAACGCTTTTAGGAGTTGTTTCAGCATCGAGTTCACATATTGAGAACCATAGTCTAATACTCTGTCTTAGCCTATGTAGTTAGTAGCAGATAGCATAGTGGTTGACCCTCAAAACACTATAGGGGTGTAGCGGGTAGCTACTAATATTTCAAATATAATATACACAGAAACAAAAAACAGAGCACAATAATGGTGTACAATGAGAGAGCTTTGAGAACAGAGCAGGGATGAGTTGAGATTTCTGCTTTGAAAGAAAGCTATGTTGGTAGGAGAAGAAGGGTGGAGAAGAAGCTACAGAACATAACTTTCAAATAGGAGAAGAAAGGTCACCTACGATCACTGTATGTCTATACTCTTTCTTATTTTTATACTTAAAAATAACCTAGAAAGAAAAAGACAACAAAGAAATTAAAAAACCCTAAAACGGTTTAAAAAGTGAGGGTATTTCTGATTTTCCATCCTTAAATTACTGTAGTGTTTCTTCCCTGCGTGAATTCATCTTCTCTCACCTGCAATTGCACTGCAAAGAACACCGCTATGGCCGCAACCCTAATCTGTGCCCCAACACCATTTTGCGTAGTGCTGGGCCAATACGCCGCGATTGCGACCGCGACGGCCGCAACTGACTACAGATGCCTTAGCACACTTGATCTAATAATAATATTTGGCTCTTTATTTATGGGATAGTGCTTCTTCTCACTAGTACACAAATATCTAGAAGTTTATCTTCTATCACTAGGAGACCTGCCAAGTCAGCATCTCTAAAAGCAAGAGCTACTATATTTGTATGTCCTTTCTCTGCATAGACCATATGGTCATAGCCTTTCCATTATAGTCCTTCGCATCATTCATACTTCATAGTGTGCACTAATCTTTTGTGTCCCGTTCTCCAATTATGGATATGAAAAGATTCAATATAAAATATTATGGAATAGTTAAGAGTACAGGTGCTACTTGATCTATGCTGTTAACCTTGACCTTAATAACCATTGCAAGAGTAATGTACTGAGGAAATTTTGTGGATGTTAAAGTTCTGAAAATAAAGAGATTACTAGCAATATGATTAGAAGCACCAACATTCACAACCCAAGATCCAACAGAAGGAGAGGCATGAAGTAGATTATAAATATTGACCACAGATGATGAGCAGCCTTAAATGCTGGGGCTTGCTCTTGTTGACTCCTCAGTCCTCAATTGATAGTGAGCAGTGACCGTGCGGTAGTATCAGACTTATCAGAAAAACCATGTCAAGAATAACATTGATCGTTATTATGTTGAAGATGTCTGCAATATGAACATTGGAGATGATTACATTTATCACATTCATATCTATGACCACGGCCCTAATCTTGATCATTGAAGCTAGAGATAAAGGCTGAGAATTCTAAACAATGTGGATGAATGTGGCATACCTATTGACTGACGCAGAGATAGATGATTGGATTGGAACCTCTGATGATAGTGTACCATTAACGATGGTGGTTGGTGGAAATTCGAAGTAGAGTCCAGCCAGGCAGCTCTTTGTATGCACTATGTGACCGGAATAGAGGTTTCAGACCTAGAAGCAGAAGAGCATTAGAACCTGCTCTAATACCCTTTTGAAGAGTTCCAACGACTTGGAAGATATATGAAGTTGCATGAGTAAGCTGCCCTCAGCATGCTTAGGATATTATACACATCAAATGCAATGTGATGATATATACTAGATATATTGTTGCAATATCAAGTTTCCATTTTATCTTTTCCAATGCTGTTTCCAGTGAAAATCCATTTTCAGCTTTTCTTTAGAACCTATTATGAATAACTTCTGCATTCTCAAAATAGTTATCTGTGATAGATTAGCGAGTAAGTAGATTACTTTCTATAATTGAAATCATTTACAAATAACTTCTGCATTTTTCGTAAGAACTCAAAATAATAAGTAACCATTCCGTGCAACCTTAAAATTTCACTTTTTAGTTTCAACAAACAGCTCCAAATCCAATACTGCGTAAATTCCAGCAAGACTGAGTAAAAAAACACCTGGATCTTGTAGATGTCGGTTTTCCATTTAATCTCTCTTTATGATTGAAAGAATTAATTTGAGAGACTCTAATGTGGAAATATACAAGTTCACAGTAACAGTCATCTTTCAGAGACTAACTGTACAGCAAGATTATATATGTTTTAACATTTAATATTAAAATCATATTAATATATCACATTAAAGTTTTTTAATTCTTTCTACCAATAAAGAGGGCATTGGGATCAGTTTGGCTGCAATGGGATTGTGAATTTTCTTGATTTTTATATCATATACCTAATAAAAATAAACACATACTTTTGCAGGTGAAACATATTTATGAATCTTCTCCGGAAATTGAAGAAAGAATTCCTTTTAGTTATGGTGTTTACATGGCTAGTATTCCTGCTTTGAGGAAGTATAAACTTTTGCTCTCACCCAAAGGCTTTTTTGTTTGTTTGTATTTTAGCCCATTACCTCTTGTTACTTACCTTCTATTTCAATTTCAGGGAATATGGGGAACTTTTGGTGCGTTGTGGCTTGATAGGCGAGGCAATAAAGGAGTTTGAAGATTTAGAATTATGGGACAATCTTATACACTGCTACAGGTATAATGTGATATGAAATGATTGAACGAATTTTCTCTCTCAATGTTCACGCCTCATTGTTTCATTTGATATGAAAATCAGTCTCTTGGAGAAGAAAGCATCAGCTGTTGAACTCATCAGGAAACGTCTTTCAGAAAGACCAAATGACCCCAGGTTATGGTATGTTACTTGGCTCATCTTGCTTTTGGTTCTCTTAACTAGGTTGTGATTGCTCTTGAACACTGTCTGCTCTGATTATTTCCCTTACAAGTTACACTGTAGTGTGTATGTGTGTATAATCCATTCTTCAGTTGAAATGCATTGTTGATAGTCTTGCAGGAATTTAGAACAGTTTTTTTGGAGCTTATTTTGGTTTAGCTTATGACACAAA
The DNA here is from genome assembly GCA_037974835.1 of Cicer judaicum. NCBI lineage: Eukaryota > Viridiplantae > Streptophyta > Magnoliopsida > Fabales > Fabaceae > Cicer > Cicer judaicum. The sequence goes on from JBBPBS010000276.1 coordinate 8,768,606, forward strand.
ACCTTTGAGCTTATCTGAATATGCTTCTTAGATAAGCTAATGGAAATCAGCTTATGCTTATTGAAATAGTTGAAGAATTTATGATATAATATTTATTCAAACATGCGTGTATTTTTAGGGATAAAAACTAATGACCTTTAGCACATATTCTCATATGCTTTTTTCTTTCAATGTGGTGGCTCAAGATCATGAATACAACTTACCCACATCATATTCTATCATTGCTTATTTACTTTTCACTTTCAAACCTAAAATAGAGATTCAAATCTTATGTTACATGCAATAAATGCATACAAACATCCTAAATAAAATCTCACATATAGTTTATCTAAGTTGACCAAAAGTTTGGAGCACATTTATTTTGGACAGTTTAAAAAGAAAACAATGATCACATAAGGGTTGATATAGTGGAAGATGACCACCTATAATTTTTTGAAAATTCCACGACAGAATTTTGAAAGAGTGCCGACTTGGATTATGTATGCCCTGTCCTTTCTGTTAATCCTGAAGATCTTCACTAAGGGCGTATGTGGTTATCTCTTTTTTTCTCACTCACATTGTCATCAGACAAGAACCTGCTATGACAGATGACATGCTATCTTACGCTACATTGAAATCGAAAAATGAAATAAGCAAGAGTATTTTTATTTTGCATAATTTATTTCTCCTGTGAACATCAATCTAGGTGTTCTTTGGGTGACATTACCAATAATGATACATGCTATGAAAAAGCTTTGGAAGTTTCAAACAATAGGTCTGCAAGAGCTAAGGTATGCCTATGTATATGCTTAATTTGTTGTGCTTAGTGTTTGCTTCTAACGTATAAAATCTTAAACTAACATTTTTTAATAGATTTGTTTCTCTCTGGTTGACAGCGCTCTCTGGCCCGCAGTGCATACAATAGAGGAGACTATGAGACATCTAAAATTTTATGGTGTGTTTTATGCTGAATCCTGAATGAAGCATTTCACTTTCATCATTGTCTTTGTCGTCATTATATTTAAAACATCTGTTTTTTTTTTTATCGTAGCATTGCTATTTGGTTTGGTAATGTAACTACGTAAATTTTCTATGTTGATATAAGGGAGTCTGCAATGTCAATGAACTCTATGTACCCAGATGGTTGGTTTGCATATGGGGCTGCTGCATTGAAGGTAAATTGTGTAATGCCCCTTAGATTTGCTTATCATCTATTTACTTTTGCACCATTAGATTTACAATATTTTCTATAATCACAGCACAATTTCTTTCTCGTGAAAGTCTGGATACCCATGAATACCTAGTATTAGGTCTATTTTGGTGAACTGGACTGTTAGCTGCATGTGTATGATAAAAAAGATTTAGTGCAGATGGTTTAGTTTAGGGAGTCACATCTGTAATTGTGCATAGATTACCACTTACTCCCTCCTGTTTTACATTTAAGACCAGAGGGAGTATGAAGCTGTTTATAGTTACCAGTTGTCTATGCAGATTTATATATATGTACCATGTGATTGATTTGTCAGGTTGGGCACTGAGTTACAAATTCCCATTTGTTGATAGTGGCTAATGTAGAATTGCCCCCTTATTTCTATTTTGTACTTTTGTTTTCTTGAGTACTTCAAACTAACCATAGAAGTTCTACAGGCCCGGGATATTGAAAAGGCTCTAGATGCATTTACTCGTGCTGTTCAGCTTGATCCCGAAAATGGGGAAGCTTGGAATAACATAGCTTGCTTGTATGTATTTCTTGCTTTTTTTCTCATATTCAACAGTAGGAAGCAGCTTAGTTTTTTTGTATAAACTATTTTTGTTTTTAACTTTCTGCAATGTCTCGTTTAATTATTTAAAAGCATCTGTTTTTTGGGACTCAGAATTTGGGCTACATAGTAAGGAGAAAATCAGGTCCCTCCCTTAAATTTCTCTTAATTTACTTCCTGTTGGGTTCAAAGTTGAGATTCCAGCTTGGAGTATTTGTTGTTTTACCATTGTAGATTGTCCATAGGGATACAAAAATATCCTGTAAAAATTGAACCGTAACTTCCTTCACTTTGAGTTTGACGTTAATGGTTCGTTTTGCTAGATCTCCCTCTTTTACCCTTGTATCACAGTTATGAGCTCGGTAATAAAACTGTATCCACAGTCCATAATAATTAATATTAATAATAAGAAAAGTCTTTATAAATAATGATGATAATTATAATATTAAAAAGAAAATCAGCTGTTATGGATTATTAAATTTTCCTTCTTGCCTCTACTTACCATATGTTTAACCTAACATGCAGGCATTTGATCAAGAAAAAGAGTAAGGAGGCCTTTATTGCATTTAAAGAAGCCTTGAAGTTCAAGTTCAGTATTTATTCCTCTTATTAAACTTCCTCTATGTCATATATATTGGCATATGCTTGCATACTAAAATCAGAAAATGTGCACCTTCATATGATACATGTTTATTAGTTCATAATCATTGCAAATTTAGCCTTCTAGGATTCACATTAACACAGTGATCATTGTTAACAGACGAAACAGCTGGCAACTCTGGGAGAATTACAGCCATGTTGCTGTTGACGTTGGTAATATCAGTCAGGTATGCGATCTTTTTTCGTCAATTGTTGGTCGAAATGAGTCTGACACATGATGGAATAATATGAAGGATGAAAGACGATTGTGTGCAGTTTCATTTCATGTTCTATGCCTTGTATGCCATCGCTGTGAGTCTATGTTTGGATTGATTGAGAGAGATGGATTTGAGTGCAATTGAATGAAATATGACGACATTAGCTATCATTGTCTGGTTGTTTAAAATATGATGGAATGAAATCTAATGGTATGCTTTGCTCCATCTAGTACCTTGTTCCCCTCTTCCCTCTCCATTTAGGGTTACGAGATGAACCAACTTATTTTTCAAACAAATCCTCATTGTTATGGTAATGTTATGGGTCACCTGTAGATGTGCATGCTGCAGTTGTCCAGTCCTAGACATGATGGGTGTTGCTATTGGGTCGCCTGCATTTGTCTACACTTCAGATGTCCAGCCTTAGACATGTAATAAACACCCAAGCACTTGTGGAACCCTCTCTTAAGCTAGCTATCAAGGGAGAATAACAGTGCCACTTTAGTATACTATTGAGCATACCATATTACTTGATGTGGGACTTAGGCACCTGGTAACACCCAAACCGACGCATAAAAATTGTGGATTGGACAATTAGGTCAAGAAGAGAAATTATAAAGGCGTGGAAAGGAATAACTAGAAGAACATCTTTTCAATCTTGTCAATCACAGATCGTGTAAAATAGCGGTTCAAAACTTCAAATTCTGCTTCACAGCCATGCTATAGTGTTTCGTTATAGCCGCTATTTGTCAATATTTTGTACTAAATAATGTATCGTGAAACAATAACGATTTGCTCAAATTCCGCTACGCTATGCATTATAGCGGACCACTATAGGGGTATTTAACAAAACTGCATCTTTTATCCTAAGTTCCTCCAAGAGTTTATTATACCTACCTTCAAAACATCTTAAAACATTGCAAATATTATAGACTTTTGGTATTCATTATCCACTTGAATGAAAATATTTTAAAGGCAAATGCTAACATGTGTCCATGTTAAGGCATCAAATGTAGAAATTAAATTTTAGTTTGGAAGTTGTGTAATCAACTCTTTTAAAGTTCAAAAGTTGTTTTTTCCAACAAAAAATAATATTTTTGGAATCCAGAACATGTTCCCTGAGGGTACATATTAACAAGACTCTCTTTTAACATTGCAAATATTATAAAACTAAAGTTTTGGCTCTAGTTTTACAGTGTAGTTGCAATGTAAGAAACTGACTATATTCACGTAGGTCATACAAAGTACACAGTTGATACTGATATATCGTTTGAAATAAATAAATTTGAAGTTTTAAGTAATTAATTTTTAAAAAAATTAGCATGATATAAAATGCGAGGTTGGTACATTAAAAAAACCTTTACTTGAATTGCTTGTTCATTCTTCTTTGCTCATCTAGTTTGATAAATTCTTTTAGGCACTGGAAGGCGCTCAGATGGTTTTGGACATGAGTAATAATAAAAGAGTAGATACAAATTTATTGGAAAGAATCACAATGGAGGTTGAAAAGCGACTTTCAACGTGTAATTTTGTGCCTCCTATAACAACTGATAATAAGCCTAATACAGATCAATTATGCATTGTTGATTCTGGATTAGAACATCAAGATCAAGTACCTGGACTATCCGTTGCTGGAACATCACGTGAAACTGAGCAATTAATGTCGTTGCTAGGAAGAGTTTTACAGCAGGTACACAATTGTATCAAGATTCTGCTTTTGTAGATCCCTTCCACTTAGTGAAGTCATTAATGAACAATCCCCACTCCTTGTCTCTATCCCAATAATATTTTCACCTTTTTTTATTATAATATTTGCACCTTAAATAAAAGGTCATACAAAAGATAAGTGATACATGAAAGTGAAAGACGTCTTATTTAATGTCATTGTAGATAGTTAAAAATGGGAGTGCATGTGGAGCTGATATCTGGGGCTTGTATGCCAAATGGCACAGAATTAAGGGAGATCTCATGATGTGTTCTGAAGCCCTCTTAAAACAAGTTAGATCACTCCAGGTATGTCTCGTAAGATCAAGCTTGTCTCAGATATTGTTTTTATCGGAAAAATATGACAATATAGTTATTGCAATGTATAATGTTTCTTTCACCATTTATTTAAGGAATATAACAAAATTATAAATAATGATATTAATTTGGATTGTTTGTCAATTACAAACAAGAGTGAGTTGTAAATGTATGTTCCATCTCTCATATTTAGTCCAGTTGTATCCCTTATCTTAATATTATTTTGTTTGTCATCTTAATATTATCTTTCTAAGCCAATTCACAGCAATGATTTTCATTTTACAATTGTCTGATTGTATTCTTCCAGGGGTCTGATACTTGGAATGACCGAGATCGTTTCCAAAAGTTTGCAAAAGCATCTTTGGAACTTTGCAAGGTATACATAGAAATTTCCTCATCAACTGGCAGTATCAAGGAGTTGTTTACGGCTGAGATGCACTTGAAGAACATCTGCAGACAGGCAAGTTTTTTTTTCGTATAAAGTTTCTAATGTTTGTGGGTTTTGATAAAAGTCAAGAAACAGAGTTGTGTGAAGTTTTTCTAATTTATTACTTGTTTTCCCAGGCTCAGAGCTTCTCTGACACAGAAGAATTCCGGGATGTTCAAGCTTGCCTCGATGAAGTGAAAATTAAACTCCAATCCAATTCAATACCTAGCTAAAATCTTGTTTGCGAGTTCAACCAAAGGTTTGATCTGAAGTCATCATATTGAATCTGATCCTCCCACTGAACTTGCTGAGGTGTGAGGTTCAACCTGAAGTCTTCAAACTGAGTTCAACTAAAATTTTGACCTTCATATTGAAAATGGCTTGGCAACTTCCTGATTTCCATCAAGGAACGTCTAAAAGTTGCTTTTAAAATGTATGTGGCGTTGTATCTATACTGTATGTGATGTGTGTGCCATAGCTCTGCTCACCCCGATGCCTCTGCGTGCCAAGATTAGACTGTAATTTAGCGATTTTATTTGGTCAACTCATTTAAAATTATTGTGTAACCATTTTTCAATAAAAAAATTGAGTAAGGTTAAATTAACTATATTTTGCAGGGAACATTATTATGGATATATTTCCTTCAATGATAAAACTCAGAAATGGTCATGTAACTAAACATGTTTTTTTCACAAAAAATACTTGCTTCCGGCTCCCAGCAAATCAAAGATAAACCGATTGGAAATACTTGCGTTCTATTAACTAAGTAGTTACATTGATATTAGCATTTGAGCCTGTCTTTATCAAAATGAAATGAATCTTAAATCATTTACCATTGAATCCACCTTCATTGACATTTCAAAACTTGTTTACACTAACATATTTGTTAATAAATAATTTGTAAATTTGACTATTTAAATGTAATTAACTACATATTTAAATTTCATGAACAATCTAAATAATTGTGGTATTGCTCTTTGAATAGTGCAACTTTTGAGTTACGTTTTATACAGATTAAGTGGTAAGCACTAGTACTAGTAAACTCACATGCAAATTAGAGATCTCGAGTTAAAATTTGAATCACAATATAAAATATTCACCCTATTAATATTGACATTGTCAATTGAGTTATGCCGTAAGTGTTTGAATTCACAAAACACCTTAATGTTATTAGAACTCTGAAGTGCTATTGTTGCCCGCGATTTCACTAAACTAGTTGTGGATTCAAACATAACATAAAAAAGAGGGTTGAAGAAGAAAGAACTAACATTTAGTTTGTTTAGAGACGTAAATTGTCTGGCATCTACCTAGAAGAAAATCCGTATTTGAATCACAACCGTAAACAGCCCCAAGATACATGTTCTTTTTATGGATCAATTAACAACAATCACTCATTAATTATCATCAATCACAAACGCCAACGAGCTTTATTAAAAGTCTCAATTATGTTGCAAAAGGCTTATTAAATTTGTGGTTTATGGATCCAGTAAAATCACTTAACAGGGTCAAAATGCGACCTGATTTGACCTCAATTTGGATCACCAAAGGATGTGAAATTGCAGCATCATTTGAATCAGGGTTTATACACATGGTAGTTGCAAAACATTTGTTGAAAGCCACTCGCTAAAGCCTAGTACTGGAGAAGAACCAATCATTGTGATTGTAGTGAAGGGAACAAAAGTTGAAGCACATTACAAGTACCAAGCACCATATGTGACTCAAACCCCACCAATAAACTAAAAGACGAGTTAACTCCCCAAGGGAAGCGAGGGCATAAGATCAGCCAAATTGGATTATATTTTTTAATTCGCACTGATAGGACGGACACCCATAAAGATGCATAGTGATATTGTAAAAATTCTGTATATAATATGACAACTTGTTCCCCAATTAGATAAGTACAAGTTTTCATTGAATAGTTCTAGCTAATATGTAAAATACGGATAAAGCCAACCTAAAGACCTTTTTTACTAAAGAAACTGGTAATCTTAACCAACAAGTCAATTATACAACCAATTTCAGTCCTACTGAAGACATGCCTCAAATATAAGAAACTATACTGTAAAAGGCCAGTCAAACATATCAACAATTTGTAGCTCGACAAGCAGGTGAGGTTCAACCTCTTCCATGAACCTAGTGGTCAGCAAAGATTTTCAGTATCAGATTGTTAAAGATTGTTAATGCTGTACGATATATAAACTCTACTGGTTTTAAGAGGTAAAGAAGAAAAACTTGTGAACTGAAGGTGGTTATGATCCTATCCTAGACTTGATATCTCAAAGTGATGCTACTTCATTGCTAGAATGCCATATACAGTGTTTGATACATCCAACAGCTGCTGCTCCATTTTTTCTCTCCATTTGAGTAAATCCATAAACATGTCCTGCAGGAAAAAATATAAATCATGAATACAATGAAGCAAAATAATAATAATTAAACTAAGTGGTAAGATACAAACTATCTGCATCACCTGAAACGTTATCAGTGAGTTGTCCATGTCTGACTTTGAATTAACAGTTGTAGAAGAATCTGGGGTCACATTAGGTTGATCTTCTTGCCTTGTGGGCATCAACTCCACAATATCACTGATTATTTCAAATGAAAAATAAAATGAACGCCAATACAAAATTAACTTTTTTCTTCTTGGTTTTTTCCACCTCGAAGGAGGTAAAGTTTGAGGGTTAGGATGTATTATTTGACTGAACAGATATTACCTCTTCTTGTTAGTCAGTTCTTCATTGAATAGCTGAGTTGGTATGCCTGAGTAGGGAACTTGAAGTAAACCTCCTTGTGGATCATTAAGTAGTGCTGAACTCTCGATCCAAGTTACCAATGCATCTTCCTGAATAGTGTCTTGGTTCGTGCCTTCTAACCAATCTTTCCAATTTTCTGAAGGAGGACTAGAAGTGTTGCATTCTCTTCGTGCTTGAAGATCATTCAATTTATTTGTTATTTCCATAAGATGCTGCTCCACTCTAGTTTTCCAAATCGCCAATTCATCATACTTGCCCTATCAATATCAGAACTACAGTAAGCCAGATATCACACAAGTATACAAATAAAAGGAAAACATTCAACATGATATGAATCCCATTAAATCTTGAAAAGGAGGACGAAGTAGTGCCACCACTTCATAGATACCTGCACATTATTCAAAGAAGCCATGATTTCAGTTAGGCGATGGTCAGTTATAGCTTTCCACTTCATGAATTCCTTGTGAGTCTCCTGCCATTGAAACTCAACATAAAACCTCATAATAAAATGCTTTAAGAGACAGAAAAACAGTTAAATTATTAAAGCATGCAACATTCACCTCCATCACGTTACTTTGAATTTTATTTTGCTTCTTGACAATGAGACCCTGCATATCTCTGCCATGCAAACAAAATCATTAAGAAAATATAATAGCAACCTTAAAAGATGATTTTGAAATTTAGTTTCCAAGTTCAATACTTCTTCATTTGGGCCATTTCAATTTTAAGCTGTTTCAATTCATCAGAAGAATCAGTATCCTGTCGAGAGGCATGGCCTTCCCTAACAGTGGATGGTGGTATCCAGTATGTGTCCAGCACCCCTGCCTCCTCACGGACCTTATCCAAGTCTGCACTCTCCAACCAATACTCCATTACTCCGTTGGTGTTGAACCATCTCCGGAACCGGTCAGACCCACCAGGTGCCACTTTACCATCAATGTGCTTCAGTAAGTGGTCTAGAAGTCCAGTATCACCAATGTATTTACGGGCGGCCAATCTTAATGCAGGTCGGCTTATTGGGTTTTCAAATGTCGCACCCTCTGCCTTCAACACCTCCCACATGCTTTGCTCCGCCAACTTGTACCTACGTTAGATTAGATGATTACCTCATATATTATTAATACATGGTGGACTGTAGAAATAAAAAATGAGATGGTAGAAATAAATATATATTTTCTTCACCTCTCGCCTGACCATCTATCCCTACAATCATGCCTCTTTGTCTTAGTCTTGCCAGTGCTTTGCGTCCAACAAGACTCTGCTTTCACCTCTTTACGCTGACTAAGACTGAGGCGCTTCCTTTTCTTAACATCTGGAAAGAAGACAGGTTCATTTTTTATGTTTCCTTCTTCGTTATCTGGTTCCTCTACTTTAACAGTAACAGAAGGAAAATAACTTCCATCTTCCCCATGCTGACCAATCAATGTCTTCCGACGATAAACATTCCACCCTTCCATCCCTGCAGCTTTAAGTCAAACTACCGCAAGTGCTTTGTCAGTTTTCGTACACTCCAGAATGTTGAACACAGTAGCTGCATTGGCAACACACTAACAATTAACAATAACCTAAACCTTGGCTGGTGATCCATTAGGCCCCAAAGGTTGATTTAATCACATATACATAGAACATTAAGATACTCCCATCCTGCTGAAACTCTTCCATGACATATACATTGTACATTAAAATGCTGCCGAAAAAGTAGTCATTGGTGCGCCAATACAAGTGAAAGCAGTGTTCACATACCAAAGTTCATTAGACTGAAAAATAGGGAAACTTAAGCACACCCAAGAGCTCATACATTAAGAAACAACAGAAGCAAATCGAACCAAGTAAAAAAATTAGATTTCTTCACACACAAGAGTGTGCCCAAAATAGCTTATCTAACTGTTATATTACACAGCAAAGAGACAGATGCAAGTAAAGAAACCCTAAAACCTATATATTTTCTCAATCACCCCTCCTATTTCCGCAACCATCAAATCAAACAGTAATCGGATCAACCAAACCCGACCCGAACAAATTATTTCGAATATTAAAAAAGGAAAATGATTAATCACAGTAAAACACATTGGCACCGGAGCAAATCTAGAACGCAAAAACCACAAGAAATTTGAGAAAAGTCGTCCGAATATCATACATTGAGCTAAAATTAGGGCAACGGAAAACCCTAATCCCCAATTGAGAAAGCATTTACGAAGAACCTCATAAGGAAAAACCTAATAAATGCAAATGCGAAAAGCGAATGAATAAATGGAAGAAATGTGAAGAAGAAAATGAAAAAGGAAAACCTACCAATCAGTGCATAAACGAAAGTTAAAGTGCGAAGAAGAGACAGATAGAGAGAGTGTGGGGCGACGACATCAAACGTAGTAAGAAACGAAAGGCGTAGTAGGTGCTCTACATAACAACGTAAGAGAAAGCGAATCCTTTTTTCTACTACATAGTACATACATACTCTCTCTCTCTTAATTAAATTAATTAAATTGTAAACTACTAAACCCTAACTAACCGCCAAAACCCAACAATGCTCTGAAATCATTAATCATCGCTTCTTTGACTTCTTTCTCGATGTCGTCGTTGGGATAACGGCAAACGTTTTGTCTTTGCCATATTTTTTGCAACTCCATTTACTGCATCTTTTAACGCCGTTTCTTTCCACCGACTAACAAGCTATTTCATGCTCATTTAACCGACCGCACTGTTTCATTGTGGACATTACAATTTCCAAAGCATCAAAACTTCGCACCAAGCAGCAAAATCATTTTTTTTTTGGAAAATACCAAAATCATATGCAATAGTTTTTTAGATCTAGGTTGTTTTTAAAAAATTATGGACAACAATAAATAAAAATTTGTCACTTAAATAAATTTATTTGTAAATAGTATTCTAAATTAATGTCTATTACACATACAATTTTATTATCTACGTGATTAAATTTTATTGAAAGATAAGTAAATCACCATAAATCTTTCAACGTATTTAAATTTTTTTTTTCTTAATGTGTAATAGCAGAGTTTTTTTATTTAAAAATAATAATATTTTATTAACTACTAAAAATATATGTAATTACCTGCTTATTTAATGTATATTTTATTAATTATTATAATTTTAAATATTAGTATTTCATTTGTAGTGGTTAAAAGTTATCATAAATAACTAATGATTTGCATTTTAATGGTTAATGAATACCCTACATTACTAATGAGATATGTATTAGATAAATGTTTAGTGATGTGTATTTTTGTAGTTAATAAAATATTTTAATTAATTAATTATATAAATTTGTATTTGTGTTACAAAAATATCCCTATAATATTTGTTCTAAAATAATTTAAAAATAGATAAATTCATACATAATACTTTGAACATGATGTCTTGTATTTATGTCAAAAATTTGCATTTGATTAACCGTTGCCCAAACATATATTTAATATCAGTTTGTTTTAGTTATTTTTGTAATGAAGTTGTTACGGTATTTCAAGGAATTGCACTATTTCAATGTGAAAATCACAATTTTTATACATAAATTTGATGTGAACTTGTCTAAGTTTATATATGTAACTTCATAGATTTTTTGATGTGAGTCTAAATTAACTACTACGAGGTAAAATCAAAATGTAATGTTGACGTAGTTTAAGTCTTCAATGAGAATTTGTGTAATGTGTGTTTCTAACTATGATGAGATGATGATGTTGGGTTTTAGTTTGAATTTAATGATTAATTTGCTTTGCAGTTTTTTCAAAACAATAGTGGAACGTAGACAGTATGCAATATTAACTTTTCAATTCAATGTGTCCTTAGAATGTTAGTTTCAACCAACATTTGGAGTATACTATATATCTTACGATATTTTTGTATGTCGAGATGTATTAAAAGATTAATCATTATTTACTTGCAAACAGATTTACCCTTTCTAACTACTTCACTTCCTTTACTTTTTTTTAACTGTTCTTATATCCTAACAGACAAATTTTGATTTCAACCCCAGCCTCCAAATTAAAGAGGGAAAATAGGGGTATTGTAAGCAATCTAAACAATGGAATAAAGTGTCATTTCATTAATTTCATCTCCATCCATCAATCCAGACTTAGCACGAGTTCACACTTCACCCCTGTAGTATATTATCCCTTAAACTAAAATAAAAATATGAGTCCAATAATTACTCAGTATGAATATAAATGAGATACAACCAATTCAACATCACCTAGAATTAGCTAAGGTAGAGTTAGAGATCATAGCTTCCATCCTAGATGTATCAAGAATGCAATCATTTGGACTAAATTACCAAAAATTCCTTTTATTATGAAATAGTTCTTGTAAATGTAAATGACAAAAAATATAGTCAGCACATGAAGTACATAGCAGCAGGATTCGACAAAAAAAGTTGAAATATTCATCGAGCAACAACAAATACATGTTATATAAATGAAATTAAGACTTTTCCATTTAATTATTATCAATTTATGCATAAGAGAAGATATAAAGTGCACATTAGTTTTATCAAACGAAAATTATTATATTAAGAATTTTTCAGGACTTGGAAGTAGGGTACCTCGCGACGAGAAAGGTCAGTCTTCCAAGTGGCTTCACGCTCAGCTAGGATATGGATCAACATACTGTAAATCCAAACTGTAGAACAAAACATTGATGAATTTGTGCAAAAAAACAGACAATGATACAAAGCTAAAATAATGTATATCATAAAAAAATCGCATAATATCAAAAACCAATCTCGGATACAAATGAGTTAAGTCTAAGAAAGAAAAAACAATGAAAAATTTAAGCAAAACCAAAATCCTAGACAAACTCAAGTTCTCAAAACAGATACATAAACTCATTGGAACAAATTTTTCACTCATACAATGGCATTGGCAGCACTGGCAATCCTAGGCCAAAGATTAGCACACTCCTTACCAAATGGACCAGTGATTGCAGAACCTACATTAAACGTCATGGCATATAAGTTAATATGAGAATCAAATACCAGCAATGAATCAAATAGGCCAAATGGTACATCTGGATGAAGCATACTGTCAAGTTAACTTAAATAACACAACTTTAATGAAACATGATTAACTTCAACAAGAGTACACATAAATAAAAGACAAAGACATAAAGATAGTTGAATATACTAATGGCTAAGTATAATTTACTATGCAAAATTGCAAATGTGATATAAATTAACAAACGATACATTTCATTTCACCCTTTGGATTCACAATAACACCAACATTATTTGCAAAAACAAACATAAATAGATATAAATCAAGAACAACACTAACATGATATTCTTATATCTTTTAAAAAAATATGAAATTTACCAGCATACATGTAATACAATGGAAAATAAATACACTATCATGCTATTAAAAACTAACAATAACACAATTATATGCTTCCAAATATGAATGACCAATCAAAAAAAGGACACTCAACAATATTATCATTATAGAAGCAACATTAATTAATAAAATAATAATAATAAAGCCTCAACGAACATGATTTGGATTAGGATTTTACCTTCAAAGTACATGAAAACATCACAGTATGTTGATTAATTAAATTAAAGTATGTAAGGTGAGAATTATGCTTTTTTTACAATGTTTTTGTTTTATATGATTGAATATGAACTGCTGTTGTAAATTATTTAGTGATTAGGAAAATTTAAAATTTTGGTAACAAGGTTTGACTGAAAAAGAGTTAATTACATTATAACAACATTAATTAATAAAATAATAATAATAAAGCCTCAACGAACATGATTTGGATTAGGATTTTACCTTCAAAGTACATGAAGACATCACAGTATGTTGATTAATTAAATTAAAGTATGTAAGGTGAGAATTATGCTTTTTTTACAATGTTTTTGTTTTATATGGTTGAATATGAACTGCTGTTGTAAATTATTTAGTGATTAGGAAAATTTAAAATTTTGGTAACAAGGTTTGACTGAAAAAGAGTTAATTACATTATCAACTTCAATCTTACGTTTTTTTTTGTTTTCATAAATTTGGCTAGAGAAATTGCTCAATAATATTCTAAACAATAGGTTGGGTATCTTTCTATATATATAAGAATTGACGTTGAACCGCCATATGTCACACTAAACTGCCATATCCGAGTCACTACACTGCCATATTTCACACTAAACTGCTCAATAATCTTATCCAAGTCTCACTAAACTGCCATAAATCATGAATAAAAAGAATAATCATGGAATCCTATATTAAACCCTAAATTAAAGCATGAACAAATTGAAGCGTAAGAGAGAACAAATAAGCTAGGGTTTGCAAATAAATTAGTAAACATTCAATTACACAACAAATAATCATGAAAATCAAACAAATTAGAGATAGCAAATGACATAACGACGAACGAGAGTTAAATAGAGAGTGAACCGAGAGAGAACGAACAAGTTTGAATGACAAAACTAAAAAGTGAATGAGAGAACCTGGGAATGACACTTTGAAGTGGCGGCAAGATAGCTCTGTTCGGCGGCGAAGATCTCTGATCGGCGACAGGATATGGGTTGTGCTATGGGTGATGTGTTTTCAGAGTGAGTGTTATGAGAGTTGGGTTTTACAAAAACCTATTTTGAGAGAAACAAGAAACAGCGTGAGTGTTCGTAAGTTTCATTCATAAGTTTTCTTTTTTTTTAAAAAAAAGAAAATAGTTAATAAAATTTCATTTTTTCTTTATCTACGGACAATATATCGACAATTTAACACTATTCTCATCATTTACCTAAGGATAATCCTTAGTCAACAAAATACGAAGAAATTTTGGCAATCTGTATTTTTTTTTAACTTTACCTACGAAATTTTTTAATTGCACTGACAGATTAATCGTAGAATACGATCAATAAAATTAATTTATTTAATAACAACATTACCCATGGTATTTCCGTGAATATTAAATAATTTACCTACAAACTGAGATCCGTGAATAATTTTTCATAGGTTTTTCTTATAGTGTATTACTATAAACATTATCTCTTGTTATATTTAGATTACCTTGTAGTTGGTTTGTCTTTTGGGTGACGACTGGTCATGCAAATCAGCTCAAAATGTAAACTCAATTGTGAGGTGCAGTAGGAATAGTCGCAAGGATGGAATAAACTATGTAGAATTTATTGAAGGATAAGAAATACTACTTATGTCATACGTGGGGAGACTCGCCATCATGCAAAGGAAGACGAAATATTATTTATAGATCACGTATATACGAATAAATTAAAGGAATAAATTAAAGTTGAATGGAATTAATTAATTTTTTAAATAAGTTAAATATCATCTGTAATTCTTTAATTTAATTTTAGTTTGAGTTTTTTTTATTTATTATTTATTTTAATTTTAAGTAATAATTTTATTATTTATGTTTTAAAATGTTAACAATGTTATTATTTTTGTTTTTATAAAAATTCAAAATATTTATATAAAATTTAAAACAAAATTCATAAAATTAATTATCATCTTCAGTATAATGTAATTTCATCAAATTCCTAATTTAAATCTTTAAATAAACTCATATTTTGATATTCAATAACGTCAAATAAAAAATATGAGTTTATTTGAAGATTTGAGTTACGAATTTGATAAAATTTATAGTATGTTAAAGAATATAATAAATTTTATTTAAAAATTTTGATAAATTTTTGAATTTATGTAAATAAAGGATAATATTATTTATATTTTAAAATAAAATATCAAATTGTCACGTACAATTAAAATAAATGAACAAATCAAAAAAAGAAAAAAAATATTAAATATTAACTAAAATTAAATTATATGAACACAAATATTGACTTTTTAAATATTACATTTTAGAAAACACAAACACCAATTGAATATATATATATATATATATATATATCCCAAGGTCTTTTATGAGTAGGTTGTCTATTTTCCTTTTTAAATGAAATATTTTCACTTCAACTTTAGGTTGATTTTTATAGGCATGCTACCACCATTTATCGTAAATATTTGCTTAGTTTTGAAAAAATCGTGCTTGAAATTGATCGGACGGTAGTCATAATAGATCTAGCCACAGAACTAAAAAGATATATAATTTAGTTAAATTTAGGTATTATTAATTTTTGTCGACGAAAAATTTAAATACTATTATTGCTTAGTATTTTACTCTTTTATCATATTTCTTAAACATTCATTTTACTAATAAGTGTTATGAGACACATATTAAAAAAATATAAAATTAAAGTTAAAATAACACTTTTGAAAATTTTAAGAAATTCAATACACAAAATTTGAAACATTATATATTTATTTGATTGTTTTAGTATGTGCTCTTAAAATATTTTTTAAGAGCAAATGTGTGTATGTCTTGTTGTGAATGTTTGCCATCCTCTATATTGTATTGCATTTTTAAAATTTAAAGAAATAAAGTCAATTACTTTTGCAGATTTTTTATCTTTAATATATACTAATTAATAATTATTAATTGCATATACCTTTCAAACATTAAGATTGAGATCCTCTCAATTTAGGGTATTGCACTCAAATATCCCCTTTTTGAAATTCATATACTAAAATGTCACACTCCCAAAAATATACTTTTTCACTATTTCACTTTTTTTTCACTCTTTTTGAATTGTTCAGTAGGAAGTCGCATTCCCAGGATGCGACCATGTGAAAGAGTGGAAAAAAAACTCTTCAAGAGGTCGCACTCCTAGGTTGCGACTAGGGGAAAAAAGATGACATTTTGGTATATATTTTTTGGAATGTAGCATTTTGATATATGAATTTTAAAAAAAGAATATTTTAGTGCAAAACCCTCCAATTTATGAATGAAAACAAAAAGAAAATATAGTGGGATCAATTTTTAAATGTAATATTACGCCCCTTTATTTTAAAAAATACTAGAATTTTGACTTTGATAGAAAACAAAACTAAATAAGCATTTTGTAACTTAGTATAAATCCTATACACTATGCGTGTGTGTGAAAATTTGTACACTACGTCTCACAATTATTTGTTTGTGTAATTTCTAGTGACACGGTATAAATGTTTATTTGTTTATATCGTCTTTTTTATTTAATTAAATAATAATATTTTTAATATTCTAATATATTTTTTGATAACCAATTTTTCAATTCATATAAACTACTTCAATTATCCTTTTTAGAGTTTGAGTTTGTTTTTCTTTTTTGTAATTGTTTAAACTTTAAATACTCCTTTCAAATTTCTTTCAATTTATTTTAGAGTAGAATTATTTTATTCGTAAAAAATTAAAATAAATAATTTTAAGTTATTAAAATTTTAATTTATTCACTCATGTTCCACGACTATTTGTTTTTTTCAACATCTATATTCTCATTTATTATAATAATAATTGCCGATATTATCAAAATATAATATTTAACTTTTAATATATAAAAATAAATATACACATTTGTCACGAAGAATAAATATTTTACATTTTTATTCTAACATTTCATTATACATCCTTATATTTTTTTAGTCATTATTTCATATTATTTTGAGGATGAAATTTGATATGTATTATCTTTTAATATTGTTATATTTACTGTCTGTGATTGTATTATCATATGCCTTATATTTTTTTGTCCTCTTATAAAAGATAAGACTTGTAAGTCTATAATCAACCTCCTTATGTAATTATGTACGTAGAAACATTATGTCTATTTTTATTGTCATCACGTTTAATTTTCTCTTCAATCAAAAGTTGTTGTTACACTTAATAAATTTTTTAATTCAAATAACTCATTTAACAATTACTTAAAAAAAAAATTAAATTCATAAAAAATACAACATAACTGTAATGTATAAAATATTAATGTCGCTGAAACTTTTAAGTTTTACTTTTTTTCGACACTAACTTTAAATTCCATAAATATAATAACAAATATATTGCTCATATATTACACTTATTTAAAGAGTTTATAAAGAGCTAGAGATACTTTTTTTTGTTAAAAAAAAATAGTTAAAAAGAGATTGAAATTGAAGAAAGTAATAATAAAGAAGCAGGAAATGAGAGACTAGAGGGTGAATCAAAGTTGCGAAGAGTCGCAAACAGAGACCAAATCCATCCTCGCGTGCGGCGAGGCCTTCAACCAACCCACTTTCAATCAGATCTGCAAACCCTAATTCTTCACTCTCCGATTGGATTACAAAAAAATGTCCAGTTTTCACGTCGGCGGCAAGGTGGTAGACAAAGTCGATTTACTGAGAAAGAAGCACTGGCCATGGCGCTTAGACGTTTGGCCTTTCGCTATTTTATACGCCGCGTGGGTTTCAACTATTTTTCCCAGTCTTGATTTCATCGATGCCGCCATTGTTTTCGGTGCACTCGCTTCTCTTCACATCCTCGTCTGTCTCTTCACCGGTTGGTCCGTTGATTTCAAATGTTTTGCATATTATAGCAAGGTATCGTCATTTTCACTTGTGTATATTCATTTCGTTTTATTGAATTTTGGCACATTTGTTTTATAATTTTTGTTTGCTCGTAGGTTAAAAACATTGATCAGGCTGATTCTTGCAAGATAACTCCGGCCAAATTTTGTGGTTCTAAAGAAGTTGTGCTGCTTCATTCTCGAAAATCAGTAAGTATTTTACTTTCATGTGTTTTTTTTTTATGCTTGAGTTGAAATTGAAGTGAGTTTCTTCTTGAGTTCTTTAATTCGTGTTGTTTTGTAGTGGTGAGAAATGAGGGATGTATTCGGAATAGTATTGAAAATATGAACTATTGATGATGATTTTTTTTACCTCTGGAACGCTTCATATTTTTTAAGTTCTTGTTCTTTTGAGTGTGTTGTATCTCATAGTCGCTGTAGCACTAGGGGCAAGTAAGTATACACGTATTTTTGGGATACATATAAAATACAAGGATTTTCGATAATGGATTTAAGAGGAGACAAATATATCAAAATTTAAAGGGAGAAATTTATATGGATTTTATGCATGAAAAAACTGGATAAGTGAACCATAAGATTTTTGCAGCCCATTAAAATGAAAATAAAATAATTATTTTTTTCAGCAGTTTGCAATATATGCATGGGCTTGCCTATGGTTTGGATAATAAAGCATTCTTTGCTTGCTAATAAAGCCTTCTGTTTGAACGTGTAGCTCTGCTTGCTAATTATAAGTTATGTAATCTGTGAAACTAGCTGCTTCTTTGTTTAAATATTTTTTCCTGCTCTTACTCACTCTGTTTTGTTGAGTATTTATTTATTATTTATTTTTTTTTGTTTCGGTCTTTTATTGTTTCGGTCTTTTAAACTAGCAATGCTGAAGTATTTGCTTGTGCAGTCTACAGGTTCTTCATCAGCAGTGGATCTGGAAGAGATTTACTTTGATTTTAGAAAACAATGTTTTGTTTATTCAAAGGAGAAGGGGACTTTTTGCAAACTCTCCTACCCTACCAAGGAAACATTTGGATATTATCTCAAGAGTAGTGGCCATGGCTCCGAAGCGAAAGTTCTTGCCGCTACTGAGAAATGGGGGCGGAATGTGTGGGTTTCCTTTTTCTTTTATCATCATCATCATCATTATTTTCCCCCCCATATATCTACTTCCCTTCAGAATACTATTTTTTGTGGTGAAATTATGATGTCTTTGTAGTTGAAATTTTGCGCTTATACAAATTTTAAGAATTAGACATGCTTTAGATGCATCCCCTACTTTAGTCTTTCTGATGATTATTGATTCCTTCTGTCTTTCACAAAAAGGCACATATTTTCTAATTTGACCTCTTACAATTATGTTTCAGTTTTGATCTTCTAATGTTTTGCTTGTTGATCTTCTAGATTTGATTATCCTCAGCCAACATTTCAGAAATTGATGAAAGAGCACTGCATGGAACCTTTTTTCGTATTTCAGGTAATTCTTTGATGTTATTTTTTCTCAATATTTTGTAGTCTTCATGCTAACTTTTGATTTGACTGGTTCTTGTTCATATTATGACCAGGTTTTCTGTGTTGGTCTTTGGTGTTTGGACGAATATTGGTACTATAGTTTGTTCACTCTATTCATGCTGTTTATGTTTGAGTCAACCATGGCAAAAAGTCGGTTGAGGACTCTAACTGAGTTAAGACGTGTGAGAGTAGATAATCAGATAGTAATGGTACATCGTGGTGGCAAGTACGTTATCTCATTGTTAGATAGCTTGCATTTGGGTTTAAGCAGTGCAATTTTAAAGCTTTCTTGTCTATTGGATTGATTATAGGTGGGTAAAACTCTCTGGAACAGACCTTTTGCCTGGGGATGTTATCTCTATAGGTCGCTCTTCTGGTCAGAACGGGGAGGAGAAATCTGTACCTGCAGACATGCTTATATTGGCTGGAAGTGCAATTGTGAATGAAGCAATTCTCACAGGCGAGTCTACTCCTCAATGGAAGGTGTTTCTCTTTTCTGAACTAATTGCTAAGCTACATGTCTATTGTCTAATCAGTATGAATACATGATGCTTAAAAAGTATTAAGTAGGTTTTGTGGGGCAAAGGACTGTATATTTTTTAAACTTTAGAAGTTCATGATTCTGTGTTTGATTGCAAAGTTTGTTACCATTCTGTTGCTGGTTTGGAAATTGTTGACCGCAGTTACTTGTTGAGTACTTCCGTACTAGGAGTAATGGTATTGATTTTACCCACGAAGCTTAGTCTCGTTTAGAAGATATTACTCGTATGATGAAACATTTTGCTTCAATGTTTGATACATGTTTTGTCTTTTTCGAAATTGGGATGAGCCTAGCTTTTAACCCCTACAAAACTGGCTTGTAAGGTGAGAACTGCCCTCACCCATAAACACATTGCCAAGCCTGATCTCAACCAATATGGGACTCTTAACACCCCAATAGTTTTTGGATTAGCTTTGATACCATCGCAGAATTTGGGTTAGACTTAAATCACGCCTTGTAAGGCGAGGACTGCCCCCACTTATAAACATATTGTCAGACATTTTCTCATTGAATGTGGGACTCTTAACATGTCTGTTTAGAAGTAATGGTGTTGATTTTTACCCGTTAAGCTTAGCTTATTTAGACAGAGACGATGAAACATTTTATTTAATATTTGTTTGACCAATTGACCTATACTCACCACTGAGCTCTAATTCTGCCATGCTATTTTTTTGCCTCCTGTCTTTATTTACTATATGTGCCTACAGCAATGTGATTCTATTGCTATATGATTTACATAAAACTATAAATTTTATTTTAGTTTTTTCTTTCCAAAATATTAATTTATTTGCATGTCTATGTTTACTCTTGTTATGTGTATGTAATTATGTGTCTGATTTTGTGAATTCATCATCTTGGGCTCATCTTTCCCATGAAAATTACTAAGGCCGGAAGAGGACGTCTTTAATCTTGCATATCCAAATACAACTCTGATAAAGCCCATGAGTACTGGAGACTCTTTATGTCATGGTATTCTTTAGGATGATTCTCACTTAGATATGATCTTCCTTTTAGATTTCTATTGCGGGTAGGGGGATGGAAGAGAAGTTGTCAGCAAAGCGAGACAAAGCCCATGTTTTATTTGGTGGAACTAAAATACTGCAGCACTCTCCAGACAAGGTTATTTCAGGCTGAAAATTATGTATTTTCGTTTAATATTGTGCTCATGTTCATGCTTCTTATCATTTTTGTTTTTAACAATCTTGCTGGAGTCAGACCT
Source organism: Cicer judaicum (assembly GCA_037974835.1). Taxonomy (NCBI): domain Eukaryota; kingdom Viridiplantae; phylum Streptophyta; class Magnoliopsida; order Fabales; family Fabaceae; genus Cicer; species Cicer judaicum. Next base: position 8,790,051 of record JBBPBS010000276.1, read on the forward strand.
TTCCTCTAAAAACACCCGATGGTGGCTGCTTGGCTGTTGTCCTGAGAACGGGGTTCGAAACAAGTCAAGGAAAGTTGATGCGAACAATCTTATTCTCTACAGAAAGGGTAAATTGATATAGACTTCATCAACACGCAAAACATATATACAGCCTCATTTTGATGAATTTGTTTTTTCTCCCTGCTTTCTGAATTCACAAAATCATAGGTGACTGCTAATAGCTGGGAAAGTGGACTGTTCATTTTATTCTTGGTTGTATTTGCTCTAATTGCAGCCGGTTATGTTCTTATTAAGGTAATGATTCCCTACAGGTGTATGGTAAATATATGGCTTGGTTTTGATAGTGAATTTGATCTGATTTGGTATGTTTTAAATGATATATGCTGCAGGGGCTAGAAGACCCCTCAAGGAGCAAGTATAAACTTATACTAAGTTGTTCTCTTATTGTTACTTCTGTGATACCTCCTGAGTTACCAATGGAATTATCAATAGCCGTTAATACTTCTCTGATTGCACTGGCACGCCGTGGAATTTTTTGCACAGAACCTTTTCGAATACCATTTGCTGGGAAGGTACTTCGAGGCTTACTGTTTTTGCTGTTGCACTTTGTTTTCTTTGTCTGTTATAGATCATATACTGACGTTGGTTTTTATTGAACCTCCAATACATACATTGCCATATAGGTTGATATATGTTGTTTTGACAAGACTGGGACACTTACATCCGATGACATGGTATACTTACATAACACATTGTATTGATTTTATCATCTTAGATCATATTCTGCAATATAACACTTTTATTCCCATTTAATAGGAATTTTCTGGAGTTGTTGGGTTGGCAGAAACTACGGATTTGGAATCTGATATGAGTAGAGTGCCTGCGAGAACAGTAGAAATCCTGGCTTCTTGCCATGCATTGGTATTTGTTGAGAATAAGCTGGTATGCCTCTCTTCTCTCTTTGGGTGGTTAACTTCAGTTTTCTAAGATCATGTTATGCTGTTGAATTTGAATATAGTTGCATGCCACAGTTCAATATTTTTCTCTCAAATTTTTCTCTCAAATTTTTCTCCTCCTGAATTCGTCATCTATAGTTTTTGTAGTGTAGATTTTTGTGAATAAGACTGAGTTTAACATTTAAGATCATGGATGCTTGACCTCTATGTGCTCATCTATGTAAGAATATGAGATGGTTCTTGATTACTTGATGTACAGCTTGATAACATTATAACCAAGGGAGAAGTATACCACTTGTGGTTTTCTATTGAATCAATGTGCAAGTTCACATATTAGATAAGGAACTGAGTCAACTGACACCTGTGGAAGTTATTGGGTTTTAGATGAGGAAGAAGGGAAGAGAAACTATGAAGGCTTTGACGTGTAATTATAGTTTTGGTACAAAAGACTACGCAACAACATATATTAATACTAGACTAGACTCCTAATCCTAATGCCTAATTAAATAAGCAAGCAAATAATGAAATGTAAAGAAGCATTGAAATCAATTCTAAGAGATGATCTAAAGATGTTTTGAATTACCCTAATATTCAATCCGTATCATGCAATGTTTTTTTAATATATTAACACTCCCTTAAGCTAAAGCATACTAAGGTTTAACTTGTTACAGATAAATCCTTAAAAAGGAAAATGTATTACGGCACCCACAAAACATGGCTAGATAGAATCTCCTTAAATTGGGGGTACACAAAATATATATTGGAGGAGGATTTTAGAGGGTTTTGGATGGCTTAGATAAATTCTTCAAATCCTTTTTATCTCTTTATAATAATATCAAAATTAAAAATATTTTAAGTTATATGATTTCCCTTCTCATTTTCTACAAAAACACTCTCAAATAAGGTGGAAGATTTCTTTCTTTTCCTCTCCTCCCTCTTCCCAAAGCCCTACCCTCCCCACCAAACTCCCAAGCAGAGCGCCTAAGATGTTGGAGGCATCGGCATCCTGGAAAGAAATCAGCAAGTCAACTGGAATAAGCATCAACTTAAATAACTGGTTAGAATGTTGCATAACCAAGGTGTAAGAGAAGAGAGTTATGTAATGATCATTGGCGGGAACTTCCTAGCAAGCAACTAAATGTAACAAGATCTAAAACTTCTCCAAATCCACCACGAACAAGATGACAAATTAGAATACCCAAAAAAAATAAAAATTAGAAGTTAAACTGGGACTGAGATTGGTGTGCAGTCATGGATAATTCTGAAGGGATGACTAATCAGTGAGACATGAGAAATCACAATTAATTCATCATTTACTAATGAATAACTGGGGCCATACTGAATCTGGGATAGTGTGTACCACTATTTTTTGGCACTCCAAGTTCTACTTTTCTTGGTTACAAATATTTTTGATGCTTTCTGCTTGACGGGCAATAGGTCTTTTTGATGTTGGCTTGCAAGCTAGAAAGACTTAAGATTTTTGCCCCTTTGTCTTTGCTATTGTTTGTTGACACTGTCATATAAATTCCTTATTATCCCACAGGTTGGTGATCCTCTTGAAAAGGCTGCACTTAAAGGAATTGATTGGAGTTATAAATCTGATGAGAAGGCTGTTCCTAAAAGGTGAATGTTTTTCTCTCTGTATTTTGATAACCATGGTTTGCGTTACTTATTTTTGTTCTTTTTCCCCTTGATTATTTTGCCCTTCTGTTTACAGCTTTTTCTCTGCCATTTTTGTTTTATCCTGATTTGTTATCAAATTTCAGGGGAAATGGCCATCCCGTTCAAATTGTTCAGCGGTACCATTTTGCATCTCACTTAAAACGAATGGCAGTTGTTGTTCGTATTCAGGAGGAATTTTTTGCATTTGTGAAGGTTAGTTTTTTTCTCATTGTCATGGATAGAAAAATGCAATTTTTGTAGCTGCATCTTACCCAATCACGTCTTTTCCTGATTTAAGTTGCTTCTTTATGTATGATTAATTTTACCACTGCTATTTTTGAGGTCCTTTGACTTGTAGTTAATTGAAACAATGGATTTAGATTACAAAAGTATAACACTTGTAGCTTTTGTTTTTTGGGGTTATGAATGCAAAAATGGTCAATAATTATAGTCCACATTGGGAAAGAAAATAGATGATATAAATGCCCGTGTTTGGATTGGGCTAAGTAATCAATCATCAATGAATTTGGGGCTGACATGTTAGAAAAAGTTTAGGGAATGCAGAGATGGTTCTGAGAACTGGATCTGTTATTTTTCATTATTATTTCATTTACAAAGGGGTAATACATTTATAGTAGTAAAGTGAAATGTACAGTTTCATAGCTGCTGTGCGCTGTACAGCATCCACAGACCTACACACAACTAACACACACAGTAGACTAGAATATTTTAACGTATCTCCAAATATTTGTCATGCCTAGATGGTCAAGATTACCTTTAGTATTTTACACTCACCTGATACAATTCATATATGCATATACACATGTTATTCCCATAATCAATTTAGATAATATACTCTATGCAGTTTTATTATATTTATTCAATATAGATTGTTGCTTTTCTATTTTTTACTTTTTGAATGTTATCAGGATACAAATTGAGAAAAAATCTTGAATTTATATCTAAATTTTTAGACTTAAAATAGTTAAGTAGTATTTGATATGAACATTTTGTTATTTATTGTGTCATGTTAGATTATATTTTAAAATTTTTGCTCTAGTTTAAATAAAAGGTCAGCGAGGTGGTGTAAAGATCCTGCCACATTAGGGTTCGGGTAAAGGCGGGATCCATTATGGGTGTATGTGTTGTCATATGTCACTAGTTATGTTATAGATTATTAAAAAAATGATTTTAACTTAATATTTCTAAAAATAATTTTTGTGAGAAGTTACTCAAAAATAGAATCTATTTCAAATTCATTTTTTATAGATTAAAAAAATAATTTTGACATTCAGTACCTTAGATAGAAATTCATTGTTGGATATTTTAACATAATTACTCAAAATAGCTTTTCATTTTAGGCATTTTTGGAAATTTTATCATAAAAAAAAAGTTGAAGCAAACAGATGAAATACTTCAAACGATTTTTTATGAGCTTAAACTTGAAACTTTGTTTTTAAATAAATTTTTAAAAAAGTTATAAGGAAAAGATTAAATACTTTAAAAATTCAAGGTCTTTAGGCTAACTCTCATATATTTGGTTCATTCAAAAGAAAATTATGCATGCAAGTGCACGCCACAACAAGCTTTAAATATGGAACTTGGCAAATAGTAATCCTTATGTTTTTTTTCTTCCTTTAGTTGTTTTTTGCGAACAGGGGTTGGTAGCTGGTTGTTGACAAGTACAGTCTTTGTTTTGTAAGTGCTTTTGAGGATGCTACATTTTGCAATAAATAGACGACCTAGTTTTGTTGTTAACCTTAAAAGCCCAAAATTTTTTAAAGTCGTGTTTAGAAGTTCCATGTTTTACTTTATTTTCTGTTTTGAATGTTTTATAGACAGCAAATTGAAAACAACCTTTTTATCATCCTTAGTTAAAACAGGAAAGGAAACTAAGAAAACTTTATTAAACTAAAGAGATGCACAAATTCTGACTCAACAGTCCTTTTTTTTTTATTTTTTTATCTTGTTTCCTATTGCATTATTGATCAGCAGTGGACATTTACACTCCACATATATAATGTTTTAAACAGTGGTGACCTTATATTTTCCTTTTTTTTTCTCTCTTAGCAATTTTCGTTGATATTATATTTCAGGGTGCCCCAGAAATTATACAAGACAGGCTCATTAATGTACCTCCATCATATGTTGAGACCTACAAAAAATATACACGTCAGGGGTCTCGAGTTCTTGCTCTGGCTCACAAGTCTCTTTCGGATATGACAGTAAGAATATTATGGGTTTGACAATGTGCCCCATGAACCTTTCTCCCATCATATATTAATTAATGCAAAGGGGAACAAGAATGACAATCAGAGCTTCCTGCCTTGTCGTTTTAGTAATTCCAAAGTTAATAATGAACTGTGTTGATTCTGAACATTTCTAATTTGTTTTTATTTCAGTTTTTATTCCTATTGACACTTTTGTGTAGTCCATGTAACATATCAAGTTAATTTTCCTGTTGTATCATTTCAATTACCTTGGATCCTAAATTAAAGTCCAATTGAGAGAACCAGAATAGCATTTTTTTACCTCCTTGCAGTTGTAGAATGCTTGGTTTTCTTCCTCCCCTATCATTTGTTCTATCACAAAATAAAATCAATTGAAGTTTCGACATTTGCTTGTTTGGACTGTTACTTATCATTTGTCAACTGCTTGAAGGTCAGTGAAGCCAGAAGCTTGGATAGGGATATGGTGGAGAGTGGACTTACTTTTGCTGGTTTTGTGGTAACAATAATCTTCCTTTTCATTGAATTTATGTAAGTTCTAGACAATTTCCCTTTTCATTGACTTGATGCTAAAAGTTGATATTATGTTTATTTTAGGTATTTAATTGTCCCATAAGATCAGATTCCGCTACTGTTTTATCTGGATTGAAAGAATCTTCTCATGACTTGGTAAGTGTGTCATATGAATTGACTTCTCTTGTTAAAACAACAGAACATTTTAGATGGTAAAAGAATTTATCTTAGAAGTTAGAAGAGCTAGAAACACCAGCCTTGATGTTCCTACACAGCCTCAATATGATTTTAAATTTCATACGATGCATCCTCTTTTAATGAGTAGAGAGAGACCTTTAAAGGCATGGTAGAAGATTATTAATAAAGATTTGGAGTGCATGGTGATTTGTGAATTGTGTTGGTCTCTTTCATTCAGAATATGTCTTGTTATTGCTGTTTCTGTTGAAGCACAAGTTGGTAGTGATAGACCTACACAAGCCTCCATAACCTGGAATTACAAGTGATGCCTCTTTAATGAGTGGTTGAGGGAGATGAAGGCAGCCATGTGGGAGACTATTAATAAGGATTTGAAATACATTGGCTTCATTAATTGTAGCCAGTCTTTTTTATTTGGATTAAATTCTTGGCTATTGTTGCTGTTGTTGTGGGAAGTCATGAGAAGAAACACACAGAATGTTAGAGATATCGACGAGTCTTGGAAGCACATCTTATGTAAAGAGTAAAGCACATCTTATGTAAAGAGTAAAGCACATCTTAGCAAGGGACACAGCATATGTTCGTCAAAGTTGAAATTCTACCTATGATTGTTGGAGGAATGAAAAATCAGAAAATGATCATAATTTGCATTTTAGGATCCTACTGACAATATAAATAATATTGAATATAAAAATACGTTAATATAAGTAATTATGCATAATATCTCTGAAATTTAAGTAACTGAATATAAGGGTGGGATTTTCCCCAGTAACCAACTGTAATTACGACGTTTCACCATGTTCTACCACATTTTTTCTGTTTTTTTTTTTTTTTTTAACTAAATAAATTTTAAACATAATCCTGGGAGTATCATAGTTACCAAACACACTTCTAGATTGCCCTAGGGAATAATATTTCTGATAATGGAATTCTTAATAATGATTTTCTTGGGAATATGATTCCATACTTCAAAACAAATGCCCCCTTTGATTTAATGTTAATTGCAAACCTTCTTTTCTCATTTTATTGGGGGTGGCTGTGGGTGCATGATAGAGGGTTTAGGAATGTTTAACTAATAAGAACAACTAATTTGCCAACATCTTTTCGGACTAACTTGATAGGTGATGATTACTGGTGACCAAGCTTTGACAGCCTGCCATGTTGCTAGCCAAGTTCATATCATATCAAAACCAGCATTAATCCTTAGTCCAGCAAGTAATGGTGGAGGATATAGTTGGGTGTCCCCTGATGAGAATGAAAACATTCGCTACAGGTAATTTTAAATATTGTTTTTTCTAGTTACCTTGTTCTTTTTAAGTTTGATAACTTGCTGTTGTATGTATGATTTTAAGATGATGTTCCTATTCCCAAATGCTTCCAAACTCTTTCTGCTTTTGTTTTTTTTCTTTTCTTATTCTTTTCTATATATTTTTAGACTGAGCAAAGGTATAATTTGTTTCAGTGACAAAGAGGTTGAATCTTTGTCGGAGACTCATGATCTATGTATTGGAGGTGATTGCTTTGAGATGTTGCAACAGACATCAGCTCATCTTCTAGTCATTCCTTATGTGAAGGTTTTGATCCATGCTTAACTAAACATTAGAACTGGGCTTTTTGAACTGCATTCATCAATGACGGTCAAACTTTTGTCTCAGGTTTTTGCTAGAGTTGCTCCTGAGCAAAAGGAACTTATCCTGACCACTTTCAAAACAGTGGGACGGGTAACTTTGATGTGTGGGGATGGAACCAATGACGTTGGAGCTTTGAAGCAGGTATCCAGTGTTTATATTAATAATCAATACAACAAATATCTTTTTTCTGAATGTTAAGAAAAAAAAAGCAATCTGTTTACAACTTTCAACATTTATACCTATAAAAAACCACCATACTAACAAACCTTGCCGGTATCCTTATTTACTCTGTCCGGATGGGAAATAGTGTTATAAAATTGTCCTCTTGCATTTAGATAATATGTTGGCAGAATTTTTGCTTATAGCCATGTAATTCTCCATAAAGTTTTCATTTTTGTAATTTAAAGTAATTGAATCGGGTTTTTGTTATGACTGGTATTTATTCTGTGATGCTGCTAGTCTTTTACCTAGAATTTAGGCTGTAGGACTGAAGCTAACTTTTCTGATTTAGGCCCACGTAGGAGTTGCTCTTCTGAATGCAATGCCTCCAACTCAGGGTGGAAACTCCTCTTCAGATGCATCTGGGGAAGATGGTTCTAAATCTGTTAAGCAGAAGAAATCTAAGCCTGCACTGGAAACATCTGGAAAGACGGTTAGCCCTACTGGAGAAGGCACTTCAAAATCCAAAGTTGCTTCAAAATCAGACTCCACTAGTCATTCATCTCTTAACCGTCATCAAACAGCTGTTGAGATGCAAAGACAGAAGCTTAAGAAGATGATGGATGAGCTTAATGAGGAAGGAGATGGCCGTGCACCCATTGTCAAGCTTGGTGATGCCTCAATGGCATCCCCATTCACTGCAAAGCATGCATCTGTTTGTCCCACCACTGACATAATTCGACAAGGCCGGAGTACCCTAGTGACAACCCTCCAGATGTTTAAAATTCTGGGCCTCAACTGCCTTGCTACTGCATATGTGTTGAGTGTTATGTATCTGGATGGTGTCAAGCTAGGTGATGTCCAAGCCACAATAAGTGGCGTCTTCACTGCTGCATTTTTCCTCTTTATTTCACATGCACGTCCTCTTCCCACTCTCTCAGCAGAACGGCCCCACCCCAACATCTTCTGTGCTTATGTCTTGCTTTCCCTCTTGGGACAATTTTCTGTTCACCTATTATTTCTGATGAAATCTGTCAAAGAAGCTGAAAAATACATGCCAGATGAATGTATTGAACCGGATTCAGATTTTCATCCCAACCTGGTAAATACTGTTTCCTACATGGTGAGTATGATGCTTCAGGTGGCCACATTTGCTGTGAACTATATGGGCCATCCCTTCAACCAAAGTATTCCTGAAAACAAACCGTTCCTGTATGCCCTTGTTGCTGCTGTCGGTTTCTTTACTGTGATAACATCTGATCTCTTCAGGGATTTAAATGACTGGTTGAAGTTGGTGCCATTGCCAGCGGGTTTGAGGGATAAACTATTGATTTGGGCTTTTCTAATGTTTTTGGTATGCTACTCATGGGAGAGACTGTTGAGGTGGGCTTTTCCTGGTAAGGTCCCAGCTTGGAAGAGACGACAACAGGTTGCTGTGTCTAATTTAGAAAAGAAGAAACAGCTTTAAGTAGTTGCAGAGATGTGATGAAGACTGACTATAGGCTGTTCAGTGATGACTAGGTTCTACACGGGACATGTGACATTCAACTTGTGAACCAATTTGCAGAGATACATCGTGTAATGATTTTTGTTATAGGCTTTTTCTTTCTTGCTCTTTCCCATTGCTTGGTGGGGGTTTTATCGGATGTTATATCATTTTTGGGAGAAGGGTGAGTTTTAGATTGCGCACACTCCCAATTATTCAAGATATTTTTCTTAGTTTTTGAGTATTTAAATCATACAATTCAAACTAAATAGTGGAGCTCAAGGGACTAATGACAGAAAATTGTAACATTTTTTGGTCAAGCTTTCTCGAGAGAGTTGATAAGAATCTTACAATACTTGGTTAAATGATAGCATCATTATGCTATGAATGAATTCGTTTGTGTTGCCTTTATACTTAAACAAAAGCTGCAAAAACATTGCTCAATATTTGAACTATAAACATTATATTTGTTAAGTGAATTGAGCACGTTTATTATGGTAGGAACATCGCCAGGTACCACATCGTCTCAAATCTGGAAGAAAATTTAATCATTTACATCAAATGAGAATTCTGTAGCAGAGAAAGTTATAAGGATTATAGATTTTGAGAAAGTCTGCTTGGTTGCAAGATCTGAGATAGAATGAATCTAAGGATTTGGAACTCAATAACTGTTCTAGTTTAGTCGATTACCTCCAAGAATGGTTCTCGTTAAGTCAATTACTTCCAAGACATTTAATTATTGAAAATTGAAATAGTTTAACACCTGTGCAAAACATGCAAAAACAAGAGCAAAGTCAAGTAATGTAAAATAGCTTATCCATAGAAAATTAGAAATAACGTGGAAAATAGGCAAATGTTCAAAAACAAGGGCGGATAAGTTGGTTTCTGGTAGTATATTTAATATTCTGTAAGCAAAAACAAGGGCGGATAAGCAACTCACATAAAATATGAACAATGTTATATTAAAATATTATTTTGTCAAAAAAATTAGATGCAATTGCATTGAATTATTAGGTTTAATACGAAGTGAGCTATAACTACCAATGGCAACCCCTCAATGCTATAACTTGTGATATGAAACTTGTCAAAGAAAAGTAAACTTACGATATGAAAGGTAAGTATGACAAACTCTAACAAACTTGAACTCGGATTAAGAAAATAAAAAAACTTGAAGTATATATATATATATATATATATATATATATATATATATATATATATAATGAAATTTGCAATAATTATAGCAAAATATTGTAAAGTATAAAATAATAGAGATGAGGAAGAAAAAGAAAAGAGAGAACAGAAAAGCATTGCATTATAACATTCATTGATTTAATCTGTACAATATTACACAACTCATATTTTTAAGTCACACATGCAACTTACAAACAGATCAATAACTTAATATAATGAGCGACTAATATGTGAAGTAAAGAGCAAAATTATAGGTGAGAGTCATTTAGTCATAAGAATAATAAACCATCCACATAATATGAAATATTAGGTAGTTAGATATCAGTAAAATGTTCATAGCAATAAGTATAGGTTGAATTAATTAAATGTTTAACCCAACTTTTTTTATCCAAAGTGTTTAACCCAATTTCTCTACTTAACGAGAAGTAAATAGAAAAAATAAGCTGAATTAAATAGGCTATAATTGCTCAAAGCTATGACATGTGATCTTTGGTAACTTAGCAATTTGGAATGATGATTGCTTGATATAAAGTTTTACTAGACATGATTGGATGTTTAAGTAAATCAAAAGTGGATAAAAGTTATTTATCAAATTTGAAAAATGTTTGGTGTACACCTCATTAAATGTATATATCTTGAGAGAGAAAGATAAAAGAAAATGTGATTTAATAAATATGATTGGAAAAAAATAGAGAGAAAACAGTGTCACTTGTCAAAGAGTAAATATAAGATTAAGTTTACGGTTCCTTTTTTTTAATACCCTCTTTTTGAAAAAAAAACACCAAAATACTCCCATTTGAAAAAAAATATACCAAAATGTTCCATTTTTTAGAATTCAAGTGGGAAGTCGTCATTTGGAATTCGGGCTTCCTTAAGGAAGTCGCCATTTCAAATGGCGACTTGTAACTAAAGGAAAAAAAAAAGAGGCATTTTGGTATATTTTTTTCAAATTGGAGTATTTTAGTGTTATTTTTTCAAAAGGAGGGTATTGAGAAAAAAAAACCTAAGATTACCATAATTCATTATTTGGGATTTGAATAGCTGCAACACTCTCTCCTAGTGCACTTTCTCTTACATTTTTGTTTCTATTTCTCTCATCATTTTCATCTCTTTCCGGCTCTCATCACATTATTTCTCTTTCATCACTTATTTCTTCTCACTCACAAAACCCACTGCTACTAATAAACACCTCAAGAATATAAAGATGATTATATTTTAGTACATTAAGATGAATTTTATTTATTTTAATTTAATTTATAATAATGTATAGTTTGCTTTAATTTAGAATTGTAATAGTTTTAATTTAGATTTAATTGATATATTTGTGTAAATGAAGATATTTTGTTTCATTATATTTAGTTTCTTTTTGGAAAAATATAATGTAAGTTCAATACAAACCAAGAGAATAATGTCATTTATGTTGTATTTAAGTTTAGACTTATCAATTACTTATAATCATTGTGACGATTCGTATTATTTTAGGAATCATCATTGTTTGAGGCGTTTTCTCCATCTTCTCAAACTAATCTATTTTTTTTTTAATTTTTTCTTTTATCTATTATTTTATATGAAGAAATCACTTAGTTAGATCTTCAATGTTATGTAGAAGAACTAAAATCTACATCAGCTACATATGATTTAAATTCCATTTTTTTTATATATCATATAATTCATGAAATTAGTAAAATGGTGATATGATCTTAATAATATTTATACGAAAAATCCAAATCAACGATTTATATTTTTTAATCAATTTTTATTAAAAATTAAAATGTGTAGCAACACCTTAATTAATATTTGAAACAATAGTGGTGTTTATTTTGACTATTACAATTGCTTTTTTTTTCTTAAATATATAATTTCATAAACAAACTCTCAAGAACTAAAAAAAATTGTTAGTTATATTAATTTTTTGGATAATATATATATATATTATTTTTTTGCATGTTCCCTATTGAAAAGAGAGAACTAATTAATATTAATATCATAATAAGTTAGTTTTGATCGTAGAAACAAAAATTAATTATAAATATATTAATAAAAAACATTTAAAGATAGTGTTATAAAAAGAAACAACCAAATTTAGAAAGTATACCTTATATATGAGGATTTCTTTTTAAATATATATATATATTTTTTTAAAAAAAAACAAAATGTCACACAACTAAAAAATATTACGCGATTGCCTTATTTTTTCAACTCAATAGGAGGTCGCTAGTTAGGGAAGCTATCAGTTGAATGCCATCTTTTTAATTCGTAATAGGAGGTCGTTGGCCTAAAGAGCAACATGCTACTAATATTTGGTTTTTTTTTCTTCCTCGTTTTAACAATTATTATTAAAAAAATAAAAATACTAATAAAAAATAAAATAAAATACATTAATAAATAATAATTATAATTATAATTAAAAATAATAAAATATATTATAAATTTCAATGAAAATACATTAAAATTGAAGGAAAAAATACATCAAAAAATAATAATAATTTTTTAAAAATATATTAATAACATAAAATGAAACCAAATATATTAAATTAACGAAAAAAATACATCACATTTGAGGAAAAAAAAACATCAAATTTATATTAATGATGTCCACCTAAATGACCTCCAGTTTCACATTTTTGTTGAACTCGTCTAACTCTTTGAACGAGTTGAAGTTCATCCTAATTTTGATCATTGTCTTCAATGTACAGATGGATTAAAACCACTATCACTTGCTTCCACAAAATTTTTAGACTGATAATTATACATGAAATCAAACACATCATATAAATTGACTCAGGAGTTGTGCACTAAGTTCCAAACAAATTATAGAAAAACTCACGTTATGTCGGATAATCTAGGGTTGGTATTTTTGGCATCGACGGAACATAATATTGTGTCGGTGGTGGATCATAACATGGAACTTCAATAGGGACATGTAGGTAAAGTGATGATAAAGACGATTCTGCTGTGTTTTGTTGTGGTGGGGTTGATTGGGAGGTCGACTGAACATAAGGACATGACGACGGTTGTAAACGGGGATCGCAGATATATTGTTCAACAAATATAAATAATTTGGTGTGTTTTCTAAACCAAATAATATATTATGTGATATGACATAAAACACCTTCTACAGTATGCTAAATCTGATGATGACTTAAGTTGATGAAGATATGGAAGCAAAAGATCAACCTATCTTGTTTGAATTCGATCCACCATCTCATCTAAAGAACATCAATTAAGATACTCAATAACAATCAAATGAATATGATCAATTGTTCATTAACGAAGTTCCAACAGTAGATGAAACTCTTGCAGTTTAAATAAAGTTTCAAAACAAAGATGAATGCGTAAATGCAATAAAACATTAACATTTAAAACGATCATTGAATTATGTGGTACAAAAATTAGATTTAGAAAGGTATGTTATTTATTGTTCAAGTCCAAATTGTTTGCTTAGATGCAAAGCTTCAAAATGAAAAAAGAGTGAATTGTGGGTGATTGGTAATAGAATGTGCCTAGTACATGCACAAATTATGCATTGTCACAAGATCATATGAAGCTCGATTCTAACATGATATTTGCAAGCGTAATACTAGTTGTAAAAGTGGATCCTTCAATCAAAGTGAAAGCCGTTATTGCTCAGATTCGAGCTTTACAAAACTACACAGTTAGTTATAGAAAAACATGAATAGGAAAAAATAAAGCAGATCGAACAAATTTATGACAATTGGGAAGAGTATTACAATCAACTCCCACAATGGTTGTTGGTTATGCAAACATTTACTCCAGAAATCAAAATTGGAATGGAAACGATCCCAACTTATCATGAGAATAGTTTGATAAATGGGATAAGAATATTTCATATACTATTTTGGACTTTCGTTCCATTCATATATGCGTTTAAATTCTGCAAACCAATAGTACTAGTTGATGGGACTTGGTTGTACGACAAGTTGATGAGACTTGGTTGTATGACATGTTGATGAGACTTGGTTGTACGACAAGTTGATGGGACTTGCACATGATGAGAATGACAATGTAATTCATATTAATTATGCTCTTGTGGAAGGTGAGACAAAAGAGAGTTGAAGTTTCTTTTTAAGAAATTTGAGAAAATACATCACTCTACAAGTCAACATTTATTTGATTTCACATAGACACGAATCCATTAAGAATGCTTATAATAATCCGAATAATGGGTTACAAGATCCTCCATCAAAGCATATGTTTTGCGTTCGACATATTTCACAAAATTTTGCAAGCAAATTTAAGGACAATGTTTTGAAGAAAAAATTTATTTCCATGAGTAATAATTTCATTCTTTATTTTTATAATTAGTGTCATTTTTAATAATTTCATTCTTAATTTTTATAATTGGTATATAATAATGCATTGTCTATTGTTTCAATGCATGTTACTGGATCAATTAGCCTACATATCAATACTATCGTAGAGAAATCGACATAGTAAACCTGAATGCTATGAAAACGTACAACAACAAGATATGATTCAAGCATTTGATGGAGGTAGCCGTTAGGTTCAGATGACAACCAATCTTATGGAGTCAATCAACTGAGTACTCAAAGGCACGTGCAACCTTCCCATTACTGCTTTTGTCTAATCAATTTATTTTAAAACAAGGACATTGTTTCCAACCATGAGAAAACAATACGCATCAATTTTAGCATTTGGTTAGGTATACACAAAAACTTGCATAAATTTTTTGAAATTAGAAATAAGTAAATTCAATAGTCATATAGTCGATAGTTTTGATTAGAAGAACCATACTTTCATGGTCCACGAGACAGTAGTTTCAAGATAAGGGCGATCAATTGGTCATTTCAGTGTAAATATTCTTAACAAGTGGTGCGATTGAGGAAAATATCAAACTAAACATATATATTGTTCAAATGTGATAACATGTTCGAGCATAAATATGATTATTGGGTTCTTATACCTAATGTGTACAAGGTGAAAACGATACTAAAAGTCTACGACAAAATATTTCAACCCATATTAAATGAATGATATTGACCACAATATGAAAGTGATAAGGTGTACCACAATCCACTAATACGGAGAGTCAAGAAAGTCGCCTAAAGAGCAAACACATTAGAATATAAATGCACACTACAGAAAGGTTATCAAGAAAATGTGAATTATGTAAGATCTTTGGTTACACTAAAAAATATTGTTCAAACGCTACTGACACATCTACTCAAATTTGATATATTTTTTTTCTTTAATATTATTGTATTTTCTTTAAAATTTATAATATAATTTACTATTTTTAATTATAATTATTTATTAATGTATTTTATTTTACTTTATTATTAATATTTTTAGTTTTTAAATAATTTAATTATTTTAATTTATTAAATAATTAATAATTATTATTAAAATTAAAGGGAAAAAAAACTAAATATCAAGTAGTTTTCTAGGTCCACGACCTCCTATTACGAATTTAAAAAGAAATGATCTTTAGTTAGTCGCTCATCAGATCAACGACAGTTTTTTGAGTTGAAAAAATAAAACAATCACATAAAATAAAACAATCACATAATATTTTTTTAGTTGCGTGACATTTTAGTTAAAAAAAAAAATAGAATATTTAAAAAAAAATCCAAATATATAATCTTAAAGAGCAAAGAAAGATAAAAATGGGCTAGCACACCACGCACGTACACTACAGTTATTTCAATGTCCAATAATTCTGAGAGCTATATTAGTACGTGAATTACAAAAGTAGTAGCAGCATAAAGAAGCTAATCAATCTATGCAGTATCACGCTTTTCTTCTTCTTCTTCCATTCTATCAAACTCACAGTACATAATCATTCCCTCTGCTCTTGTTTGCGTGTACAACAACACAAGTAGCCGTAGAAAGTAGAAACTACAAACAAACCGAACATCACAATTCTCAGATGCTAAGACAAAAAGAAAGAAATAAAACAGCAGATTCACAAGTTTTACACAAATCATGATGTACCTCGGAAAAGAGCGACGCTCTAATCAAACCAACTACTCCTATTTATCTTCTTCTCTCTCACTCTATACTTTTCTCGGATAAACACAAATTAATCTCATTCAAATAAAAAATATTGATAAAAAATATATAAATATAATACGGTAAATAATACATACTATTTATGTTTTAATATATAATATAATATTATATTTATATCTTATTTTACATTACTTCAAGTTCATCTACAAAACCTCAGAATAATACATAAAATTCAAGTTCTAATGTTTTATATAGATTCATAAACTAAAGGGTTTTGTATATATTTAATTAATCAATTAATTAATAGTTGTTTTTGTAAATCAAAAAATTATTTATTGACTTTTGTATCTTCAAAAATATAATTTCAAAGTTTATAAGCATTATACTAATTTTTTATATTTTATTTT
>JBBPBS010000276.1:8806914-8839145 GCA_037974835.1 Cicer judaicum
AATAATATATATTGGTTTATCTCTACGAATATATCTATTTATTGGTTTAATTTTTTAACTATTTTTTTTAAAATATATCATTTTAGAAACTGTGAAATAATAAATACAAATATTTTAATTAAAGGTTACAAAATTTAAATAATAAATATATTTCTTATATAAAAACAAAAATAATTCAAAAATTATCTTATATATAGTATTGGTGAGAGTGTTCATATTTATACAATATTAATCTACCATATACATATATACGTGTGTTTGAATAAACCTATATTTTCGTTTTTCAAGGTAATAAAATTTAATATATATACTGTTAATATATTAAATTATAAATAATATTTAACTTAATTAATTATAAAATTATTTATATTATTAATTGTGATTTATAGGTAAAACATATTACATCAAACGTACGTAAACAGATATGATACATTGAGAATTTAAAACCAATGTTTTTGAAACACCCGCACGCATAGACAGCCTTTTTTTTGAGTTTTCTCAACCCCGTTTTATAGTATCTTTAGTAAACTTTTAATTTTATAAATATATTTATAAAACAATTATAGTAAAATCCGATACAAGGTAGTGAAACGAAACTTAAATCAACAGCATACGAATTAAAAATCTTTGTTTTACCAACAGAACAACCCGTTAATACAAATATAGTTTAAATTATGTTTCATTTATTTTTTTCATGCAAAAAGTAACAAATATACATTATATAAAAACATAGATTCTAATTATCTTTCATAAAAGTAAGTTTTTTAAATAATATTAATGGTCAGTAATTTTAATAATAATATGAAGTTTTAACTTTTTTATTTAGTCCATCAACTATATATTTGAAATTCAAGTTGTGTGCACTAATAAATTTGTTAAAATGGAACTATATATTTAAATTAAAATTTAATAATTTTGTTTAAAATAAAAAATTCCACTTTAAAATAAATAAATAAAATTATTTTCATTTAACATACTTTGTTAAAAATAAATATTAAGTGTGAAATATTTAAGTATGAATTCCTTACATGTTAGTAAATTTATCTCTGCACCAAACCTCTATACTACGAAACAGTCGTACAACATCTAATGCATCGATATTTGAGGGATGAGAAAGTTTGAGAGTGTTACGTGTGAAAATGCTATTGTGGGTTAACAACAGTGGAAAAGCATGGCGTTCCATAAAAGGGTAAAAGCTCTTCATCAATTACCTAACATGTTCACAAAGTAGTAATCTACTTATACTCTACACCTCATGGCTTCTTCTTCTCGCCCCTACCAAACTCATCTCCCAACAGATGGATTCAATTTTCTCAAAGGAGATAAAGCTGTTCAAGAGGAAGTAGAAAAAGAAGAAGACTGGTTAAAGTTAGGGTTAGGTTTAGGGTTAGGATTAGGTTTAGGATGTAGCTCATCATCATGGAACAAAATTGTA
The DNA here is from genome assembly GCA_037974835.1 of Cicer judaicum. Lineage (NCBI taxonomy): Eukaryota > Viridiplantae > Streptophyta > Magnoliopsida > Fabales > Fabaceae > Cicer > Cicer judaicum. The sequence continues at coordinate 8,808,350 of JBBPBS010000276.1, forward strand.
GGTCAGAATCACAAATCAAACCCGATTTTAGTTTCTCCTTCACAAACCCTAATTAGTTACCCTCATATAGAATTAGGGTTAGGGTTTGAAGATAAGGGTTCAAGTTTAGAACCAATTAGAAAAGGTAAAGAGGAGATGGAACATAGCTTGTTAATGGGTTGGCCATCAGATAATTGTTATGATGACCATGATGATGATGATAATGATGATAATGGTATGGTGTTGTGGCCATCATCATCGTCATCATGTAAAATTATTATGAATCCTCGTGGTGAAAACTTGGCTTTGCAGATTCCTAGTGATTCTCATCATTATTGGGGCAGATCAAATAATCTTAATCAAAATCAATCTGGTTTGTGGTTTACGCTACGCTCCTTTACCAACCGGTGAGCTCATTTTCTATCAACCAATTATTTCATTACACTCAACTTTAACTTAAATCATATTAATTATTGTTTCTTCGTCATTTTGCTAAGATACATTATTTTTGGTATTCTCTAACAAAAATAATATTTAAAAGTTTATTTATTAAATTTTAATTTTTAATTAAATACATAAATTTTTATATACTATTTTTATTTATTTAATTTTGTTGTTCAGTTATTCTATGATAAAAAATATATTTGGAATATTTGATGGTGTTAATTAATTTCCATTTATCTGCGTGTGAATGAATGTACGGCAGGAGTGGTGAAGTTTTGCCTCAAATATCAAAGGAGTACATAAGAGTAAAGTAAGTGTTGCAAGTTAGCATGCATGATGATCGATCCATCATATCAGCATCACATTTTTTCCATTTTGCTAATGATGATGGTCATTGAAATGAGAGAAAAGCTAACTTTTGCTTTTTGTTTATTTGTTGTGATGGAGATGAATTAAAGGGATGAAAACATGACAGTTTTGATGGTTAAAAAGTATCTGGTTACAAAACTCGGTCTCTCTAACGAAGCTCAGGTTACTTTCTCTCTCTTGCACCTCATTATCTAGTTCATAGTAGATTCATTATTAATTATTAATTAAAATATATACTACATGCATGCATTTGCATTTGCATTTGCATTTGCATTTGCATTTGCATTTTAATTTGAATTTGATTATCTGAGATGACAAGATCTCGTAAACGTATGTCATTCTTTTTCCTGTCTAGCGCCATGCATAACTGATAGGTTTATAGCTAGCTAGGGTTTATTGCACGAGGCATCATTCCTATACGACTCTGACAATTTTCATCATTTCAGTTTAGTACTAGTATTTATTTTACCAGTTAATTAATTAATCCTACAAAAACTTCTTTTTGGAGGTACCTAGTTTAATTAATCACTACTAGAAAACTAGCTAAACTATTGTTCATGAATGTCGCGTAAGATCTCATAAAATATTTTCTACATGATATGTAGGGTGTATCGAACACTTTCAAAAATTATAGAAACTATTAAATTTTGAGCGATACCATTATTGCTACCCCGCATTCATGCACTTAGAGGCCCTTTACGTGGCTGATTATATTTTTAAAAACAATGAGATATATAAGTTACTTCAAATATAAAGACAAGGGACCAAACCCCTATATATTGATATGGCCTTGAGAGAAATAATTACGAAATTTTGTTTGAAAGTATTTTTTGAAGAAAAAGTGTTTGTTTAATACTTAGAAATCGGGTAGTTACAAAAGTTTTCCCCCCTTTTATGGAAACCTTAATTTCATTGAAAATACAGATATGATTAAGTACTACTATCCTTAATCATAATTAAGTTGTTTTTTCTTCTAGTTTTTACATATGAATAAAGTAATGGATGCTTTAATAAATCTATTTGAGCAAGAGTGTTTCTAAACTACTACTTTTCTTCATATACGAATGAATTTAATTTTGAACTTTTTTTCTTCTTCATCTCTCATATCACTTAGTATTGTTAATATGGATGTATTTTATGTTCCAAAAATAATATGGATATGTTTTAAAAATAATATGAATATACCTGCTAACTTTCACATTTATTGAGTTAAAATATTTATATGTGTATGTGCACACGTTCTTAAATTTTAATTTAATTTATAAATATCGAATTTGAATTTTGAAGTTATACGTAAATTTCTTATAATAATTATATTATCTTTTATTTATTTATATATATATATATATTATTTAATGTATTTATTTTATATGTAAATATTTCCAAAATATTTTTTTTAAGATGCATCAAATGATTATTTTGATAAGTCAAATTTGTATTATTAATGATAGAAATTTGAAAAATAATTATTAAGGTAGCTAGTCATTTAAAATTGAGATTATATTTAAGACATTCATTATTTCAAAAGGAATTAGGAACAGATATAGTATAAATAGAGAGATCACAAAAAATAATTGTGACAGATACCTATAAAATAAATAAATAATTCAGTCACCGAGTAATTGATAGAGGCTAATGTGGACATAAAGATACTTGTAATATTGGACCTCCGTATCTATTAGTAAAATTGTCTAGTTGTGAATGCGGTGTATTAATACTTTGAGTTGTGAACTAGTTTATAGCAAATAACTTGTATCATATAAGTTTGTGAACAAAACAGAGGTATTTGGTAACAATATTCTCTCACAACCTTATTATATTTTTCATCAGCATATATAGAAAACTGATTAGTCAAAATTTAATGCAAATAAAGAAATGAAACATCAATTATTAAATTATTTTGGGACTCGACCCGTTATTAAAAATTAAAAATGAAAGAAAATATGAAAAAAATATTTACATATGAGATATGTGAAAATATCCTTACAAGACTTTGAAAATTGTTTTTAATGCGATGAAAATTGATTTTCTTTTAATTGATGTTAAAATATATTTATGAAGTTTTTGGGATAAAATTGGAAGATGAGAGAGAAATAAAAGTTATTTTAATCACACTAGTTAAGTGAGATAAATTTTATTTTGGACAAGATCCGATTTAGTTTTTTAAAAAAATAAAAGTACTTTTTAATTTATAAGAAAAACATAAATCGAGATAAATTAATTTTTATGTGAACCATAGTTAAAAAATTGATTTTTTTTTTAACATGTTCAATGACTCATGTATAATTTCTCTCATGTGTAATTTTGATAAAAAGAAAAAAAAAAAGACAATTAGAAATTTGATAATAATTAAAAATAGATAATTAATTCTGACAATTATTAAATGAATAATTTAATTTCTGTAGCAATAAAAATTTATGAAATTATAATATAATTTATAAAATAACATCAATAATATTCAAATAAAACTACAACCGTATTCTTCATGAACAATATATGTAATCGCACCTTCAAAAACGAGAGCAAGATGAACAATAACGCACATTCAAAAACATGAGAATGATGAAAAAAATGTAACTTTTGAAATAAACGACAGAGACGGTAGAAGTCACACTTTCATAATCACAGAATACTATGAAATTAAAAGGTTTTCTATCTTAAACTTGTGATTTCTATAGATGGAATAACACTAGAGTTTATTTTTTCCTAAATTGAGCGAAGAACTAAATTATTTCAGTTTATTTTTCTTAAGGACTAAAATGTGTTTTTAAGTATTTTAGGAATTTAATTGGATCTTTCAAAATTTATCCTATGAACTAAAAAAATATTTTTATTTTTTTCAATGACTAAATTGAATTTCTCAATGATCAAAATGAATGAGTCTTTACTCTAAATTTATTTGTGAGCGATTTAATTAATATTAATTAAAGTGTGCAATTGAAAAAATTAATTAATATTAATATTGTAATGAAAATTAAAAAAATCATTTATTTTGAATGTATTTTTTAACAAAAGGATCACTGAGTATAATGCTATAATCCCAAAAGTAGGAAATTTGAGTTTGTATTTTTTAAAGAAATTTATAGTTAGGGTATAATACACTAAATAGAAAAGATCTTACGACTATTGAATGAGATTTTCATTTGATGAGTGGAAATAATTCTGCCGAACCTTCCTTTAGCTGACTTGGGCCTAAGTGTTAATTTGGCCCGATCGATTTCACCCTGTATGGGTTTGAGTTTGCCCTCTTTCCATCATGATATTTAAATAAATAAAAAATTGATAATACATATTTTTTTGGTTATAAAATCGTGTAAAGACCAGTGAAGGAAGTGTGAACTATGCTGACTAATTATATGTTTTCTCTATTTGTTTCATGAATTTAATTTTCTCACAAAAATTTGTTTTTGTGTGATTATAGATTGATATCTCGTGCATGGGAGAAAGCTTGTTGCATATACAAACTTTGAAGCAAGTAAGAGACAGTATTTGGCTACCTAGATTGGTTGAATCTGTAAATTCAACAACTTTATCACTTGGAGATTTCCATGACATCACTATGAACCATTTAATGTCACTAAATTACCAAAAACATTGCATATTGAAATGAGATATATATGTAAGTAGGCAGCATTACCATTATTATTATTTCTACAACAACCTATTTTGATATCTGGATTCGCGCACGTGTTCATGCCTAACATCTTTGGGAGAAGTTCGATCCAATGCGTGTGTATATATAAATATAAATATAAAATACGAAAAAGGATTTTAGGGATGGTTAATTTGCTTACATGAACAAGAACTTATTCCCTCTAGTTTTATTTATTTATATTAATTATGATAAATCAGATGTATTAATTTTTATTGATAAAACTTTAATTCAACTATCACTTATTTTATAAAAGAAAAGGTACATTATTTTTTTAATAATACCTTGCAACCTTCTCATTGAATATTATATTGTTTCTTTCTAATAAAATACATAAAAGACGTTGCTAACCAAATCAAATGGGACACTTTTGCATTTTCTCCTTTCAACAATGAATTAGGAACCAAAAAGTTCACCACCTCACTCCCCCAATTTGTAGCATGCCATCCAACCCAAACAAAAATAATGTAAATTATAGAAAAATGTTGTTCAAAGATCAAATTTTGACAACCGACGCTATATGTTACATGAGTTTCAATTTTCCTCATTTGGTATTTTAACACTTGTACAATATAAATTAAAAGCAGAAATAACCATTGTTCTGTTTTCTTTTTAAAGATGGCCATTTTTCCTTAACATTGAGGTTGAAGAAGAAACTAAAAGCTATTGAATCTATTATAAGTGTTAACCATTTTGATTTTATTTTCCATATATAAATAAGATTATGTCAAATATAGCACGCAGAGGTCTCCATTATATAGTACATAATGCAAAATTAACAGATCTATTATCTAAGTGTTTGCTATAAAATGACCAAAGTCGTGTGATAAATGTTGCACTTACTCTTATTCAAGATAAAGTAAAGCTTAAGGCAAGTAATATAATATTCTTGCCTTATTATACTCTTTCTAATTTTCTTCCATGATTTGATAATGTTTTATTCAAGTGACTTTCATACAACTTTTTCTTGCAAGTCAAGGCACTATTGAAAAATGCAGAAGTCGCTTGTTTTTTTTTTATAGGGAGAATTTGTGCATGCTTTGGGAGGTGCTCTAGCAACTTCATCGCCCATTGACTTACTTGGACTATGATTGCGGACATCAATTGTTAATTTTAGGTTCAACGATGATTTTGTGAAATGGTTTTTGTTGGAAGTTGATGAACTGATTAAATTAATATATAATCACTCATAAGTTAACTATTAATTTGAAGATCAATTGTTAACATTATTTATTTTATGTAAGTTGTTCACTTTAGAGGAATTATATATGAGTTAAATAAATTTAAGTTTATTTAGTTTAATTCTTAAGATTTTTATATGTCGAGGCTCCACTTCGAATCCATAATTTTTCAGCTATTTATATTTAAGGTGTGTAAATCTATCTATTAATCCTAAATATGAAAAAGTAAATTAGAATTATGCAAATTGTTTTTGAAGTAGAACTCGGGTAGACCTAGTATAGTGACCTTAATGCATGACTTAGGATTTCAAGTTAAATGTCTCGCCTATTTGTAGAGTCGTGGCCTTACTATATATATATATTTCAAGTTTGATAGAATAAACATTTGTTAGCTCGACACATACCCCTTAACTAGTATTTAGATCATGAGCCATGATATTTGAATATTGAGTGTCCGTAGTATTTAGTTAACAAATTGAAGTATTTGATAGAGTTATGACGAACCACAAATGCAAACATAAAATGGATACGTTATATTACATATTTACTTTGATTTTACAATAACTACACGCTAAAATAATTGTATTGCACATTTAGTGAGTTTTATTCATCAACTTGGTTGGTTTAATTTAAATATATTATTATCATTCCTACTAAAAACACAATATAAAGAAACAAAAATGTTAACGAGTGATCGAAAAACACATGTTGAAAAAACAAATGTAGAAATGTCTTAAAAAATTTGTAATCAATTTTTAAAAAAAAATTAAGAAGCATATACTATAAATAAAAAACTATTTTACACTAACATCCAATGAGAACTTATAACTTGATTATATAAGATGGAGATATTGTAACTTTTTATTTAACGTCGGTGTAAAATTATTTTACACAATATATTGTCATTGCACTTACTTAAAAATTATTTTCTTCAACACAATTTCTACTTTAAATTTTTAACAAGTGCCTAAGTAGGGGTGAAATAGATCAACCCACTCTACAAGGACTTATGATCTAACTTACGATAAACTTATATCAAAACAAATTCTTTAAAATGTCATATTAAATATAAAAAAAAAATATTCAATGAAATATTTAATTTTATTAATATATTCGTTGGTTAATTAATTAAAAAAATATGGCTAAATATTTATTTAAAAATATTAATAAATTTTTAAATAAATTAATAGATTATAAATATCATAAAGATCATGTCTATAAAAAACCATAAATTTAAACCTTAAATTTTTTGACATTCTATATTTAAATCGTTAAAAGTTTAGTTTGGCTTCACATAATTCCACTCTATGGTAGCAACATCCATTAGAAAAAAATCATTTAAGATTGCATCAAAGGGAGACAATATAATGCCAATGCAATGTTCAAATTCAATCATGGTGATGGTAATAAATAGCAGTCAATGTCCATTGGGCGATAATAATGTATATTAGCTCACAAAGTTGAACACATGCAAACAAATATAATAAGTGCAGTTTGAACACGTTACTACTAATCAAGGACATTCCAAATTCATTTTACATAAATTAAACCAATTATAGATCTAAATAATCAAGGACATTCCAAATTCATTTTACATAAATTAAACCAATTATAGATCTAAAGGAATTTGTTTTGTACAATATCACCCTCATGTGGGGGTGGGTGTTAGTTGGACAACAAAACCAAAACAGATCGGTAGGAAGAGATCCTCTGAGCACGTTGTAAGACACATCTATTTTGAGTCATTTTAATTATTTATTTTGTAATTATTTTGAATGTGATTGTTTTAGTTATTATATGAGTATTATATTTCTATTTAATAATTTTTTTATTAGGTATTTTAAAATAATTGTACTATTGTTAAAATATTTTTGAAAATAAATATTAGTGTAATTTTGAAATGTATAAGTGTGTGTACATTTTATTTTAGTGTGATACACATTTATAATAGTGATTATTTATTTGATAAAAATTATTAAAATAAATAAATAATTAAGAGAAAGGAATTAGTCAAATGGGTGTGACCCATAAATGAGTTAGACAAGTGATAATTAGTATAGTAGCTATATGCTAACAAAATGGAGGGAATAGAAAGAAAAAAAAAAGTGTGCCGTAAAAAGATATGAAAAACGGCAAGCTAGAATACTAATAAACATTACTGTGAAGAAAATTCGATACCGACAGTAGATGGTTGTACAGAGGAAAATTACTTTAATTTTATTCAAAATTTAGTATCTTATTTTTACAATTCAACTTGTTTACTAATATACTTTTTATAGTAGTTTTATATTTTCTTTGAATCAATTTAATATATTATTGATTTAAAGTGTTAATCTTGAAATTTAATTGATTAAAGTATCCGTTTTTGATAGAAAACTTATGCTTACAAATTAAATTATTGATTTTACGATGAATCACTGATAGAAAACTTAATTTTCTGCAAAGACAAATATAAATAAAAGCCTCAGCCATGTTTTGATCAATAGATAAATTTTTATTCATTATAAATTTAATGTGATAGATTAAAATATTTAATTTGAGTCTTTTATCGAATAGAAATTGAGACTTTGAATAAATGTTAATCTATGAAAAATAAAACAAAATAATAATAATAATAATAATAATAATAATAATAATAATAATAATAATAGTTTTAATCAGTAATGTGTAGAAGTAAGTCTTAATCGATTAAAAAAAATAACTGTTACAATTTTAAATTGTTAGGAACAATTTCTAGCACTCTACAGTGAAGGAATATTTTTCTTAAAACTTTTGGAGATAAATTAAGAGCTTTGTTATTATTTTTATTTTTGTAATGGTTATATTATCCAAATAATACTTAATTTATAAATTAAAATTGTATATTTTGGTTGATTTGAGATTGTAGTAATATATAATGATGATAATTGTCAAATTAATTAAATAATTTTTTATGGTTTTTTTAATTTTAAATATGCATGTATTTCGAAGAAGAAATTTAAGGAAGTATATTAATATACAATTAGAGATCTCGATATATTTTTGTCGTAATATTATATTTATTACTAGAATTTTCTATTAACTTTTAAAGTTGTGACTAGTGAATAAATTATTAATTGGTTATAAAATAAGTTTAATAAAAAGAATAATTTTTTTGTTATTTTTATAATTTTGGTTAGTTGAAAAAGATGAGGTTAAGAATATGACACCCCATGACAAGTTTAGCAAAAAAATAACTGAGAAACCAAGCAAGAGTGAAAAGGCTGAATATAAAATGAAGGGAAAAGCGTAGGGATAACATGACAACAAATTATCATGAAACTCACGCTTCAAACGATAAAGTGTGTCCCACCTTCCATTTTTCGGTTCAATCCCCTTCCATTTCATTCCGGTTATAATTTATAACTTTATCAAAGTGTGGTATAGACAAATTTAGATGCTAAGTGAAAGTTGGTAGACTAGTAGCTAGATCCGATATCTTTGCTATTAATGGTCGCTTCATTCTCAAAATACATTCATTAATGTGCACTTAAATTAGAAGGATTTTAAATTAAAAATCAATTGGTTAAAACTTTAATCAAAATAATTGTCGGATAATTTAAAACTTAAAACTTATGAAAAATCTCCTTGAAATTAATCAAAATTTATACTAGGAGGGTTGGAAGTAACGCGCTAGAGAGAGGAGAGTGAAATTGCGAAACATCATTTTCCATGGGACCAACGTCCAAGAAAGACAGACCTATTGGGTTGAGAATTGAGACAGCCTCATTGGGTTTTCCGCAGCTTTTTTATTTATTTTAATAAATAACTTCCGTTCTTGTCGTTGCTGGTTGATTAAGTACTCTCTCCTTTCTATCACTCACTTGTCTTCAAAGCCTCAACATCATTCTCATTTCTTTACCTTTCTCTTCTCAATATCTAACACTGTTTTTGTTCTGTTTCATCTTCCCGAACACACGAGATGACATCTTGTTTAATTTTATCAACCACCAATGCCTTAGTAGGATCTATCATTTTCAATTTCGGTGTTGTCCCTTGTTTATCTTGCTACAATGCAGGTTCTTGTCATTTTCGTTAAACATTGCCTCCTATGGGTTCAAGAATGTTGCCTTCCAAGTTTCTTCTTGAGATCTTGGAATTTTTTCCTTCATTGTTTTCACCTTTTTAGTGTTTTTTTCAGAACCTCTTTGACTGGTCGCTATGCAATTAGGTAATTTTCACTTTGGTTTACCCCTTTTCAATGTTCTTATACGTCCCATTTTCTTTTTTATTACAATGTACAGGAAATTTGTGATTCAACTGATCTGTATTACAATGCTATCTTGTTATTTTTCTCACTCTTTAATTCTCAAAATTATAACATGGTTCAAAATAGTCTATAATTTTCGTGAATCCACAAATATACCTCGAAATTGTAAAATGGCATCTAATAGAAATATAGAAATTAATTACAAATTAGTAGTTAGTTGCTAGTTTAGGAATGCATGTAAATAGACTTAATGTAATCACTTTGTAACTACTATTCCCATTTGTAGCATTTTTATTTTGATCACTATGAAATACTTTTAGACTTTCTCTCCTCCTTCCATGTATGTCATGTTTCTTACCATCATTCAAAATAGTCCCTTAGTTAACTTATTTCATTAGAGACTATGATATAACACATTAAGTGAATATGTCACATGTCAGATTAATTCTACATCAATGTCAACTCACTAGAGATTTATTTCCCTAAAAAATTTAGTTCATCTTAGGGATACATTTTTCTGTAATTACAATTTTACAAGGAATAGTTATTAGCAAATTAGTCCTTGAGAGACCAAAATTTAATAGGCAAATTAGTCTATGGTGTGGTCACATCAATGTGGGATAAAAGTGAAAGGGTCAATAGAAGTTATCAAAGGGACTATTTTGACTGATGTATACAATTTCAACACCAAATTTTCTACTGACTTTAATAGGAAATGTTCCCAAATATAGTATTTTCATTTTATTGTAATTGGGACATGAAAGAATGCTAATAGAATTTGGAGATATGGATTAGATTACTTTTAGGAAATGCTCAAATATTTACTTGATCGAGACATTTATATATAAAGATTTATCTAATCCACGGTAACATATAAATTAGGTTTTCTGCAAAATGGATTGGATTCATCGCCAGGAAAAAGTCTGGATGGAAGTTTCAGGAAGTCTAGCTCTGGTGTGTACTGATGTTTTTTCTGTTAATATTTCTCTAGAATTGAAAATATTTATTGACTAAACCATTCTTTATCTCCTCTCACATTTTCTAATGAATTGGCTGATTTTCTTAATGAAAAATGATATCAATATCTTTGTGTTGAAGAAACTGTACACGGACCGGATAATGCTTCTTAAGTAAGTTATAATTGAACTTCAATATAATATGAAGTTTATGGTTTGAAAATTGTTAACAAATGTGCGTAGAAAGAAAATTTTGATGATACACATGTTTGGTGTTGTGCATATCCTCAAATACATCAGGAGTAATTTAATAGTTTTTACACATTGTATGTAATGCACCGAATTTTAGTTTCATTCAGATAATGTCTGAAGTATCCGGGTTCAAACTCTGGTTGAAATAAATAACCTTTGGCATGATTTTACTTACCTTTATGCCAAACTTCATATTACTAGGGCTCCTTTTCTCTGGAAATCTGAGGGTTTAAACCAAAAAATTATTTGGAGAATCCAAGCATATGTTTCTAGGTTCTGTCTTGTCTGCCTTTGTTTGGTTCTGTCTTATCAGTCTGTGCTTGGAAGTAGCTTAACCAAGTAAAAGTATGCTGTCCCCCTCCCCCACAAGAAAAATATTTGCTAATAAATAGTTGTAACCATTTTTTTATGAATATAGACATATAGTAACACAGTTTTCTTATATGTCAGTTATTTCTGCTAGTACTGTCTCTGGTGCATCAGGGTTGAGCAAGTCTGTTCCTATTTCCAGAAGAGTGTTAAAGGGTCTCAAGGAACATGGAAGGAAACTGGTTGATCTGGAGTTATTCACAAAATATCTTGAGGAATGGGTCATGGAGAATCTAAATAGTGATTCAGCAGATGGAATGCATGGTTTTAGTCCTCTCTTTACAATCGATGAGTTGCGCAAACTCGATTTAGCGTTAGAGGGGGTTCCACTTCAGCAACTAGTCCGTATGCCCGTATTCTCTGATGTTTCTGAAGAGCTTATTGAAGATCAGTATCTAGCTGTAGAGGATTTCCTGCATGCCGTTATCATTGGCCTCTGGCGTACATTTTGGCATAAAAGTGGACCATTACCCATATGTGTATCATGTCCCTCTTATCCTGGCTCGAAGTTCAATAGCATTGAAAAAGCAATATCAAGAAGTAGGCTGAGGGAAATGCGCGGTTTAGCTTTGATATCGAAGACATCAAATGATTCGAAAATTAAATGGGATCAAGTGGTTGAGTTTGCCATATTCAAGCCAGAAATATCGTTGGACAATGCTTTGAGAGTATCAGCCAATACTATCTGTGAAGCTCTCTTTTATGGTTTTCATGTTCTTATTTCTCGTAGTTTGAGCAAGATTACTTCGGTCAACAGTGATTCTGTTTTCCTTTTAGTTCTAGATTCTAGGTGTGGAATGGTGATAAAGTTCAGTGGTGACCTTGGAAAACTTGATTTATTGAATTCAAGCAATCCGTATCTATCTTTGGCTGAATGGATCAAAACTTATGCCGAAATTTGTATCACCCCGGTCGAACCAATATGGAATCAAATAGGAAATGCAAACTGGGGGGATATAGGAACTCTGCAGATACTATTGGCAACTTTCTACTCCATTGCTCAATGGAACGGACCACCACGAAAGTCAGTTGCCTCATTGATCTCAGATCATAGTTTCCGCCTTCAGAAGCGCCGGACAGAATGCTGCATAATCGAGTCCGAAAAGGCGCTAGTGCCTTATTATGGCTCAGCTGATCATCAAGCAGTAGAGATTGTTGAACTTGATCAAAAAGAATTCTTTTCCAACAACCGAGCCTCGCGGCTGATGCTCAAACACGGTGACATATTGGTCTTGAATGATCCACAGCAGGGACAGAAAAGTTTCCAAATTCATGAATTTCTAGTGGGAGGGAACTATTATCTCTATAGTGCTGTTTGTATAGATCATCCCTCAGAATTACTGTCTTTATACGTAGGCGCGCATCCATCAAGACTTGAGCCTTCTTGGGAGGATATGAGCCTTTGGTATCAAGTACAACGCCAAACAAAAGTTCTTAACATTTTGAGAAATCAAGGAATCTTGAGCAAATATTTACCCGAAATCGTTGCTTCTGGTAGGATTGTACATTCTGGTCCTTGCAACAAAGAAAGTCCGGGCGGAAAATGTGATCATCCATGGTGTGGAACTCCAATACTCGTGACATCTCCGGTAGGAGATCCATTATCATCAGTAGTTGCTAATGAAGGGTTATTTTCAGCCGATGAAGCAACACGCTTATGCCGAGACTGTCTTGCTGCTCTAAGAAGTGCAGCTATAGCTAATGTCCAGCATGGTGATATTTGTCCAGAAAACATTATACGCTTTGTCGAAAAACAAGGCATTAGAAACCACATCCACCAACACCAAGCTATGTATGTTCCAATATCTTGGGGCCGCGCTGTGTTGGAAGATAGAGATAGTCCTGCTATAAATTTGCAATTCTCATCATCTCACGCACTTCAACATGGGAAGCTATGTCCTTCATCGGATGCCGAAAGTGTTGTATACATTCTCTATTTTATTTGTGGAGGGACTATGAGTCAACAAGATTCTATTGAGTCTGCTTTACAATGGAGAGAGAATAGTTGGGCGAACCGATCGATCCAACAACATCTCGGTCGGGTTTCTGCACTATTGAAAGCATTTGCTGATTATGTGGATAGCTTGTGCGGTACTCCATATCCTGTTGACTATGATATATGGTTGAAAAGGTTGAACAAGGCAGTGGAAGGTTCAGTTGATCATAAAGGTAAAATGATTGAAGAAGTTGCCATAACATTGAGATTAGAGGATGCTGCTGAGTCTTCAGGAGCTTCTGGCCATTAATTTGATTCTTGAGGGCTTGTTTTTGTTTTGGTGATTTGGTTTTTTTTTTTTTGTATATTGCAATTGGTGAATTCATATGCCTTTTATTTTTTTAGGACTTCAGATTCTTAGTACTATTGTTTTGTTCTTCGACAACTTCTAGGTATATTTTGGAGTGTTTACTGGTTTTTATTTAACAAATCATTATTACAATTTCATGTCAAAATTCACATATGAATTCAAATTTACAATGCTGTATATTTTGGGCATAATTATTTACGGTAAGTAGAACACTCGAATGCAGAAAAAAGTTTGGAAAAAACAAAATCAATCAAATCAGTTCCTAAAATTATGTAACTTAATAAATATTAACTATGTCCTGAACAAAGGAATTTGACTTATGGTTATATTTTGATAAATTTAATGACTAATTTGTCATATGGTTATAAATTGAAGGATAAAAAAATCTATTTCATCATTATTTATATGCACAATATTAAATATTTTAGTTGATTAATTAACTATTTTACATTCATTAATTATTTATCAAATTAATTCTATAAATTTATATAATTATTGATGTAATTTATTTTCTCAATTATCAATATCATTTGAATTATTATTTTTTATTCATCTTTTATTAAAGTTTATCTTTATTATAAGATCTTGTGATCAAAAACTTACAAATTAAAAAAGAAGTTATCGAATGTTTTTCTTTATTATAAGATTTTACTATCAAACTCACAAATATTAAAAAAGAAGTTATGGAAGTAATAAATTTATTAAAAGTGTCGACTCTTCCTCCATATTCTCTCCCGAATAAAATATTAACAAAAATATAATTAAAAAATTAATATATTTAAATTTAAATTAAATATATCAAATTTTAAATTAACAATTTTATTTATATTTTATTTCAGATAAACTACAAGCGTAGATCTATTAAAAAGGATGGAGTAATTTCTGCGAACCGAAATAAAATAATATATAAAAATAATTATGTGCGCATTGTTAAAGAATGTTAGTTAACTTCATATATTTTTTATCTGTAATAAAAAAATGATCGTTTCTAAACAATCCTCACATTTCTTAAATTTTCTAAGAGAAAATGGTTTATGAAAACCATAATCGAAATATATTTTCGAAAGCAAGTGTTATAGTATGTTATGTTACCAACCCATTTTTTGAACTGTTTGCATCCTTCTCAAACTGTTTCAAGAGTTTCATCTCAACCGATTGAAAGACAAATGCATCTATCGAGTAACATGTCATCTTTATTATGCTAGCAATAAGTGAAAGGCATCGTTGATAAAACTTCGGATGGAGTAAGAAAATGGAACATATAATTGGTGGACCCACTTGTTGAAAAAGAAAATAAAAAGACAAAGGAAATCGTGGTAATATTTAATTAGGCAAGCTAGTAGTACATTACACAGAATGGAGTGAATTTATTTAATGTAGCCTTGAATTGATTCAACAAAGCTTGGTACAAAAGCAACGACGACGGAAGCCTATGCAATTACCACCAGAGAAACCTTCGTTCCTGCAAACAATTGCACAGTTATGGTCACCAACACATGGCCCTTTGAATCCGTGGCTCTGTGACTCACACACTCTTCCCTCTGCAGTCTTCATCACCATTTCTGCTGCAATTTCATTCATTCATTCAAATTAATTAATTACTAATTAGTATCACAAAAACATAAACAAGTGAGAGAAAGAGAGTGAATGAGAATGTTAAATTACGTGAGGCAAAGGCAATGAAGAGCAAGATGAGCAGAGCAAGTGATTTCCTCTCCATGAATGTTGTATAAAATAAAATCAGTGAACCGAATGTGAGTGTTATCTTAGAGGGAAGTGTGCTAATAAATAGTAGTAGTAATTGAGGGTGTTAGAGTAATTAATTAAGCGTGCGGGGTGTGTCAGATAAAATATTGAAAATAATAAATATTTTATCTAATCTCGTGACCTGAGAGACAGTAGTCTGAAAAGTGGGAATGGTTGATATATGTGGATCATAATTTAAGACATTGGTAATGGTTGGTTGGTTAATAGTGAAAAACACAGATCAGCAGACTCACATGCTCACCTGCATGCCTGCTCTGCTTGACAGTCTTCTTCAGTGGTGACCGGTTGGCGACATTGTCGTACAATAAGAGCGTCTTCAATATCACATTTTCATTTATTTTTTCTATTAAAATTAATATTTATTTTTTAAAATTGATAAAAATAAATAAATTGATCAACAATATTATAATTTAAATTTATTGAATTTTAAAAAGATGGATATACGAATAAACTTTAAATACTCATATTAAAAACATAAAATTATAAAATATTATAAATGTGATATAGAACTTACAATATGACATAATTGAATGAATTTATAAAACAAAATTAAAGTCTACAGATATCACAAATTTAGAAAATAAAATATATATATATATATATATATATAAAAATATGACTAAGACATTAAATCTTAATGAAATCTACAAATATGATACACCTAAAATTTTAATAAATAAAATTATAAGTCATCTCATTTATTTACATATAATACTTATTTTTCATTAAATGTGAGACTTAATGTATGTACTTAACTTATCAACAAGAATCTCTCATCCTTAAAAGAATACCGTGGGATGAGGCTATAATTATTACTCTCTTTATCTTAAAAAAAATATATATTAATTTGACTTATTTAATTTATATTAAAAAATGATTATCAATATTTTAAGACATAATTTAAATTGTAGATGTAATTTTTAAGTAGAGTTATTAAAAAAAAAAACACAACTCCTAGATCCTCTTAATTAAAAAAAATTTTGAAAACATATTATAAATAAAAAAATTAAAAAAAAAAATTTGTCAAAATTCATTTTTTTTTTTAATTAGGTCTATATGTCTACTAAACCCGCAAAATTTTAGAAGACTTTTAGTGTTGAGGACTTTCTTTTTGGGGTATTTAAAATTATAAAAAATTTTGACTCCTCTAACATGTGAATTGGGATCAATAATTAAGAAATTTTTTAAATTGACAACTCTACTTTTAAATAATATTTATACTCCGTCACCAAAATATAAAAGACTATAAAAAAGTAATCATTTTACTAAATTATTATTCTTAATTATTAATATATTTTCCACTACAATAATTGCAAAAAATAAGTAATTATTTAGAAATATGATATAGTACATAATAATAATCGAAAGTATAGTTGTAAAAAATTAATTAAAGTCATATTCAAAATTGATAATTATATTTATTTTGAGGTAATTTTCAAATTAAATGACACTCATTTGTTAAACGAATGGAGTATTATAAAAAAAATGTCCCTAACATAAGCATTATTTCAAATTACTGAATGCATTTATCAAAAGCAAGACATTTAATTACAAAAGTTATTTTATGAAAATCAACACCTAAAATTCATTATATATTTTTTTCTTAATGTATGTAAACAAATATTGGATGCTATAAAAAGAGACGAATGTACGAGGGAGGCTGTTAAGGATGTAGGTTCTGGCAATTTTGGGGTTGCTAGGCTTATGAGGAACTCGTCGCCATGAAATACATCGAGCGTGGTCACAAGGTTTCTTCCTTTTCTTTTATTTAATATATCTAATTTAATTTAACCCTCCTTTCAATTTTTTAATGATTTATCACAACCCTTTAATGTTTGATTGTTATTAAGTAGTTTAATAGATGGTGTTTGTAATAATTCTGTGATTTAATTTAATTTTAAAACATTTTTTTATTTATCACAACCCCATTAATGTTTGATTATATTAATTTTTGCAATAGACGATGGATTTAATAATTCAGTGATTTAATTTTACTTTATAACTCATAATTTAGCCCTTGTTGAAAAATAATTGATCAAAAGGATTCTATTTGTTGTTGCCGCCCCTTTAAGTTACTGTCTTGTATTTAATAGATTAATAAATGAAAGGTTTCTATTTTTATAATGTCTGCACTTGTTGTCCATATTAATAAATTTGAATTCAAAATTTCGGAGTTGGGTTAATTTTTAATAATAATTATATCATTTCATTTATAAATTAAAAGTTGAATTAAATTAAAAATTAAAACATTTGTTAATAAATAAAATAAATATTTAATGTAGAAAATATAATTTTTTTAACATTTCGAGATATTTAATATATCTTCACCCAATATTATTATCCTTAAGAAAAATGGTTTATAAATGTAGTTTATTAAGAAATACATTTTTCAATTGAAAAATTCAAACATCAGTTTAAAGTGGAGATGACATGCATTTTACTTATGTCCCAAAAACTTGTCTTACAATTTTTATTATTTTTTGTATTTTATAAAATACATTATTATGTGTTATATATATAAAAATATTTAAATTATAATTTAATTTATAAATAAAAATATACTAAATTATAAATATTAATATTATTATATTATATTTATGTGCTGAATTCTAACTTAAAAAATTATAATTCAGTGAATTTATTTTAATGATATTTACTTTTTTTTAAAATATTTATATATGCGGCTCTATTTGTGATGAATCGCAATGAAATACTTATTAATTTTGAAGTATCCAAACTTTATAAACTTTGACACTATCCTTTGGAAGTGTCGATGTATCCCATCAATGTCGCTTGTCAACATAATGAGATGCTGGCATATGACGCAATCAATTAATCCTACGTGAGAAAGCTGCCCTGTAGTATGATCATCACATTTACATAAAGTTTATGTCAATTACTAAAATCTACAAAAAGACAACAAATATTTTAAAAACCAAAATTTATGTGGAATTACAAATGTCTTAATTTTTTTAAAAAAATTTATATTTAAAAAACGATTAAATCAATGAAAATTAAAATATATTTAGTTAAATATTTTTTAAAATATATCAATTTAATTTATCAAACATTCTCTTATACAATATATGGTATATATTGAAAAACATTCTCTTATACAACATATGGTATATATTGAAATTGACATATGTAAGTAAACCATACGGTCCACTAATGTGGTCATAATGAGTTGATTTAACATTTATTAAAACTTAAAACAAAATTTAGGATAAAGTTTTTGAAAAAATAGTGACTTTTCTAGTATTAATAACAATATATTATAATGTTTTTAAAATTCTACTTTTTCTCTTTCTTTTTTACTGAAATTCTGATTTTTGATATACAATGTGTTTTAATTAAATACTTTAATAATTATATCTTTTTATAATTGTAAATTTTTTACTTGCAGTACTAAACTTTTTTCAAGATTAAATATACAGGTTAATTGTTTTTTTAATTACAGTTTTAGTAATTTTATTTTTTGTTAATTTATGAAATTAATTTTTATTAATTTTAAAAATTAATAATTTTGATTAATTTATCTATTTTTTATTAAATAAAACATTACAATATATTTTAAATAATATGATATATGTTACGATGACGTAGAATGATTAATCCTATGAAATTATAATAAAATATTATAAAAATTCCAATTTTAATTTCATAAAATTTTTTATATGTATAATTTAATTAATAACTTGTGAATATTTAATTTATTTCGACGTTGTATGACATATTATTTATAATTAAATTAAATTATATATGACACATCGTTTAAAATATATTAAATTATTATAATTTAAAAATTAAAATAAGAAAATAAAATTATCTATTGTTGAAATAAATAAATTAATTTCAAAATCAACAAAAATAAATATCAAAAACTGCAAATAATGTTGCTATTTTAGGTCGGTGTTGAGACCGTTGGATTTAATGCCACGTGGTTAAGTAAAAAGGATTCGGAGGTGAAGTTGATGCACACCATTGTTTGATGATGATAGGAAGTTGGAGATCATGAAGCAGATATGAATTGCAGCACGCTTTGATTCCAACGAGGACGAGGACTCTCCAATAAAGTTGTATAGTTATTACATTAGAGGTAACATAAAGCTAAATAAAATGTTTTTTAAATTAGTTTTTTATTTTAAAAATTAATAATTTTGTTTTTTTAGATTATTGAAATAAAAAATAATATTTTTTTAATTTAATTTAAATTATGTGACATATAATTTTACAATTTAAAATTATAGAAATATTTAATTATTCATATATTATTAATTGAATTAAAAATATAAAAAAGTTAAATTTAAATTTAAATTTTTATTGTATTTTATTTTAATTTTATAAATATTATTTATTTTAAATTATCTTATCATATACTATGTTATTTTAAATATTTTGTATAATCATTTTTTAATTATAAAAATCATAGAAAGATATTAAAATTGTTAATTTTTAAATAAAAATATTAATTTTATAAATAAATAAAAATTAAAAAGTTAAAATTAAAGTTAAACTTAAATAAAAAATGAAGATGAGAGAGAAAAAAATAAAGCGAAAAATAATGTATTGTAGAGCTGTGTTAGAAAAAATTGTATTAGTGGAACCAAATCCCGTTAGAGAGAAAGATCAACTAATATATATTAAATTAGAATGTTGATATTATTTATTATTAATTTTTTAACTGTACCTTAAAAAATGTATTAATGAGTTTTTCTGAACTATAGTGTAAAATGTTAAATAAAATTTAATCTTTATATTATCGATCATTTAAAACGGTTAAATTATTAATAATATTTGATTTTTGTTAAAATTATTCATAAAACTTAATAATTAATTATAATTTATTAATTATATAAAATATGTTATTGCACAAAATATTTGGGAGAGCCGGAGAGCGTCAAGTATTAACTGAAATATTATAATTAGAATTTTTAAAAGTCATATAGTTTTTTTAGAATATCACACAATTCATATATAGTAGACAAGTTGAAAAAAAAATTAGAATTTTAATTTTCAAGTCGCATAATTTTCACAAATCACACAACTCACACAATTCAATCAAATAAAATATATCTATTTTATAATTTTCATCTTTATAAAAAAAATTCTTCTTTTTTTAAAACATGCATCAATTTTTGTATGTTTAAATATCGTGTCACTTCTAAAAAATACACATATTAATTAAAACAATTTACAATTAAAAAATAGTATCACGCTATATCATATATCAATGATTAACATGAAAAATCTTGTTAATAGTTAATAGTTGATTCAAAATTAATTAATTTATCATTCTCTATCATATAGTTTATGTATATACAGATGTTTGTTCTATTAATTTTATTAGTATAAATTCTAAAAGAGATAAAACAAATATAAAAAGAGGTACATAAATGGAGAAGAGAGAGACAAAAATTACTCAAAATCAGAATTTAAGGATATTTTAATAAATAATATATAATTAGTTATTATATATATATATATATATATATATATATAAAGAAATTAAAAAATATAAGGGGTGGCAGCTACCCGCTCCTAAGAAGATCCGACAGTGATTACAGTATATGCAGATTAAATTATTTCAAATAAATTTATTTCATGCAATATTTTTGTAATGGTGTCTGATTAATGGCCGAATAAAAATTAATGGAGACGGTGCTATTATCAACCATGGTGCTACTGCACCGTATAAGGTATATATGGCTTGTGACTAGTTTGAGAATTTTATCTTTTGAATATGTTTCTTCTCTTGGTGTTTACTCCATTACGTTGACATACTTATGAACTATTTTAAAGAGATTTGGAGCTAGCTTTTACTCGAGGTTTCAGATTACTTGATATTGAGTATGATTCATAGGTAGATGTACCCTTAATTTGTGATGAATGTAGCTTCAATTCTTCAAACATTTTTTTTACACAACTGTCTAATTAAATCACATCAAAATACCACTCAATAACAAACTCAAGAGCAACTAGGGGCTCCAACCCAGCTCCTCCCAACACACAGATTTATGTGTATTTACATTTAATGAAAATGTATGCATATAATTTATTTTTACAGAATATTTAATTAATTATATATAATTATATTATTTGGATATTATCATATATAATTAAAATAAATTTAATTTATTTACTTTCTGTCTCACAATTAATGTTAATTTTGCTCATTATATATATACATATATATTAAAATATGATTATAAATAAAAAAAATATTATTTTATTATTTTATTAAATTATTATTTTTAATTATTAGTGTATTATCTACTATTATAAATGTAAAATAAAATTAATGTTTTAGAAGTAGTATATATATTAATAATTGAAAAAAACAATTAACGTTACGAAAAAAAATTAGCCTCTATTAATAGACTTATAAATTCGTCCTCGATATTATTGTTAAGTTAGTTCATAAAATATATCTGGAAACATAAGATAAAGTAATTTGATTAGACACACACTACAAAAATTTTATAATATCAAACATATATAAATATGCCTACCTATAAATACCTTTTTGACGGGTGTAAATTTTGTAATGTATAGAAATTGATCTTTAATTTATGATTTCACTGCTTAAAAAATTATAATAACAAATAAGATATTATAAAAAATAAAAAATAAAAACAGTAAAGGCAAGCCCATTATTGAATAAAGTAATTCTGATAGATCCAATAGCAATGAACACTGGCACTTTCATAATCCAGACACAGTGCTCAGAAAACCTCTGAACGATATAAAACACACGTAGCCGACAAATACAACCATTCCATTTCATTCCATTCAATTCAATTCATATATTCCCATCATAACCATACTTTCTCTTTTTCTCTTTTCTACCCATCCAAACAACGTATAATCTCTCTTTCTTTTTCCCTGTCTTTCTACGTCCCCCAAATTACGATACAACCGTCTGTTTCCTTGAAAGCGACCACTTTTCCACACCCTTTTCATCCAATTACATCTTTCAATACAATGCTTTTCTGATTCTATTCAATCCCATTCTTTTCATTTTCTTAGGTTGGTGAATTTTTGGGTATTCATTTCATTAATCACTATGGACAAGTACGAGGCTGTTAAGGATTTAGGTTCTGGCAATTTTGGGGTTGCTAGGCTTATGAGGAACAAGGTCACCAAGGAACTCGTTGCCATGAAATACATCGAGCGTGGTCACAAGGTTTCTTCTTTTTCTTTTTTCTTTTTTTAATATATCTAATTTTATTTAACCTTCCTTTCAATTTTTTGATGATTTATCACAACCCTTTAATGTTTGATTGTTATTAAGTAGTTTAATGGATGATGTTTGTAATAATTCAGTGATTTAATTTTACTTTAAAACATTTTATTTATTTATCACAACCCCTTTAATGTTTTATTATTATTAAGTAGTGCAATAGACGATGGATTTAATAATTCAGTGATTTAATTTTACTTTATAACTCATAATTTAGCTCTTGTTGAAACAGAATTGATCAAAGGATTCTATTTGTCGTTGCTGCCCCTTTGAGTTACTGTCTTGTATTTAATAGATTAATAAATGAAAGGTTTCTATTTTTTTAACATTTGTTATGTAGTAATTCTAAGGTTTTTAGTTTTTACCCCTTCCAATTTCAGATTGATGAGAACGTGGCAAGAGAGATCATGAATCACAGGTCCCTTCGGCATCCGAATATTATTCGTTTCAAGGAGGCAGGGATTTACTTCTTTTATATGTGTTGGTTTGGTTGTTGAGTATTACATATGGTGAATTATGAGATCATGTTTCAATATGATTTTGGTTTTGCAGGTGATTTTGACTCCCACACATTTAGCAATAGTGATGGAGTATGCAGCCGGAGGAGAACTCTTTGAGAGGATATGCAATGCTGGAAGGTTTAGTGAAGATGAGGTTCATTGCTTCACATGTTCTTTTTCGAATTTTCTCCATTATTTAACTTCATTGGTTTTGTTTTCTTGCTCTGTCTCACTTTTTTTTTTAATTGATTGTTCAGGCCAGGTATTTCTTTCAGCAGCTGATCTCAGGTGTCCATTTCTGTCATACCATGGTAGATTCGTGCTCAAGTTCGAAGTAAATAATTGAAATTTCAGATACTCGTAGTGAGAACTTATGCTTTTAATCTTCTTTTTACAGCAAATATGCCACAGAGATCTGAAGCTAGAAAATACCCTTTTAGATGGAAGTCCTGCACCCCGCTTAAAAATTTGTGACTTTGGTTATTCGAAGGTATTATAATTAGTATCATTGAGCTTAAAAGTTCTAAATAGTACTTTATGTCACTGTTATAGTTTTCAGCTTGTTTGTTATTTGCATGTAGTCATCTTTGCTCCATTCACGACCCAAATCAACTGTTGGAACGCCGGCGTATATAGCACCAGAGGTTCTTTCTAAGCGGGAGTATGATGGAAAGGTAATATGTTTTCCCCATGCATTGGATTGGCTCTTCAGAGTTCCTTGCATCTGATTCATTTATATGTTGGATCTTAACTTCACCTTTCAATTATGCTAGGCAGGAATGAAGTAGATTTTGATTTTTTAATTGTATCCAATATTATAGGATTTCTTTTGCTTGAACTAATGTACTAATGATTCAATATTGTTTTTCTGTTCTTAATGTTGTTTTAGATGGCTGATGTATGGTCATGTGGGGTGACTCTTTATGTCATGCTGGTCGGAGCATATCCCTTTGAGGACCAGGATGACCCTAAAAATTTTAGGAAAACAATTCAGGTTCGTTTCCTCCTTTTAGATACATGCGGATTTTCGTAATATTTCTTATGTTGTTTCCTTATCATTTTTATCCCTGTTTCTTATCCTCTTCTACAGCGGATAATGGCCATTCAATACAAAATTCCTGATTATGTTCACATATCTCAAGATTGCAGACACCTTATCTCTCGTATTTTCGTTGCAAATCCATTGAGGGTATGTTATGTTGCTTAATCAGCTAGTCTTTTTCGCTATTATTTATTGCAATGCGATTAAACTATCTAGCATTTCAGATCATGAATGCCTTAAACATATGTAAGTATGATGAATATGATTCCTTGTCGTGTCAATCATCGCAAATCATTTTTCCTAATGAACGCGAAAGAAGCTTTTTGGTAATGTAAACTTTAATTATTGGCTGACAGCCACATCTAAGGAAGAAGTTTCCCCCAGGCTCTCTATATTATATTCATCATCTGGTTAATTCCTTGTTAGTGGATAGATAAGATTGGAGTGTTTCCATTTCTCTTATTTTCGACCTTTCCATCTATCTTGTGTCTATGAGAACATGAATTTGGTCTTCTTTTCTCTTCCTTCTTTCCATATCAACTTGCTGAGCATTAGTATATAAGTGTAAGGACATTATGAAATTGAGGCATATACAATTTAAATAAAAGTTTTATCAAATTATATGCATAAATTTAATGATTCCAGTATTATTTTTTTCATAAACATACAAATCTTTGTTTGAGAGTTGATACACTTATGGTAGTTGTGTTCTGAAATTTAGGTGCCATTACATAATCCATCTAATTGTGCTTTTGGTTACTGGTTGTAAATTAAAATATTTATTGGACTTGTAGTTATAGTTGTTTTACTTCTTTTCCATTCTATTTTTCTCTATGAAGCACATATACCTCTGGGATTAGGTGTGTCGCCGTGTCTGACATGCGTCGCTGTCCGACATCCGTATGACATTCGGCATATTAGGACTCATTTAATTTATAACAACCTAACTGCTAGGCCATATTCTTTATTGTTTACAGAGAACTACTATTAAGGAAATCAAGAACCACCCATGGTTTTTAAAGAATCTTCCAAGGGAGCTAACAGAAGCAGCTCAAGCTATGTATTACCAGAGAGAAAATCCAAGCTTTCATCTACAAAGTGTGGACGACGTAATGAAAATTGTGGGAGAGGCAAGAAACCCACCTCCAGTATCCAGACCTGTCAGAGGCTTTGGCTGGGAAGGAGAAGAAGATGAAGCTGCAGAAGATTTGGAAGCAGAATTGGAGGTGGAGGAAGAGGAGGACGAAGAAGACGAGTATGATAAGAGGGTCAAAGAGGTTCATGCAAGTGGTGAATTCCAAATTAGTTAAGCACTCATATCCTTGTGGACTTGCAAAAATAATTTTTTTAGAAGACACCTTTATTTTATATGTTGTGTACACACTAGAAGAAGTCACCCATTCATGTATATTATTATCATGACTCTAGTATTTTTGTACGACGGATGCAAAGTGTGAGGACAATATTAGTCTCATTTCGTTCTGAATCTGCCGTGTTTGAGAACAGTAGTTATCTGGTTACATGCTAAAATCTATTACCTCTCCCTGTAAAGCTCTTACTTCATTGTTTACTTTGTGAATATATTTATATTTGGATAAAGAAGCATGGAAGCTCTTTATTAGAATCACGATGAGAAAAAGTACTTACAAGGCACTATATCAGTAAGTAATTATCACATTGATAATGAATCTTTTATCTGTTATACAATAATACTAGGTAAATCTCTAATTTCTTAAGGTTTTAACAAATGTATAAGAAGTAAACATTTTTCTATTTCTACAAAATCTGTTAATAGCTGTATTTGTCACCACCATATACATTTGAGAAACCTGTTGATGCTGTACATTATACATGCATGGTGGTGCAAAATATGTGTTCTGTAGGGGATCCAACAGGTCTATAATATCTTGAGGATTTGATATATCATTGATTATCATGAATGCGGATATTCAATCTTCTGAGCCAAATGGAATGGATAGTCATATGGAACACATCAAACCTTTCTGGCGGCTCATTAGGTACAAAATGTCTTTGCACTTGTTTCACTCTCCCCTGCATCTTCAAGTACTGTCTTTGCGAAATTCCCATTAGTATTTTTTTGATATTGGGAATTTCCTTCACATCTATTTGAACCGAAAACGATTTCCAATTCAGAACATCGCTAAAAGGTGGAACGTAGTTATCAGAAATCAACACCGGCACACATTCTGCAAATATAGCTTCCACAATTCTAGGGCTTGCTACTTCATAACCACTTGGACACAAGCAAAACTTGCTGCTTCTAAGCTTTGTGTTGTAAGAATCTTCATGAGGAAGTTCATCATAGACTTCCACATCTTGGTCTTTGTTTTTCCATGTGTTAAGGAGAAGATATCTTATGTGACCATGCAAGTGACCTGCAAAGAAAGCAAGTGTGGTTCTTTGAGATGGAGGATACCCTCCTACTAGACCTGTTACTTCACCGGTCTTGAGATTGATTTCAGGGAATGATACATCCTTTGATGGCTTGAATCCTTCTGATGTGTTTGCATTGCAAAGAACCCTTATGGAATTATTGAATAAGTTGTCCACGTATGCAGATGCAATTGGACCCTGCTCAATAGCCAAACAATACTACTCTATCAGGTAAACGGCATGACTCAACAAAATTTGTGTCACACTCTTGATATCGATTGCCACAATTGCACTTATAATTCATTGAAGTTATGACTATTAAAAGTCAAAAGACAAGTCCACATAAATCGAGTGTTAATGAAGTAGTACATGTGTAGAAGTACAAATATTTTACTAGTTTGTTTTTAATAAACTTATATATTTTGTCTCTCAATTGATTCACATTGAGTCACTAGTTTATGTTTTTTGTATCATAGTGACTCAATAAATTTGTCAAAATCACAGTGAACTATCTATTGTAATTTTACATAATTTACAACTTGTAACTTTTGGAAAATTACAGTAATATTTTGGCAAAATCAGATAATAAATATTAGTCTTATTCAAATCAAAATATACACTAAAAATCAAATTAATTGAATTATTGAAATGAGAGAATTGCTTACCCAATCATGGCAAGAGAGCATAAAGTGATCATGGCCTAAGGATTGATTCCAAAAGGGATATTTATGTGATATAATATGTATGTAGTCTTGTACAGAAAGGCCAATGGAATTTCTATCATTGGAGCCATGCACGTAGAGATATTCTACCATCATGACCACACTGAATGGTAGAAAATACACAAAAGCTTCATTTGGATCATTAGTACGATAGTATCTCCATTTTTCCATTTCATTTATGAATCTTCCTTCTGTTGAGTATATATTTTTGCTTAGACCATTGTGGAACATTGGTGGCTCCCCTTCCTCATACACAAATATCTTGAATATCTTTTCCATCTCTAGGTAACTCCTGCGGAAGAAAATTTATATTTTAGTGAGTTCAGCTCAACTCTTATTGATGTTTAATTAATTTCTGTATGGTCTCAACATAATAATATCTTTTGTAAGCATGTTAATTAATAGTGCAAAATAGACATCAACGTTGCTTATAACTAATCTATGTTGGAAAACTTGAATGGATCACCTTTAATGATGTTTTCCCTCTCAATCCTACTCGAAATCTTGCTTAAGATATCTAAGTCCATGTTCGCATAGACTAATGTAACATTGTTGCATAACTATAATTCAAATGAAAGTTTCATGCTTCTCATTGACTAAAAATATATATTTTTTAATTTTATTTATCATAAATTAGTTCTAATAGAAAAATGAATACGCACTAAACTAATTTTACACTGACAATGATTAATAACCGTTGATTTTATCATCTACTATATAGTTATAATTTTCACCATCAAATAATTAACTACTCAATCAATAACTTGTATTTACTGTAACAAAATTATACGGATAATGTATGATTTTTAAGTTCTAGGTCTAATGTAAAAAACTTATGAAACAATATGTACCTATGAAAAGCCTTGGCGTTTCTGTAAATTGGGCCATGAGGAACATAGTCTTGGTCTTGGTGGGTTGATGTCAAATTTCGAACTTTGCTAGCTTCTTTGATGGAATACCTTGCTTTAACCAACTTTGATTCAATTCTTTCCAATTGGGTGTACTTATTTGTACCTTTATGCTTAAAGTTTGTGTCAAGCTTTTCACCATCCTAAAGAGTAAAGACCCATCACCAAGAAAAATAAAATAAATCCAAAGAAAAAATAAAGATTTTTTTTTTTTACAAAAAGAAAAAAAAAATAAAGATGATAAAGTACCCTATAGTTAATAAATGAAAATAGTTTAGTCTATAGTTCTAACTAACAAGGTGATCATAATTAAGAATTAAGGAGAAGCATCATTGCTTACATGAGAATCATATGGAGTGAAATCTTTTAATGAAAATGCACTTGGGGATGGAGCTTCTCCCACATATGATGAATCTCTTTGATGTCCCTTCCAACTCCAAAAAACAAGAAATGGTGAGAAATTTGGAGAGAGACTCCAACAAGAAACAAGAAGTAGTGTAGTTAATGCTAGTGTTAAGAAGAGAGCTAAAAATTGAGAATAACAACGAGTGGAGCGAGAGAAAAACTTGTTTTTAGAAAAAGCTCTCATCTTAATTTACAATATCTTTTATTGATTATACTATGTTCAAGTCAATGTGATGAAGTTGGTATTATAGAAAGAATTAAAATTGGGTGTAGGATGCATTTCTTGGTATATTAGATATTCTTTACCGATGATATATGCTAAAGTATTCTCACGTGAGGTAAGAGTCACGTAATATTAGAGAAAAGTGGCTTTTTTCTAACAACTATTTATTATTTATTCTGTTTGACATATAAGAAAAAAAGTCTAAGGATAACATGTTCTAACAACTATTTATAGATAAATTTTATGGTGAACTATTGATATATGTGATGGAATAAATGATTTATATTTTGCTATAAAGAGAGATTATTTTATAATAGTTTAATTTTCTTGAGAATATTTCATCTTCCATTAATGTATCTTTAACAAAGATACATTACATTGATGTTTTTACTGCCATATACTATCCTCTAAACCTATTTCACAACACTCATTTCTTCTCCAACAATTATTATACTCCCAACAAATTTGTAACTATCCCATTTCAACCATTTTTCAACTCTCAATGAAATCATGATGAGGTATACTTTTTGTGGTAATGAAGGTTAATTATATTAAAAGAGATTAAAGATTTATGTTAAACTATTTTAAATATTTCTTCTTCTTAATATTAATTAAAATAAAAATAATATATTCTAATAAATATAACAATTACTCACTATAATGGATCTGTTGAAATTTTTCTAAAAATTGACGACTCATTACATAAAATATCTAATAAAATCTGGGTTAATTTTTTTTTTTTTAGTTTGTGAATCTAAATCTATTTTATTTGAGTGATAATAGAACGTTTGTTTTATTAATTAATGTATTACTTTTCAATCAAAGGAATATAAATCACTTTCTTTAGATGGAAGAACATCCACTTCCCTCAAAAAGATAAACAATTACTTTGTATATATATCATGTAGGAGGAGTGTAAAATTGTAGGGTGTGAAAAGTGTAAATTGATCAAATATATTATGTGACTTAATCATTTTGGGAGACAGCATTTCTCTAACAATTCTTAGTTTTTATTTATTTATTTATTTTTATTTATTTATCATATTCTAATTTTATGATTTGATAATAAAAAACCTTTGATTTGATAGTAAAAAATGAATTTACCAAAAGCTCTAATTCAAAAATATTTATTTATATATTTTAAGTAAACATTGGAAAGTAAAAAAATTGAAACAAACATATATTCAACATATTAAATTCTTAAATTTTAGTAAGAAAAATAACATAAAAACTACAATTTCCTCTAACTAAGTCATGTTTACAAATATGTTATATCTAAACAAAATTGTGTGGGTTACCGAGTCTATCCATACATGTAAATACCCCTATGTATGGCTTGTTTGTTTGGGAGATGCACACAAAAAAGATTGAAGTAAACGTTTGTATGTATTTAAATCCATGAGACGTTGTTACTTATGAATATATCAAATTACAAATACATGTAATTTATATTTATTTTTGTTAGTAAATGTGTTTTTAATTTATAAAAAATGTTAACAAATATTGTTAATATAGAAAGATAGAAATATTACATTGAAAAATATATTAAAAATTATTTATGTCAATAAATATATCATTTATTATTTAGTTTAATCTCTAAAATTAGAGATATAAAACAAAGTTCTAAGTATTACACACCCAAAATCAGAAATGAGTTAAATTTAGGTGAAAATTACTAAAAAATAAAAATTAGAGTCAAAATTACAGTATCATAATTTTAGGTCAGAAATTCAAAAGACATTATTTTTTAATATCTAACTTTTTTTTCTTCAAAAGACATTAGTTCAAAAGTGTAATAATATGACAATAACAATGAAAATAAAAATAAGAAATAGTTTAAATTTGATTATTTTTAT
>JBBPBS010000276.1:8839437-8909116 GCA_037974835.1 Cicer judaicum
GTGGTTCGTTAACTTAATTTCAATTAATGTTTTAATCTTTTTTTATTTAGTTCTTTATTTTAATTTTAAGTGATAATTTAATTTTTTATGTTTTAAAATATTAACAATGTTATTTTTTATGTTTTAATTTTTTATGTTTCAAAATTTCATCAAATTTTTTTTTTAAAAAATCATAAAATTAATTATATTCTTTAATATAAAACAAATTTTATCAAATTCGTAACTCATAATTTCAAATAAATTTATATTTATAATTTTTTATTTATTATTGTTAGAGATGAAAATATGAGTTTATTTAAAGATTTAAGTTATGAATTTAATAAAATTGTATTATATTGAGGATGAATAATTAATTTTATGAGTCTTTTTTAAAATTTTTGATGAATTTTTTTAAAAAATAAAAATAATAGTGTTGACATTTAAAAAAATAAATTATTAAATTATTACTTAAAATTAAAATAAATAATCAAATTAAAAAAAAATAAAAAATAAAAATATTAATTAAAATTAAATTAAAAGCCATAAGAGCGATATTTAGTCTATAAAAAATTATCACTATTTTTTACTCCTCTAAAACATTCTCTCGAAATTCCCAACATATAATTTAGAGAGTAATTTAATACTATTTAGAGCCTAACGAAGAACGTAAAAGAAAGAATAATAGTTGTAATAAATTTGGTTGTCTATAAAATGGAAGGGGTGGTTGAATGTGATTCTGACGCGATAAGTTATAGTTATTACTAGCTACCTCTTTCTTCTTCAACTCCCATTTTTGATTCCATACATTGCTCATTATTAAACTATGAACTTTCCAAGTCCACCTTATGCCACGTCATCACCTTCTACTTCTTCCTCATCCTCATCCTATTCACTCAGTCATGCTTCTCCTAATTTCAACCGTTCTATGTAAGTCTTCCTTCCATTTACCATCACTCTCCTCTTTTTATACTATAATCTTGCATTTCTTAGTTTTTGGAGTCCAACAATGTTCCATTTCCTCTAGGGATTTATTAGATAAGTAGTTGCTTCTGAACATTTTCCCCTTATTTTAAATGTTATAATTTGTTAAGAGAATGATCACTGAATCATCGTTTTTTGTTTCTTTCTTCTTGAAGCTGCAAACTGCTATAATTTCATCCAAATATTTTTAGTTCAACTTTATGTGACTGATGCTATTATATAACACTTTCGTCTTTACTTTTAATAATCCTCATGGTTTTTTTATGCCACATTTTATTGCTGATTTATCAAGGTTAGTAAGAACTTTCAAAGCTTATGTTATTTTTACTTTCACAGGCTGTTGCCACAGGCAATCTGTACCTCTCAAAAAAAGTCCTTCTGCTCTGGAGCCCGATTGGAGGCTTCTGTTAGCTCTAATACAGTGAAAAATCACGTATTGGTTGCTAACCAATCACTTAACAAACACTTGTTCTCTGTAGGAGCTTTAGTAACTCCAACAGCACAAGATGTCGCTGATACAACTCTTATTGCTGATGATAAGATTGGAGTGTTATTGCTAAACCTTGGAGGTCCAGAGACTCTAGATGATGTGCAGCCTTTTTTATTTAACCTTTTTGCTGACCCAGTAATACTCTAGCTTTTACATCGCTACGTTTCAACTGTCTTTTTTATCCTGCTATTCCTTTACATTGAGATTAACCCGAGTCTCTCTTTTTTGTTGTTGCTTGATATTAGTTGCATTTTATGTACAATCACACAGGATATTATACGATTGCCACGTATATTTAGTTTTCTTCAAAAGCCATTGGCCCAATTTGTATCTGTTCTAAGGGCCCCAAAGAGCAGAGAAGGCTATGCTTCAATTGGCGGTGGTTCTCCTCTTAGACGTATAACTGATGAACAGGCATGACACTTCCTATTAACTTTTTTTTTTCCTTTTGATCATTACCTATGGTTCACTCTCAAATGAGTACAATAGCCATTGGAGACTTTCAAATTTCAATCTTCAGAAAATGAATTAATCATGTTTGAGAAGGATTTGTTCCAGGCATTGTTATTATGTAGTCTCTATATGGACTTGATGCATGAAATTTGTCTCTTGCTAATTTTGTCAGCTTTAGATTTTGCAAAGTGAAAGAATAGCACAATGATGTGGCAAAAATTTGCAAAACTCTTTCAAGTAGTAGCATGTGTGTATTTTAATTCATCCAGCAATAGTAATTAGAATTAGAACCACTTTTATGTGATAACTGAGCAAATAATTTAAATTTATTGTCTCATACAATTTTATATTGTCACCTCATCCTTGAGCTTTTTCCGACCATTTCAATCAAACTTTTGGAATTTTCACTAATCCAATGAGATTCTACTATTGACTTGTGTTATATTTTTGGTTGATGTTTTTAAAGTTTTCTAGCATTTTGGTCATGTGTCACGACATATTCAATCCATTATTATCCTTGCTCTTCTAATGAACCCCTTTGCACAGGCTGAAGAGTTGAAGAAATCTCTTTCGGTAAAGAATGTCCCAGCTGAAGTGTATGTTGGCATGCGTTACTGGCATCCATTCACCGAGGAAGCTATTGAACAGGTACTTGATGATCTCATTTTTCGTTTATAAATCATAATGTAAAAACTCCAATAGAATTTGATAAAGATTACGCCACCAGGGATTCTCTTCCCTGTTATTTCTACGATACGAGCTAAAAAATGTTACTCCATGCTTTGTAATTCCAAAAGAAAGGTAGCAAAAGTTTCAAATAGAGGGGTAACACAAAGTCCCTGACTTTTATCCATTTGAAAATATTTTTGGTGGATACTTTAAAATCTGTGTTCTAAACTTAATATTTATTCAGATTCATACACGTTATGAAATGCTTTTTAGTATCTTTATACTGACACGTATGGACACACAATCACCCGTGTTCGTGTGAAAAATATTGAGCTCTTAAAGTCTTATCCATTAAAAATTACTGCCATTCTTTAGGCGTAAAATTTGTCTTTGTTGGGACCGTTTAAGATTGGCATGTTAAAAATTCGTAGTTATGCAGTATTATAACAGGTTACCTTTTGAATTTGCTTCATTCTTTGAACTGATTCATACTGTAATTTAATAATACACAATATGTCAAATCATTTAAGAAATGAACTACTATTAAGGTTAAAGTAGTAATGCAAGTTTGAAAATCAGTTATGTCACTTTGAAAACAACTCTTGAGAAAAAGTTTTAAATTTATCAAAGAAATCAAGAATACTAAAAATCAGACCTTGTAGTTTAATTTGCACAACATTATTATCATTTATCTGTTTGTGATTTCTTCGAGATCTGTTTATAATTTAATTTCGTTTTAAAACATATTGTGTAGATTAAAAGGGATGGAGTTACAAAGCTGGTTGTTCTCCCACTTTATCCACAATTTTCAATATCAACCAGTGGTTCGAGCCTACGTCTACTGGAGAGTATATTCCGGTGATTACTGTTACCACATTTATTATACTTTAAATAAATAAACCATCTGGATTATGTTATGATGAATTGTAAATTGGTTCTTTAGAGAGGATGAGTATCTAGTCAACATGCAGCACACAGTTTTACCTTCATGGTATCAACGTGAAGGATACATCAAGGCCATGTCAAACTTAATTGAAAAAGAGCTGAAGAGTTTTGACTGCCCTCAGGAGGTAGAGTACTTTTTTCGTTTTGTAGTTTCAATGACTTCAAAATCAACAGTTCAGTTGTTTCTGGTTTTGATAACAGTTAGAGTAGCTTACTGTACTTGGTTTCATTAACTTTAAATTCCATTTTATCTCAAAAAAAATTTGTTGTGTATGCATCAAGTCTAAGTAATTTGTGGCCATTGCAGGTCATGATATTCTTTAGTGCACATGGGGTGCCTCTTGCTTATGTGGAAGAGGCTGGTGATCCATACAAGGCAGAGATGGAGGAATGTGTGGATTTGATCATGGAAGAACTTGAGACAAGAAAGATAACTAATCCCTTCACCCTAGCCTATCAGGTAACAATTTGTCTTTTTCTGCTATTGATTCTTCTGTTGATACCTATAACTTTTTAGATTTTGTATCAATATTCAAGTATATAGTCCTCACTGATGTCAAAATTAGAAATTCTTTCAACTGAGTTATCCATTAGCCAATGATTTCTAAACGGTTCATGAAATTTACCTGCCACTCTTCATACCCTCAAATGTGGTTACTTCTTTTGATACATTGTTTCTAATATTGGACTATAATTCTTGTTGCAGAGTAGAGTTGGACCAGTGGAATGGTTAAAGCCCTATACAGATGAGACAATAGTTGAACTTGGAAAAAAGGGAGTGAAAAGTCTTCTGGCTGTTCCAATTAGGTAAATATATTAGTTTACTCTTATCACAATCATCCAGGCCTTCTTTCTTAAACTTTCTATCCCTTTTCTTGACCTGCAAACAGAGTAAGTGACTCGTATTTTCTTAACTTGTGCGGTTTTATTCACAGCTTTGTCAGTGAACATATTGAAACTCTAGAAGAAATTGATGTTGAATACAAGGAGTTGGCTCTACAATCTGGTATAGAAAAGTGGGGCCGCGTTCCTGCTCTAGGATGTGAACCCGCCTTTATTTCTGATTTGGCAGATGCTGTTATTGAAAGTCTCCCATATGTTGGAGCTATGGCAGTTTCAAACCTCGAAGCTCGACAGGTATTCTTTCCATGCAGATGTGTAATGTATGTGATTGTCTATTATGTAATTATTACTACTGTCATCTTGTGATTATCTAATTAAAAAATGTGTTCTTGGACAGTCTTTGGTTCCCCTTGGAAGCGTAGAATCGTTATTGGCAGCTTATGACTCGCAACGTCGGGAGTTGCCATCACCGGTGATAGTGTGGGAATGGGGTTGGACAAAAAGTGCTGAAACTTGGAACGGAAGAGCAGCTATGTTGGCTGTGTTGCTTCTTTTGTTTTTTGAAGTCACTACACCTGATAGTTTTTTTCACCAGTGGGGAATATTATTGCCCTCATCTAGGTGAATCAGTCAATCTCAACCATGCCCTTAAAGACAGTGGAGTTCAATTTTGATCCTTCAGTGTATAGTTTGTTAAATTAAGATTACCACCAAGTTATGTCCTTACACAATATTGAAATTTTGATTTTTCTAGTAGTTGTCATAAATAAATCTGCCTATGCTAAACTACATGGTATGTCTCTGCAACAAAAACAAAAGAGAGGTTGTATTAAATGGTTTGACAAGTCAACATAAATTGTTTATTGATTCTTCATGACATGAATCAATGATGTCATAGTACTATATGTCACTTGATCAAATCCTACTTAGTGGGAAAAAGTTTTTGTTGTTTTTTTGGAGTCAAACTCATTTAATATATTATGCGTTGATGCTTGATTCCATCATAATGGAAGAAACTTGACGGTGGAACAAAATATAAAATCCTTTCGGTTTGTTTGCTAATATGCACACCGTTTAGAAGCAAGTAAAACCGATAGGCTAATTATTTTTTAGAAGCAAGTAATTCTATACCTCAACAAAAAGTAAAATTATAAAAACAGTTTAATATTTTTAAATTTATTTAATTTAAAAATGGATGATGTAAATTGTGCAAGAGTAAAATAAAACTATATAAACAATCCCACGTTAAGTTTGATAGGTGATTTCCTGTTGACCGGTATTTATAAATCACACAACGTTATCGACAATATTTTTTATAAGTATATTTAAAAATTCTCTTAATCTTTACAATTAAGATAATAACTCGTTAATATCAATTGATTCGAGTTGAATTTAAGAGACATTTTTTTTTATTAAATTGACATTAATCAATCATTGTTACAATTATAAAAATCAAGAAGAACTTCCAATAAGTGATGTAGATTGTTGATCTTCACTAATGTGTCTAGATAACAAGAGATCCACCATAACTAGTATTTAAAATTTACTCAAAACTCAAACACTAAAACTAAACCTAAACCCTAAAGTATATGGAAAAAAATATGTCGTTTCTAGTTATTATATATATATATATATATATATATATATATATATATATATATATATATATATATGTATATATCATTTATCACGCTAGCACTTGAAACATCAAAACAGCAGGTCATATCATATGATCCAAAAAAAACCTTTTAATTACAAACTTTTCGTGAACTGAAGACATGTTTTTCCTTCTTTTCCTCTCCTCGAAGTCACCAAGAGGCAACAAGACTAGATCAGAAATCACCAACTTCGCACAAATTAAAAATGTCATTACTAACTCCAAATTTAGACAAAAATCAAGAGGTTTTGTTATTAATTACTATATTTTTTAGTCACTAAAATCAAAGCTTCCACTGTGAGACCTGCTGCCATTACGACTATGCAAAGAGAGACCTCTCATGTGACCAGACAGATTAGAAGCATCCTTGTTTTCCTGAAAAAATCTCTCTCTCTCAATGTGTTTTGCAGGTGGTGGTGGAATTGCCACATGAGGAAGCTCCCCGTTCTGTTTTGGCCGTGGAGGCGGGACTACAGCTGGTGGAGGAAGAGGAGCTGGAACATGAGCTTCTCGAGATGGCTCTAAGGATAGTGGCCGAATCAAAGGACGATTGAATCTCTCCCCATTCAAATGCATGCGAGAGATGTCGGTTTCAGTGTCTTCATCTTCAGGCCTTGCGCAAGCCTTTCCTTTGCGTAGTCTGCAAGCAATAGACATCCTGAGATGAATTAACATTCAAAAGTAGGGTTATCATTCAATAAGGAACGCATCGGGTTCCGAGAACAAGATAGGCGGCACCTTCGTACTAACTGTTCAGGCTCCTCTTCCTCGTCTGATTCTTCATGGTTAAAACGAGTATTAGTAGCAGTTGTTGTAGCTCTGCCAGATACAATGTCATTGTGTCTTGGAAGAACTTTCTGAAGCTTTTCATTATCGATTGTCGAAGCTCTGCCAGAAACAAGGTCATCATGTCTTGCAAGAACTTTCTGAAGCTGTTCATTTAATTCAATTGCTCGAGAAACTATCTTCTCATCTCTACAAATGAACAATGCAAAAACCAGTTGAAGGCACAAATTCATCATGTGAAAAAAACAATAAGCAACACGAAAACAAAGTTTATGTTTTTCTTGAGATCAACTCTGAGTCTACATAGGATTTTTCTATTTTAATTTGAACTGTCTCAAGTCTACAAAGGAGAAAGCAGGAAATTGTATAGGTCAAAAGCAGAAATGAATAAATAAAGTAGTCTTACCGAGAAGCCATCACAAGATGCATTACCCTTTGCTTCTGAAACGAACATTGTTCTACAAGGTCAAGGGTGAATTCATCACTTGCTCCCTAGAAAAGAAATAGAAAATTGTTCAGCAAAAGCTAAAACCTAATTGTTCACAGATTCTATAACTAAAACTCTCAAAGAGTCACCTGAGGATGTTGAGCATCAACAGCATCAAGAACTTCTTTTAAAACTTCCAATGCATTACTAGCCTTTTGAACGATGCTGCAAAGACAAATGCAATATACAAGCAGATTAAAACGAAGATACAGGCCACTATTTATAGAATAAATTTCTTCAAAAAAAAAAAAAACTAAGGAAAAAATATCCACCCAAAACAGATTTTGAAACTTATCACTTATTTCATTTGACCAAAAACTATTGTAAATGACTAAATCTTCTAAACTCAGTTTCCATCCTCTAAAGCAAATAATCTTCTTACCACAAACCATTTTAAATACAGTAAGCTAGAAAAGGTTTTCTAAAGATCATGTCAATCACAAGTATACTAAAGCTCAAAACACACAAGTCACCTAGATTCAGGGACAGTCTGGGATTCTGCTTGTGGTACCACCGCTTCATGTCTAGGTGAGGCCTCCTCCCTGTTTGGTACACTAACAGTCCTAGTAGGTTGTGAACTAGCATGATTTGGTTGGACAACTTGAGCACTTTGAGGAAACTGCACTCCAGCATTCTGTAAAAAGAATAAAATCAAAGGGCATATAAGGGACACCGAAGTATTTTAAGATAGAGGTTAAACCCTGTAAACTAACAACAACTTACTAATATTTGCGTACCCACCAGCTACTAATCAAATGAATCCAAATCAAATTAAAACAACATCCTACAAGTTAGTGTCACATAGTTGTACATACCACTAAATCGTAATATGCATTATAATACTGGGGAAATTTTCCAGAAGCACCACCAAGAGATGATTGTGTGGCATCTAGTAGGAGAAATATCCTCTCCCTCACAGGCAAGTCAGACTGCAATGAAGAAAAGAAGAAATTAAAAACATCAGGTAAAGGAAAAAGTAGCCTAGCTAAACAAGTCTTTGTGGAGAAAACTCACCTTTTTCTTCACCATTTTCACAAGAATAGGAATAATTCCGATATCAATCACCTGCTCATGAATATGCTCTCCAGTATTGTTCATCAATATCTCCAGCAACTAGAAAATCAACAGATCAAAGACAAATCAGAAGAAGTCCATAGAACAAGAAAGCAAGCATGTAATATCCAACAAAAGAAATTTAAATAACCAAACTACCCTGTATCAAGTACAGCAAAACTATGTTTTTGTCCAGCTGTATGTTACATATGTTTTTTAGTTTAATTAAAACGATTGATCAATCCACACGAATTTTTATGAATAAGAAAAATCTTAACAGAGTCATTATACTCACCATGACAGCATAAAGTTGAGTATTGGGGTGTTTGCTACCCAGTCTCTTCTTGATAGCTTTAGCAACATCTCTAGCTTGCCTTCATATTCAAAAGATATGATGGTTAAGAACAGTAACCACTAGGATTATCCTAATATGTTTATGAGTTCATCTATATTCTTAATCAAGTGAAGAAAGCACAGCTAGGGATAGTGGTGAACAAGAACTGTGAAGAACATAGTTTGATCCAAAAAATAAGCTTGCTTTGATTTAATTACTTGTTAAGTTACAATCATTTTTTTTTTTCTTTTCAAAATCTATCCCTGCCAGATTTTGATTACAAGTTCTTTGAACACAAAATAAGCTGACCCAACCACAGATTTGATTGCTATGCAAAGAGAAAAGGAAACACACTTAATTATGAAAATAAATCTAAAAGATTGCCGGTTTTATTTCCTATAATGAAAAACCAAAATACAAGAATTATGCATGAAGAAAACGAAGACTTCAGTTTTATGTGATACAATTGACGTGAAGAACTCCTTTCCCGACGTTTTTGGACGTTAAACGACCAGAAAGGAACAAAACTAATTAAGGAGATGAAAGCTTTGAAGTACCTTCTATCACGTGCAACCAACTCACATATTTCAATATTTTTTGCCCAATCAGTTTCAGCCAATTTCTCGCTTGTTGCAGCATTGACTAACTCAGATGCCATATTTTTTTCAAGATAAAGATCTAAAATTCAAAATTAAATAGTATATAAAAGTTAAAACAAAAATCACAAGAGGAAGCAAACATGGAATAAAAGTAACAAAGAGTTAATGTCAACTACAATTGAACGTAGAGGTTTATCAGTCTTTCCCAAAGAGAAACAAACAAAGCTTTCTGAGAGTTTTTGAAAAAAAGTCTACAGAAAAATAAAGATTTGGAACATACAACTGCAAATATATATGTATATATTAACAAAAACAAACAAATAAAATAAAGAAAGAAAATTCAAGACCAAATGAGAACACACTTTTTCTCTCTTTGATGAATAGCATGATAGAATATAGATCATCTCTTCAGATTTTCAGAAAGCCATAATGATGGATATTTTCGATTAACAGCTAATAGCTTATCTTTACAAAAATTTGGATTTCACATATCACAAGACTGTTAACTATATGCAGGAAAGATTGAAGCGATCTTCTAATCAATTTATGCAATGTTTTATAATATAATTCATAACTTCAAAATATACCTTCCAGTAAATTGAGCTCAGTACTTTGTGAAAAATGACATCAAACTCTAGTAACAATCAACGTATGAAGAACAGTGTCACAAACTACCCTGCAACAGAAAAAAAAAATCAAAGCAGAGAAATTTAGCATATGACTCAATTTCAATATCATAGCAAAAAAATAATGTATTGAAGAAAAATAAGCAAAAATTGCAATCTGTATATCCAGAAGCTAAATGGGTACTTTTAAAAAAAAAATTAAAAAAACAGAGAGCATGCTGAGCTGAGATGATGGATGTACTGTGAAGTTAAAATCATTGCACATTGTTCAGTACTTCATTCCCTCGTAAGCAAGGATTAACACAAAGAGTATCATAATTAAGCTAATAAAAAAATTTAATTACTTTAACATCTAAGCTAAATCATGATTTCAATTGAACTCAATCAGATCTAAATTAATATCCATCAACAAAACCCACACAATAACAACACACATAATTCGATTTCAAAAAAAAAAAAACAAACCTTTTTTTATAAAAAAAAAAAGAAGCAAAAAAATAAAATAAAATTTTGGTGAGTTTGATCTTCATGAGAGTGAGTTTCACCTGAGAAACGGATGCAACGAAGAGAAAGAGAGTGAAGAGGTTCAGCATTTCATATAATGAAAAATGAAATGTGATTTCTGTTTTGCTTTTTTTGTTCTCTCTATAGCTTTAACCTTTTTGGGAATTTTGGAGTGGGGGAGATATGTAATTGTAATTTGAGGTTTTGTGGACTAATTGTTTACTTGGTGAGAAAAAAATAAAGAAGAAGAAGAAGAAGAAGAAAATATAAGAGGGTTGTTTGCGTGTGAGTTCCGTTTGTTGTGAGAATATTAACAAATTAAAAATTAAAAATTAAAAAATATATAATTGAAAATAGTAAGAAAAATAATCTAAGGATGGCTGTTCTGGTTTCCTTATTTGAAGAGAAGACACGGCACCGCCACGAGGGCTGTTCTGTTCTGTCCCAAAAGCTACTACCTAATAAACCTTCTTTTTCCAATCAATTAATTCAGATTGAAATTGCTAACATCAACGTATGTTCCTTATTTCTTTGTAACAAAAAAAACCTATGTTCTTTATTTTCTTCATGTGTCTTCTTTCTTGAGTGACACGTGCTGTGCTTTTTTAGAAGAAAAAAAGAAAGACATTCATATATTCAAAATATATGAGAGAAAAAGGAATATACGGTGCAATTAATTCACGAAATATTAAGTACGGGGCATAATAATACAACTTTTTGTATTCTAAAGTGTCTAATAGTCGGCGCAGAGAATAAACAACGTTGTGTTTTGTTTAATATGTTTATTTATTAAACAAAATAATATAATATTTTAAGTGAAAGATTGAAAGATAAGAGAAATAAAAAAGAGACACATGAAAATAGAGAGACATAAGAGATAATTAAGAGAAAGAAATGGAGAGAGGTGGCGAGAAAAAGGAAAATGGAGAGAGAGGGGGAAGAGAAATGAGAGGAGAGAGAAGAATATTAAACATTAAAAAATAAAATGTGTGTTTTAGTCTAATAGTATATACTTGTGACAAAAATGTGTCACATAATTTAGTAAAAGACAAAAATTACCATTTTGTTTTGATAAAAAAAAAATTGTTATATACATTTCCTTGTTTTTAAAGTAAATCAACTGCAC
The DNA here is from genome assembly GCA_037974835.1 of Cicer judaicum. Taxonomy (NCBI): domain Eukaryota; kingdom Viridiplantae; phylum Streptophyta; class Magnoliopsida; order Fabales; family Fabaceae; genus Cicer; species Cicer judaicum. Next base: position 8,850,970 of record JBBPBS010000276.1, read on the forward strand.
TTATAATCATAAAGTAAAATATAAATATATTAGTGTTGTAATATGGATAAAAAGATAGAGAAAAATAAAGTGTGGATCTAATGTCGAGAATTAGGAATATTTATATAAACAGACAATTTAAAAAACTTTTCATATAAAATTTTGATATATGTTTGGTTAGTCTCCAATAATACCGTGTATTTTTGTAAGTATGCGATTAAGTTGAGTGGTTAAAACGTTTTACGGTGTATTATTGGTGTGTCCTTAACAAGTAACGATAATGTAAAATTGGGCAAGTATATAGGTAGGTGATCTGTTAAAGGAAAAAAAAAAAAAAAAGAGTAGTAATAAAGTAGTAATATGAAAAAGAGCAGCTTAAGAAAAGAGGGTGGGCGTGATCCATCCATGTGAAAAGGAGGGCAGGTTGGTGATTGGGACAAGAGTCCAGCACCGGGTATCATTGTGCTGCGCTGGACTCGGATTCTTGTCTTTCTTACTCCAGGTGTGTATCACTGTGGATCCTTTGCAATATATATAATATATACCCATTCATAATTTGTTTTTAACTATGTTCTTTCGTATGAGAAGTTAGTAATTTAGAATTCGATTGAAATATAAATAATTTTGATTAATAATTATTTTAATTAGAAATTAAAATTGGATTTTTTTTAATGGTGTGTCCATAATTGAAGTTTATATATGGTTCTTACTAAAAAAATGTTTGGACACCTATATATCCAATTAACACTTTAAGAGAGGGATATAGAGACAACAATATAATGGAGATAATATGTCAATGATATAATAAAAAGAGAACAATGATAAAATAAGGTATCAAATGGATGATGAGAAATAAACAGTATATATCATTGCTAAAAAATAACATGCCACCACGTAACAATAGAGCCAAATTAGGACATTTGTGGATTAAGGAGAAAGTTTTGTTTGGTCCTAGTACACCATTTAATCACACACATACTTGAAAAAATATATAGAAAGAAAACATAATTAAATAATATATATTTTTAAAATAATTAAGTAAAATATATATTTTTGTGTGTTCAAATGGTGTGTCCCATTGTGACTAAATAAATATTTTTCAATTTTAAGTTCATTTTCAAACAAAACCATCCACTATGGATATTAAAATATGAGGTAATTTGATTTTAATTATTTTCTTAAAATATCTAATGTAAAAATATATAAATTTAGAAACAAATTTACAATATTTAATTCAATAACATACAAGAGCAAAGTGCTTACAAGTAAGGTAAGATTATATAGACTATTAGAGTTGGTAAACAAGCCTCACTTCAAACCATATTCCCAAAAAACTAAATTCTTATGCTCTCTGTTGAAATAAATTTTTTAAAGTTCTGATTATTATTTTATTATTTTGTGTGGACTTCAGTGGAGTTCATGGTCGAATAATTTATTAATTGAGATTTTTTTTTCAAAAATTTATAATTTTTTTTAAAATATCAAAAAAGTTTCTCAAAAAAATCTAAAATATTTTTTTCTCCTAAAAAATTTTAAAACATCTTTTTTTTGAAAAATTTTGAGCAAAATAAAAAGATATTATTTTTATTGAAAAAATCAAAAAAAATTGTAAATCTTTTTTTATCAAAATATTTTAAGAAAAAAATCAAATAAAAATTTTTTCTTTTACAAAAAAAAAAAGAAGTAGATATTTGACTCCACTAAGTCCACAAAATTTTTGCTCCCCCAACACATGGGCTGAGCCCAATAATTAATCGACTTGTGGAATTAACAACTACATGGACCATAATACTTGTGCATATAAATCTATAGCATTGGTGATGCAATCATCAGTTAAATTTGTAATAAATCAAATTGATCCATTAAATTTGTTGAGGCAAAATCTCTAATTATTATTTTGAAAATAAATATATAGTTAATTAAATTGTTAATTATAATTCTGATCATATTATCTATTAACTTGTATTTTAGAGTGATTTATTAAAAGATATGAAATCATGCATATACTTGAATATTCATGCAAAAATCATGTGGTCCTATATCATGCCATATAAAGACAAAAATCACGTGATGTAAAAATTATTTCTAGTTTGAAACTTACTTGTAATAATATTTTTCTAGATTTAAATGTGGTTGTAGAAATTCCTTTCAAGATTGAAAGGTGAATGTTGCAGCTTATCAAAAAGTGATAAAGAAAGATAGTACAAAACATAATGTTTTGGTACTGAGTACATTAGTGGAAAATCTCATATATTTTGAAAACTGGACATAATCCACCTTGGGTGAATCATAATACATTTTTATGTGATATTTTTATCTCTTCTATGTATTTATCTTGCAATCACTAATCACATTTTAGCTATTTATAAACTAAATTGTTTTTTATTTAAACAAACACATCTAGAACATCATGGAGATTAACTCATTTCAACCAAAATTGTTCTTGTTAATTGAAGTAAAGTGTAGAAATTAAATTTTAAAAAAGGATCACAATTCAAACTTAATTTTCTTATTGATATTGCTACTTTAAATTTGAACCAAAAGAACACTGCAACAAGATACAAAATAAAACAATGTTGCTATAAAGACGAAGAATAAAACAACATTGCAATTCATACTACAAAATCATGGTAAAACTCAAAATAAAAACTAAATCTATATAGAAATAACTTATTTAGATTAAAAGGGGAGAAGAAAACGGTGCAAAGAGGGGATCTCGAGTCAAAAAATAGCTATGAACAATGACTTTATTACTTATACATCACTAAATGAAATTTTGATTCCGTTTATTTGTTTTGGAGACTTAGAGTAACTCTTGTATTCTTAATTTATAAATATATTTTCTTATAAAAGAAGAAAAAGAAGTATGATTCTAACCTAATTATTGAATTTGAATTAGTCATAGTGAAATTAATACCTCAATTGTTTGTATTGAAGATAGTCTAATATTGGCTTCATCAAGTGGTCTGTTAGAATGAAGACATCGACAATTTAACCTAATACAAGATATGATTGATGACTTTATCAAAGTGAATGTGTCTTTTGTTGAATAATAATATGGTGTCACATATGAACTTCTAAACACGGTATACCAAATGTTTTATTATCATTTGATATTAAAGGATCTCTCAACTCTGAAATAACTATATGTGTTAGACTTTTAAGATTAAAGTCTTGATTTCATGTTTGAGAATTGTAATTAAACTATATGATTAAGATGATGTTGAATGCAACATCTATTACAAATGAAACTTTGCTAGAAGATTATTATAATGTTAAGAGGTTAATGTTGATGTAAGGATTATACCTTAAGAGAAATGATATATTGTTGTGTGAATGGTGTATGATGTATTATAATAACGAGTTTGACACAAATGATGATTTCCTAGTTGAATATAAATTTTGTCAAGAATTAAGATATTGTGTAAAGAATATTATGACAAGTAAATACTAGATTAATATTATTTTATTTATTTATTGTATCAAAGTTGTATAGAATGTTTGTGATAAAAAACCTACAAATAAAATGACAGATCATTATAAAAATAGAAGAAATTCAAGTGATATGTCGCGATCGCGATCGTTGAATGATCAAACATAGAGATAGTTTGATAAAATAGAGGATGATTTTCCATTAGTTCACACAATGCACATCTATAATTATGCTATCATGGTTTTGTCCCATATTCTTGTCAGTCTATTATCGTCGACCCATATAACTTTCCTCCAAAAAAAAAAGTGCATGTAAAAAACTTTATATTATTGTTATTGTAATACTTAAACACAATTGCTATTAATGGATTAAAAATAGTTTATCGACTATTTATTATTGGTCCATTTCTTACGTTTTGATATTCAAGAATTTAGAGAAAAAAATTTACAAAAAATATTGTTTAATATTTATCTGTCATAATAAAAATCACTTATTTAAAAAATACTAAAAATAATTTTATATTCAACTATTTTTAATTTTATTTTTTTCAAAAAACTATAACAAACAAACTAAAAATTTTAAAAGTGATTATTTTATATAAAAGATGTGATTCTTATGAAAGAAAAAAAGTAGAACAAAAAGTGTTGTATATTTCTTTAGTCGGGAGAGCAAATTAGAGAGAGAAGGATAATATAGAGAGCGCATTGATAGTTTAATTTATTTATGAAAGTGTTGGGTGTTTATAAAAAATAATAGCATTAAAAAATAAAAATAAAAGAAGTAATGCATGTAAAGTGAAGTCTATATAGAGTGTTTGAAGCATTCAAATTAATGGGAGAGCACTAAGTAGTAAAGCTAAAATAAGAAGATTGGTCGATCTTGATGAAATGAAATAGAGCGATTTTCACTACGAGCCACTCTTGCATGGTTTGGCCGCTAAGAACGCTCCCCCAGTCACAAACAACAAAACAGAGCAAATACTAGTTTATGCCAATTCTCATCACATCACATCACATTACCCCATTCATATTCACACCATGCAATCCTCTCGCACCGCTCTAAACGACGACGAACCGGCCGGTTCATCAATGAACCACATCACCCCCGTCTTTCGCTCTCTCTCAACCTGCAACCGACCCGGTCGAACCTCCTCATCAAACCGCGCGGTTCAACGATCCGCATCCGCCAGGTTGGCTCGTCAAAATACAACACGTGAGGTCATGCTTAATGACCTCGTCGGTAACGGAATCTCAGGTATATTATATAAATGGGTTAATTACGGCAGAGGATGGCGCCCTCGTTGGTTCAGCCTCCATGACGGTGTTCTCTCTTATTACAAAATTCACGGTCCTGATAAACTCATTCTTAATCGTGAACTTGAAACAAGATCCAAAGTTATTGGTAGTGAGTCTCTCCGCCGTATCGCTACCAACCGTCATTGTCCTTCCCGCCACCGCAAACCTGTCGGTGAAATCCACCTCATGGTGATCCACCTTTCTCTCTCACTCAAACGATTAATTATTATATCTATTCTTTTCCTTTTCTATTCAATGTCTCTGTAAAAAAAATTTACACGGTTAATGTATAGAAGTTAAGTTCTAAGTTATGAGTCATTTTCATAACTTATTTTAAAGAGCTTTTAAAAATAAGTTGAGAATAGCTTTGTTAACATGTAGTGTTTGTTTTTATAATCTCTTTCAGTTAGTAAGTACTTATCTCTATAGCTATAGTCAAATAAATTAACGCAAATAGACGTTTAGTCCCTATTAATTGAAATAATCCATCCATTTAGTTCATAAAAAAAAAACTATATAAAAAAGTTGACCAAATTTATTTTTTTGTCTCTAATTTCTATACTTATTTCATTTTTTTTTAGTGAAAAGTCCCTAAATAGTCTATTGAAATTCTAAAAAGAGTATAAACACGAATGTGTTTTGATTTTGTAATTATAAATGTGTTCTATAAATATTTTTCACTAATTATGGATGATTATGAAGACAGATAAAATTCATGGATATTAATGATTGGATTGAATTGCATGAATGGGGTAGGTGTGTTCGGTGCGTGAGAACAAATCAGATGAGAGGAGGTTTGGTATATGCACAGGAACAAAGAAGAGGATACATTTAAGAGCAGAGAGTAAAGAGGACAGAACAAAGTGGATGGATGCAATGAAAGCAGTTAAGGACATGCATCCACGATTACCCACCACTACTGAAATCATGTCTCCCTCAGTTTCAGTGATAACTTCCACTGACAAGTTGAGGCACAGACTTTTACAAGAAGGTGTGAATGACGTTGCTATTCGTGAATGTGAGGATATCGTGAGAGCTGAACTATTTCAATTGCACACTTACGTTGTAGCTCTCAAGCAGAAACAACTGCTACTTGTGGACACACTTCGTAATTTAGAGGTCGTTAAGTTTTTATTTAATTTCATGCATTTTATATTGTTTCTTAATATTTTTGTAAGTTTAGTGATTGGTGTTAATTTGTTAAATTTGGTTGTTCTAGACAGAGAAAGTTGACTTGGAGAACACGCTTGTTGAAGACCAGAGACAGTCTAAGGATGAAGGGGATCCTTATCTATCAACACATGAAAAGTATAGTGGTATGTACATTAATTATACCCTTAATACCACAATAATATGCATTTTTGTTGTTTAACTAGTTCATCATTTATATGGTTTTGTCTAATTAGAGATGCTCACTTTACTTTTTCATTAATTACAATATAGTTGCTCACTAATAAAAACTCTTATTCTAGAATATTTGAATTTTGAACACATGACAGATGGAAGTGGAAGTGAATATTCAGATGACCATGATAGGAATGATAACTCTGAAGATGATCACGATGCATTCTTTGATACATACGAAATTCTCTCAACAAGCTCAATGAGAAGTAATGGTTCATCTGATCATTTGAGATCCAACCATGATTCTGAATGTGAGGACACATCGTCCAGTCCAACAAGAAAATGTGATTCAAATTCACCAATTGGACTTAATTATCCTCATGTCAATAGAAGAAAGAAATTGCCTGATCCAATTGAGAAAGAAACTGGAGTTAGTCTATGGTCAATGATAAAAGACAACATCGGAAAAGATCTTACAAAAGTTTGTCTTCCGGTTTATTTTAATGAGCCCATCTCCTCATTACAGAAATGTTTTGAAGATTTGGAGTACTCTCACCTTTTAGATCAAGCCAGTAAAGCGGTTAGTTTATAGTATTTGCATAACATTAATTAACGTCAGTCTCAAATAGCAACTATAGTGGTGTTATACAGTGTTTTAATATACCAGATTTTGAACAAATCACTGTTGATTTGTGATATATTATTTAGTACAAACCGTTATCAAATTACGGCTAAAACAGGACTATAGACAACATATTGCATAGTAAAATTTGAACAAATTGTAACTTCTCACTAATTTTTTGTAAACTATTTAATAGGCAGGGCAGTCTAATGTGTACACTCACATTTGTGGTATTTACTTATGGACAGGACAGTCTAATGAGGGTACTATATGTGGCTGCATTTGCAGTTTCAGGGTATGCTAGTACTAGTGGTAGAAGTTGCAAACCATTTAATCCATTATTGGGTGAAACATATGAGGCAGATTATCCAGATAAAGGCATACGCTTTATCTCTGAGAAGGTATAACCTTGTACTAACATGTTGATGTAAAATGCATTCACTTTTTTACTGTCAAATTAGGCAAGATCTATTCCTTGAAAAATAAAATGAGTGAGTCATCGATACTTTTGTCTGGTGTTCTAAGAGTATGCCACTAACTAACATTCTGAAAATTAAGAATATTTTTTCCTCACATGAATGGGCACTTTAATTTTCTCTATAATTTTGAGAATAGTTCTTTACCATTTTTTCCTTTTCCTGTCTGAAAATTGAGGAAATGCTATTTACATTTCCATAACCCCGATTCATTTTATTTTTAGTTAACTATGATAATATGAAATAGAAATTGTTGATTATTATATAAGTTTAAATATGTTTTTCTAGTCTCTAATTAATAATATTTGTTCTTTGAATTTAGTCTCAATAGAAGAATTTATCCATTTTTGTCACCATCAATTTTATAAAAAGAGACCCGAAATTTTATTAAGGTGAAACTTAGGTTGACTTTGAAAAATTGTAGATTATGTCCAATAAAAAATTAATCTATAAGTAAATGTACAAGTAGTACACAAAAAACTTTTATGTACTCCCCTTGTAAATTTACTTATGTGTCATATTTTTATTGAATGCTGAGTAAATTATGTGTAAAGAATTTTTATACCAAAAGAGAATCATTATCATCCTATGTTCAAAAATGTTTGACCTAATGGTAATCACCCTTAGAATAATAGATAGAGTGGTTTTAATGTGTTAACACTTCAAAATGTTTTATACTGTTAAAATATGCAATTTAAACTCTTTTATTTATTCCCTATAAATGAACTAAAAAACCTTATTTTTATTAAAAGTGATGACTAAAAATGTAGAAATTTATTATTGAGACTAAACTTTAAAAAATCATAAATTTATAATAACTACAAACATATGTTTAAATTTTGATTATAACTAAATTAGAAGGTAGAACGAATTTATTGTGGATCAATATTTAAATGTGAAACACTAGCGACGATTAAAATTATTTTTTAGAAGTATAATTTAATAGTTTTCTTCATCTTTACATTTGAGACGATAACTTATTGATGTAAGTTCAACGAGTTGGATTTTGAAAAACAAATTAGTTTTTTTCAATATGTTTTTATATTGTTCAAAGCTATTGTCTCATCCATAAAATAAAAGATGATTGCTCTAAGAAGTATAATTGATCTTCATTAAAATTTTAAGTGATTTTTATAGACTAATCTACAACGGAATATAGCGTTCCCCTTCATTCATTATATATTTGGCATATTTCTTTGGTGGTTGAAGTGATCATACTTACACTATTCATCCTGATATAGGTCAGTCATCACCCTATGATTGTAGCATGTCACTGTGAGGGTCGTGGGTGGAAATTTTGGGGTGATAGCATTTTAAGAAGTAAATTTTGGGGGCGTTCAATTCAGCTTGATCCTATTGGTTTATTGACTGTGGAATTTGATGATGGAGAAGTCTTCTATTGGAGCAAGGTATAGTTTTGTTTCATATAAAGTATTTAAATTTCAACAATCTCCTCCAAAATTTTATATGATTAGCTAATATATATATTCTATCATCAGGTAACAACGTCCATTTACAACCTCATTTTAGGAAAACTCTACTGTGACCATTATGGTACAATGAAGGTAGAGGGGAATCGTGAGTATTCATGTAAGATCAAATTCAAGGAGCAATCAATCATTGATAAAAATCCTCATCAGGTACCCTTTTCTATATCTTAATACTATTACTTCATTGACAAAAAGGACATTAATATATTTCTTTGATAGATATAGAATTAAGGACATTAATAAGAATTACTGCATATGATTTAGTCTATTATGTATATAGTTCAAAAACATACTACTAGTATGTAACTTGTGATCTGCAATTTAAGTTTTTTTGTAGGTTCACGGCATAGTGGTTGATAAGCACGGAAAAACAGTGGCTACTCTCTTTGGGAAGTGGGATGAGAGCTTGCATTATGTAATTGGAGCACATTCTGGGAAAGGAAAAGGGTCAAATGCATCATTTAAATCACATATGTTATGGAAGCGAAACCAAATACCAGAGCAACAAAATAGATATAATCTTACAGAGTTTGCTATTACACTTAATGAAATCACAACTGGTCTTAAGGTAATTATTGTAATTATTTGAATATTCAATCACTTACTTTAATTTTTTTGAGTCCATAATCTAGTGGTTATACTCATACACCTTAAATGAATTTATATATATATCAATTTAATATAGTATGTTTTTTCGAAAATAATATTCTGCACACAACTTTTGTTATAAATCTGAGTATGAAAAAAACACATTACTCTACAAGAATTTTTTATCTTTGTTCAACTAATTAAATCAAATCACACCCAATAGTCATGCACATTTTTATGAAAACCTCTCCATATCAAAAAACATATTTCTATGAACAGATTCGTTATATGTTTAGTACTAACATTTGAAGTGCAAACAGGAGAAGTTACCACCAACAGATTCAAGGCTAAGGCCTGATCAAAGATGTTTAGAGAATGGGGAATATGAAATAGCCAATTCTGAGAAATTACGGTTGGAACAAAGACAACGGCAGGTAAACGGTTGTTTTGAAAATTTATTAGATTATACTCTCCCATACTTTTTTATAAAAGATAATTGAATTATAATTTAATCAAATAAAATTGATATATTTAATTTATTGACAATTGAACTATAGTTTAATCAAAATTTGATATATTTAATTAAATTATAATTTAATTGTCTACGTAATGGTATTAATGAGATGCATGATGGTGGTTAATATGTTCATTAATAAAAGTGTCGTACAAAAATTTTCAGGCACGAAATATGCAAGAGAAAGGTTGGAAACCGAGGTGGTTTGCAAAGGAAAAAGACAGTAATAGTTACCGTTATGTTGGTGGATATTGGGAGACTAGAGAAAAGAGGAATTGGAACTCTTGTCCTGACATTTTTGGCCAATTCTCCAGTGACGGTGATCATGAATTCAACCCAACTTCATAAATTCTCAACTATTGATCATATATTCATAATAACCATATTTATTGTCGATACTTATTTAGAGCATTTAAGAAAATGGTTGATTCCGGCCTGATGTGCATAGGCGCATGTAGAGAATGCAATGATTGTTATGAGATGTTTAGTTCGTAGTGGAGTTCCAGATGTAATTGAATTTGTAATAACATATATATGTTCAAACAGACGACTATATTTTATAGACAAATATTGTGTTTTGTCAATTAGTCCTTCGTATATGTATTAAAATAATATAATATTTATGAGAAGCACTTATTTTTAAAATATTTATAATTACTACAATGATTGATTAAATTTAATACAAGCAAAACTAAAATACATATCTTTTGTTTTGATTTTGTTTTTATGATAAAAATGTAGGGTGAGAGGACGAGCAATGAAGATTATAAATAAGTGAAAGTTTATCCAACATCTAAAATCCTATTATAGGTCAAGTCTTTTTTTTTTTTTAGATATTTAATTTTAAGTAATTTTATATATTAATCTTATTTAGTTTTTTACATATTTAAATGTATTATTTTAAAATAGAATTAAAGTATGATGTGTATAAAATCGTCTTTTTCAAAATATTTGTATTAAATATTCAAATAAAATTTAATTTTATTAACATATTAATTTATTAATCTATTTAAAGATATATTTGATTATTTATTAAAAAATATCATAATAAAATGTATCATATTTTTATCAAATGACAAACTCATACAATATGATGTACCATATATTTAGATTTTGAATTTTTTTTGACAAATTATAAATTTTAACTTAAATGAACTTATTCTTGCCCCTACAAATCAGGACAAGTATAGAAAATCTTATCTAAATACTTACACATGGATTTATGTAAATTTTGGGTTAATAATGTTTTTGCTCACTAACACAGGCGTAATCTGATTTCAATCCCTGCATTCTTTATTTTTCTTTCAAAAATCCTATAATTTGCAATTGTTTTTGTGTTGTAAATAAATGACTTATAAAAAAATCTATCATCTTCTTCAACCTCATTCCCTCACCTATCCAATCCAGCCCCACCATCCCAATTTCTTCTTCAACCTCAACTTGACCCCACCTCCGCCATCTCTCTCAACCCCATAGGAGAAAAAAGGGGGAAATTGAGTATTTGACGCATATTGCATGGACCAGAGTAAATAGATAAACATGGAGTCTCATAAAAATCATTATAAAATTAATTATCTATGCATAGTCATGCTCAACTGCTCCTTTTACAATTACAACAGGTTAAACATTTTTTTCCTTAAAATAGAGGATTTTTTTCTGTTTAATTTCTTGTGGGTGTTACAAAATAAATGGTGAATTTTATTCTTTGGGTTGGTAAGGGTTACATTATGGCCCATAAATCATGAACACGTGAAATGTAATTTCGGATTTTATACTGCGCACTCCCAATTTTTTTTTTTAAATTATTTTGTCTTCGTTTAATTTGTATAAAGAAAAAAAAATATCATTCAAGTTTTTCACCCCAACTTTTAAAAATTTTATGAAATTGAAAACTTTCGAAATGTAACTATGCAGAAAAAAATAATAATTTCGAAACTTTGCAAAAATACCAAATTTTTGAAATAAAATATTTCAGAAATTTTGAAACTTTGGATGAATATCAAATTTTCCAAGTGTATTTTTTCAGATGGCTTTGAAAATTTGGATGAATTTGAAACTTTTGAAGTACATATACTTCGAAAATTTCAAACCTTCTAAGTAATTCTATTTTGAAAGTTTCAAAAATTTTAAAACTTTCGAAACTTTCATTTTTTTTTTAAAAAAATTACTAAAACTTCCGAAAATAGATATTAAATTTATTACTATAAATTTATTATTATTTGTTATTATCATTTTATTACTATTTATTACTAATAAAAATATATTTCGAAACTTTTCATTGATATCAAATTTTCGAAACTAAACAAATTTCAAAAGTTTATGTATTTCGGAACTTTCTTGTTCAACGAAATTTTCGAAAGTTTTATTATTTATGGGAAAAATATAAGTTTCATCATTGTAGAAACTTTCGAAAATCTAGTGAAAAACAGTTTTGAATATTTGAAATGTTCGAAAATTTTGAACTTTTTTTTTTGTTTTTTATAGATAAATACCAATAAATGAAACCTATAATTTTATAATAAAAGTTCTTTTAATATCTCTTACTTCACCAATTTAGTTATCCTTTTGACACACAATAAATGATTAGGGATTTATAAAATGAAAAAAATATATTTTAAATAATTATAATTTTTAACTTCGGGATTTATAAAATGAAAAAAATATATTTTAAATAATTATAATTTTTAACTTCACAAAATATAAATCATTCTTAAAAGAATAAATTTATTAATTTAAATATATATATTTATTGTTTTAATATTAAAGAAAAATGAACAAAAGTATTGTTGTAGTGACATCAAAAATAGATTGCCATGATGGTTTATGAAGTGACACCACTATGGATTGTAGTGCTACATTCATTATGACAAATGTAATTTAATCTTGAATTGATTTTGTTAATTACGGTAATGTATAAGATTTTGAACGTTTTAACTAAAATTTATTTTCATATTTTTTAATGATAATAGTTTAATAGGTAGTCGAATTTTAGAGATGCAATCTCTTATTAATAAATAAATAAAAAATAAAATGTATTAATAATTATATTTTACTTTTAAAGATAATACAAATTATATTTTGTATTTAAATTTTCATTTTAGATAACTCGTATATGAGATCCATAAATCATAGAAACATGAGTAATTTATTGAGTTTAAAAGTAATATATAAAATAATTTTACATTATAACTTTATTATAATTATTCAATTTGTTACATTATAATACAATTTTTAAATTAAATGGAGTTATTTTTGTATTTGTTGTCATGATGAATGGTCCTTGACAATTAATATAAAATAATTTTAATTAACATTATATTTTATTTATTTATTAATTTATTTTATGTTTTTCGGCAGTTATGTATTCAAAATCACGAAACATTTTAGTAAAAGTTTATTTATTTATAAAACATCACTAAATTAATAATCGTTGATATTATTATAAAACTACTCTATGAACTCGTTTGTTTTAGATTATAGGCCCAAATTGAATGTATGTAAGTTGTTGAAGATTCGTCTGGAACGAATCATACTTTTCGCATCATTTGACACCAGTATATATTAGTATATGTTGCAATTTGCAAATACACATCCTCTTGCTTGATCCCAAGGCACGAATCAGAGTTTCAAATTTGTATTGACTTTTTTCATACTGAGATGAAAATTAAAATTTGAATAGAGCAACATACTATCCCATCACTCCGTTACCGATTTTTAAATTTAACAAGTTAAACACCTCCATGATTATACGTGATGCCAACTATCAACTCTAATAATAATAATATTGTATTAATTATACTAATTCTATAAACAATTCAATTAATAAAAATGTCAATACTTCAGAATTCTTCTTAAGATGTACACTTGAAGAAATAAAATGATAAAAGATAACCGCATCATAGAAATAGAGATGAAGATGATATAGAATATTGAACGAGTATATGAAAATAAATTAAACACATGTATTATTGTTGTTTAATAATATTTATAATATAAACATTTCTTATACGATATTTTATGTCTAAATTATATCTACTACAAAAAAATAAAATAAAATAAAATAAAATATTTATAAATTGCTTTCATAAATTATAATGAGAATTTATAAAAATTAATTGATAAAACTTTATAAATATGACATAAATTATTTTCACAGACTCTTCAAATAGATTGACAAATGTTTAAGTATACCATTGATTCACTTTAATTTCGTTACTTATATCATAAAACTAAACAGATAAATATTTAAATAATCGTAATTCAAATAAAAATTACGAATATTTTTAATTGTTGTGACTAATTTTTATATCCGCATGAAACTTTCTCAATTATGCAAATGATTGGATTGAGGTTCTCTGTGTGTATGTATTTTCTCAAAACATGTTATAAGGGATTTGATAAGTTTAAATTAGCCAATAAAAAAGTAAACTCAATAATATATGTTAGAAAATGCACTTTTACGATCCTTACATAAAAATAAAAAACATTCTAGACACTTGTAATTCTTCAACTTTTATTTTCTCTTCTATCATTATTTTTTGTGAATAATTTAATAATATAGTATCACACATATTTCATATTTTTTTATTAATAAAAAATATTGATATATTTGAACTAAAATGTCAACTAAATACATTTGTAAATAAGAATGGAGGAGTAGCACATCGTTGTCTCAATTATTATTTATCTATTTTGAAATGTCTATGGAGCTTATTAGTGTCCACGCGTCACATTTCAAAAATAAAAATAGGGGATGTTGGGTTTTTGGCGGTTTGACTTGCATAGCAACAAAGAAAATGCCTGGCTGGCTGCTGTACCTAGAAAAAGAAAAAAAGAAATAAAAGGAAGAAAATATCTACCAGCTGTTGGCATAAAAGTAAACAGAACCGTAGGAAAGGAATTGTAGGTGAATGAATGAATAATAAAGCATACCCTATGAATCCATTCCATTAGATCACACACCAAAGTTTTAGGTCCCGAGGAGGAGGACAAGGAAGGGACGATCAGAAATTAGCACAATACACACTTTCCACCCCTAAAATTCACGTGGAATATTGGAATTAGTACATTACAGTGTTACACCACTACCCAACAATCTTTCAAAACAAACACAAAAACATACTCCACTCCAAATCTCAAAGCTACAAATTATTGCTATTAATTAATTAAATTAAAGTAAAGAAGCCAGAAAGTGGTGCTCCTACACTCCTCCTCCAAAATTGCCAATGTTAGCATTTACCTCTTAGTATATTATTATTATTATTATTTTTCTTTTCTTTTGTTCAAACCACTCTTTGTGTCGTGACATTCCACGCTTCAAACGGTAACAACAGTAACCACCGGAAGATGTCGCCGCCGCCGAGGTGACCATTCTCCTCCGAAATCGACGCATATAGAAACTAATAGAAATGCAAGAGACACTGCTCACTGTATCAGAAGAAAAACGAGAAGGAGTAAAAGAGGAGATGGAAGTTGTAGTAGTAGCAGCACCGTGTCGTCGACCACCGCGAACACGGCGCGTGACACCAACAACAGTAGAAAAGCAACTTCCAAATGGCGACGTATACAGCGGAAGCCTCTCGGGAAACGCGCCACACGGCAAAGGGAAATACGTATGGTCCGATGGATGCATGTACGAAGGAGAATGGAAGAAAGGAAAAGCGTGTGGTAAAGGAAAGTTTTCGTGGCCTTCAGGAGCAACTTACGAAGGCGAATTCGTCTCTGGTAGAATGCAAGGTCACGGAACATTCGTCGGTGTAGAAGGCGATACTTACAGAGGTTCGTGGATTTCCGATCGGAAACACGGTTTCGGAGAGAAATGTTACGCTAATGGTGATGTATATGAAGGATGGTGGAGGTTCAATTTACAAGAAGGAGAAGGTAGGTATATGTGGAAAAACGGTAACGAGTATGTTGGAGAGTGGAAATGTGGTGCTATATCTGGTAACGGAATGCTGACGTGGAAGAACGGTAACCGTTACGAAGGTTGTTGGGATAACGGAGTTCCAAAAGGGAAAGGTGTGTTTACGTGGCGTGATGGTAGTGTTTCAGCGGGGAATTGGGGGAATGAGAATGGGAATGAAAGGAATGTAAATAAGAGGGTCTCTGTTTCTGTGGATGGTTCTAAGAGTGTGAGTTTTCCTAGGATTTGTATTTGGGAACTTGACGGTGAAGCTGGGGATATAACTTGTGATATTGTTGATAATGTGGAAGCTTGTATGTTTTATAGAGATGGTAGTGAATCAGAGAATGGTGGTGGAGATTTTTCAGGGTTTGGATATGGAACCTCAAAGTTTTTGCAGAAGAGTCCTTTTTATTCCATCGATGGGGATGTTAAGAAACCTGGTTATACTGTTTCTAAGGGGCATAAGAATTATGATTTGATACTTAATCTTCAATTGGGTATTAGGTGTGTTGTGTTGTCTACATTGTTCGTTTTAGTGTTTTGCAGTTTAATTTGATTCATATTAGTGTGTTTAATTTGGTGTTTTCATGAAATTTTGGTTTTGTTTTTGTTTTAGATACTGTGTTGGGAAGCATGCTTCGGTGCCTCGTGAGCTCAAGCAAGGAGATTTTGATCCAAAGGAGAAGTTCTGGACAAGGTTCCCTCCGGAAGGCTCTAAGTTTACCCCGCCGCATCAGTCTGTAGACTTTAGGTGGAAAGACTACTGTCCCGTGGTGTTTAGGTGTCGATTTTTTCTATATCAATTTTGTTTCTGTTGAATGTTGATTGATGTTTTATTTTGTTTCTTTTTTAACCTTTTTTATTTTGATCTCTAAGCAAAGCCAAAGCTTTTCAGTGCATAGTTGCATACTAATTATGTCCGTATCTTTTTGGGAACTTGTTTCCTTGTTGGGTATATAGGCATCTGAGGGAATTATTTGCGATAGATCCTGCGGATTACATGCTTGCTATTTGTGGCAATGATACATTGAGGGAAATGTCTTCTCCTGGCAAAAGTGGAAGCTTCTTTTACCTTACTCATGATGACCGATTTATTATCAAGACATTGAAGAAGTCTGAAGTCAAGGTTAGTTGCTAGCCTTTTGAAGAAGCATTATGTTTGATGAGAAAACTATAAAACCTATATATTGTGCAAGGTGAAATCTCACTTTCCAGCTTTTGGCCACCATGCTTCTTTTATCTGTTTTTCAATGATTAGTTGGTGGCCATGTCAGGTGCTCATTAGGATGCTTCCCAGTTACTTTCAACATGTTTCTCAGTACAAGAACTCGTTAGTTACGAAATTCCTGGGAGTTCATTGTGTCAAACCTATTGGAGGTCAAAAGGTTTGGATTGTCAAATTTAAATTTTGCACCAAACTTCTATACTATATGAATGTTTGTCATAATATAATGGATACTTTATGGTAAAACAGACTCGGTTTATTGTGATGGGCAATGTGTTCTGTTCGGAGTATCGGATTCATAAACGGTTTGACCTCAAAGGTTCTTCTCATGGTCGTACAACAGATAAACCTCGTAAGGAAATTGATGAGACTACTACTCTCAAAGACCTTGATCTTAGTTTTGTTTTTCGCCTGGAGCAGTCTTGGTTTCAAGAGCTTAAATGGTACAGAATCTTCACCCTGGCCCTGGTGGAATATTTTGTTTACTTTTAGCATTTTTATGATGTTCTTAGAGTTGGTATTTTGTAATGACTTTCTCTCAGGCAACTTGATAGAGACTGTGAGTTTCTGGAAGCAGAGGGAATAATGGATTATAGCTTTCTCATTGGCCTTCATTTTCGCGATGATTACTCAACTAACGAAACAAAAAATTCATCCAACGGGTTGTGTTCAGGTATATGTCTTCTTAATTCCTCCTATCCTGTTTCCACATTTCCTTTCATGTGAATTAATTGGAACCACAAGAGTTAAAATAATTTGTGGGATTATGGATTTGGCAGGCCAGAGGGACATGCAAAACGACGACATGCAGGACATGAAATGGATACCTATAGGCCGGTATGCCCTCCTCTTTATCCCCATATCTGATTGTTTTTGTTGTTTCAACATGATAAATAAATCCTTATGAAATTGCAAAAATGAACTGCTAAGATTGTCCTCCTTGAATTTTCCTTTTATAGTCCCAAAGAGACAAGGTTTGGGGATTTAAAAATGCTGATACAGTTCTATTATTAGCGTAAGCTGTTATGTGAATTCCAATCCATAGTTGTTGTAGAAATTAAAGTCACTAGAGGGAGTTTGGATTCAGGTGGGCCATTTTCTGTTGCTACATTTTATTTTATAAAAATATTATTTATTTGGGATATAGCATTTTGTCTCTACTGCTTGCGTCCATTGGTAGTCATTTCTTTCACTTTTATACATGTGCCGTGTTCTTGAGCTTTAGCCTATCTGGACCCAGGCATAGTAATACAAACAGAAGCAAAATGTTTCCACCCTAAATTAAGCAATATGGCCCATGTGCATGCAAATTACAAAGAGTATATGACCACTAATCATGTAGAAATAAAGCTGTGGCAGATGAATTAGCAGTCTCCATTCCTCTCTATCTATGATTTAGTAGTGGCATAGTTGTATCCCTTTCTGAATATGACCCTGTTGGTTGAGATGGACCACAGCAACTTGTGTTGTCACTGGCAAGTTATGTAAGTTTTGTTGACAACAAATGCTTGAGCTGTCGTTTGATCTTACAGAAAAGGGCAAAACCTTCTTTGCAAAGCTATTTGTTAGTTGACAATGATATTGAGAGAGCAATGGTGTTTGCTAGGATTTAAGGCTTAGGAGATATATTTGTGCCAGTGACATATAAACATTGTCGTTGTTTCTGATATGCATTAGTTTTTTTAAAATAAAAAATTCTAAGATATAATTACAGGGTTTAATTACACTTGAATATCTAGCCTATGCAACAAAGGAAATTAGAAGTTACAATTTATTAGAAAAAAAATTTAACTCGAGGTTTAGAATGTAGTTACATCTTAATTATGCAAATATTTGATTTGAATTATCAACTATGATTCTTGATATACCAGGGGACCTCTAATCCGGCTGGGAATAAACATGCCTGCGAGAGCCGAGAGAGTGTGTAAAGCTGGATTGGATCAGCACACAAGTACTGGAAGTAGCAAATGTACCCCTTCAGAGAGTAGTGGTGGTGAGATCTCTGATGTAATCCTTTATTTTGGTATCATTGACATTCTCCAAGATTATGATATTAGCAAAAAGCTAGAGCATGCATACAAGTCACTACAAGTGGATCCCACCTCCATCTCAGCCGTTGATCCCAAACTATACTCCAAAAGGTTCAGGGATTTCATACACAGAATCTTTGTAGAGGACAAATAACATGCTTGGAGAGAGACTCAATAGGAGAATTGAACCAGGACCAACCTCGGCATGGGGACACCTTAATTAGCATCAGAATATATGAGCTGGTACTGCAAACATTGGTGATTTAAAAAAAGCTCAAAAAGAAATGTTGCTGTTAACATTTTGGAAAAGAGGCTTTGGTATTTGTTATTGGTGGCTAAATTTTTCTCATAGCATTAGCCATTGCAAAATGGATTGAGGTCCCACATGCACGGATGCCTTTTTTTTTTTGTTTTCATTAGGAGGGAGAGATTGTCAACAATAGTTGTACTTGTACATGCAATTCATCATAGGCCATGTGATGATAATTTTTTTAATTGCTTTTTGTTAATGTTGTGGAGAAGGGTATAGGTAATAGAAAAATGTGTATGCATGTGGAGTGGAAGGATTCAAATTTGACCGTGGTGGGGATAAACAAATGTACATACAGTCAAAGATGGACACAATGGAATTGAATTGCATTGAATGAATGATTTTATTAACATCTTTGGTTGGATTGGAGAAAGGATCAAAAGGAGATGATTTGCCTAGTGAGCAAGAAAGAAAAGTTCCAAAAGAGGACCCCTCATTCTGTCAGTTTCTACCTTTCTTTGTGGTGTGCATTCAAATGGGCGTTTTCACTTTTGCAGTGAGTAAAGCATAAAGCATAAAAAGAAGAGAAAAGCACAAGAAAGAGTTGGGTGTTTCCTTGGTTCATGTTCTTTCTTTGTCACTCTATAAACAAAGTTTGAAAAAGCAGAATGACAATAATACAAGAGTATGTCCTTTTTGCTTCTTTTGAACAATACCAAGAAACGATCAACGCGACAAAGCAATAAATTTGGGCACGTAATATGAATAGGTTCGGTATGTGATAGCGATGGCTATCCATGCTTCTTGTGCTTTTGTATTTTAATAATTCAAAAAAATAGAAACTTGGCATAAAAGAGAGGGTCTTCTCTATTCAAATGCCTCATATAAGGTTGATTTCGTAGTTTAGTTACCTAAATTGAATGACTAATTTTTTAAAAAGTAAAATAAGATGGATTTCGAAGCATGTGTTTAGAAATATGTCATTCTGCAGTGTGGACTACTATTGGGCAAAAGCTATAATTTGTTGTTTCTAAAATTTGCGGCAATTAAATCGTCAGGATGCATACCTAACACTAACTTTATTTAATATGTTATTGTGAGAGTTTAATCGATGAATTAAAAGACATCAAAACATTATAAGAAAGATGTTATAGGATTAAATTCAGAAAAACTAATTTAACAATTAATTTAGTAATATTTTTTAAAAAATTATTTAACATTCTAACATGATACCTCTACTTTTTCATGCTTGAATATATTAGTAACCATTTATTTATTTATTTTACGATGCCCAACATAGGAGTTAATTTTTTTTTGAATTATTTGATTTTTGTATGTTATTTACTAGTTCACTTTTCAACACCTATATCTAAGATAAATAGAAAGAAAGAAAAAAAAGATAAATATATATAAAATGATGTCATAACTTTTTTTAAAAAACAACTAAAATAGATTTGGAAGAGAGTTTGTCCTAAAAAAAAAATAGAAAGAGTATAAAAGTGGGCTGGCTATATTCGACTGTTGGGTGATCGTGCGCCGCTGGTCCGCTGTTCTGCGACTCTGCCTGCTGTGATTCCGAATCTGCCATGTCTAGTTGTGTTGCTGTGACTGTGATGGTGTCTCTTCGTTTTTATTTTTTCCATAAAACATCGGTTTTGTTTTACACAAAAAATTGATTATATTATTGTATATGGACTATGGACAAAGAAAATAGAATATGAATACATGTGCAATCACTGAATTCACTTATTTTATTTTATTGGTTTAAATACCATATTTTACTAGTATTTCAAATCTATTACGAACGCGACCTTTCTCTGTTCAATTTCTTTTCCTAAGTAAGCATTTTGATATTTTTCAACTTTACTAGAGTTACTATTTAAATTTCAAAATTGTATATACTACTAATTCTGTAAAAGAATCACGAGCACACGGACACTGTACTAGTCAGTAGCAAAAGTGATAGATCACTAGCAGTGTATCTGATTCATTTTGAAAGGTGCGAGATAGATAAGAAATAAAAATACTATATAAAGTGAGATATGGAGTTGGTAATTCGTTCTTTGTGATGGTGAAAGATAACATAACGGATGGTAAATAATTATGAAGGGCGTGGGTGGGAACAGGTGGTAACAGTATGGAGGAAGAGACACAGCAACAACAAGCAATTGACAACACCAAGGAATCAGTTGGCACTTCGCAGACATACATTGACGTGGGTGGCTGCTCCTAAATACATGTTTGTGTCTTTCTTACGAGACATTTCAGTACTAATTTGGGTCAGAGGCTCGGCATACGCATACCAAAGGGCATTGGGCAATACAAATAAATAAACCAATCTCTCATCAACTCCTCATTCAAAATAAATAAAAAATCTTATCTTATTTATATTGTGTAACTAAATATAAGTAAAATTAATCATTTGTATATATTTATTAAAATAATTAATTATTCACAATTATTTTTATTTATTTTATTTAGAAATTCAATTGTATTATTTAAATACCATTCTTCTTATTTAATTGATAAAAAGTCATTATTTTCCCTCAACTTTGTGTATATGTTAGTAGATCTTGATATTAATCTATCTCTCATTCTTTTGAATATTTACCTAAAAATCATTAGAATTAGATAGACGAAGTGAGTGCCTCTTTGAGAGTATTATTAAGCGTCAATTAACTAGTTTTTTAAACACCATATCAATTTTGCAACTTTAAATATTTTTTGACAAATTATAATTTGGGTTAATGCACGGTGTAAACAATTTTATTCAGTTAATTAGTATAAACTATTTATTGTATGTATTGATTCATATTAATAAATATTATAAAATTGATTTACAAGTTCGATGCATAATCTTTTAATTTTCTCTTATAACTTTTAGTCTTTATCACTTATAATATAGGAACTTTGAAGAGAATAATTACCAATATTTTTAGGCCGGTCAAAGCCATATTATCTAAAGAGAGAAGATAAGAGAATTAGAGGAGAATAAAAGAAAAATAAGAGACTAAAAAAAGTAGACAAATGATAATGTTAGTGTCTATATATATTCTACACATTAATATGTATAATAAAATACCAAATTTTAAAATATATTTTTGTGTAACCATTTTAACGTTTAGTAATGGTTATTGTCTCGAAATGAGAAAAAAAACTAGAATAAGAGAAAGAAGATGAAATGAAAAATGAGAATCATATAAACGCGACCAATTAAAGACTTAACTATTAGCAAAAATAGGGGTGTCAATAGTAGGACTTTAAAGGGAACAAAATTAGATAGACGCGTCCATAAAAGCCCGCCTAGTCAGCCCAATCCCATACGAAGCAAGTGGGTCCCATGGCGCCACAATCAGAAAAAATGACTTGTGTTACGTCTACACCGTGGTCTGGTATAGTAGCAGAGTCACAATTTCAATGGCCGCAGAAATTTGTGGCGGGACTCTATCCTTATCCGTTAAAACTGAATTGCAACGCCAACGGTTATTCCTCCATTCTCAACGAACAACCGCCACCAGATTCTACTCATCCAAACCTCGTTTTTCTTTTCGCTCTTCAAATGCCTCCACCTTTCGTCGTCGCTGCTCCTCCGTCTTCTGCCGTGTCGCTAGCACCGATACAGTCTCCGACTTCGATTCCGTTTCCAAAGCAGGCCAGGATCGTCTCTCTAAGGTTATTTTCCAATTTGCCCTGCCGCTCTTAACTACTTGTAACTGAAAAACTGTAACTAAAATTGGAACTCTTCTTAACAACTAGTAACTGAAAATTGGAACTGTTCTTAACAATTAACTATCTAGGATTGGTTCAGGTGCCGGTATCTAATATAAGGAACTTCTCAATCATAGCTCATATTGACCATGGCAAATCTACGTTAGCGGATAAATTGCTTCAGGTTACTGGCACCGTGCCACAGCGAGAAATGAAGGAACAATTTCTCGATAACATGGATTTAGAGAGAGAAAGAGGCATCACTATTAAGCTCCAGGTTCCCGTTTTCGTTTTCTTATCTTCATCGAGTTTATAGATAATTTTATATTCTCATATTCAGTCAACACTCATCACTATAGTTTCTATTTACATGTGATGTGATATATTTCGAGAAAGGTGATGTTGGAAATAATGCACTGTGCTCACTGTTTTATTTTATTTTATTTTATTTTATTTTATTTTTCATTGAATATATTAAGATTAATTTCCTAGTAAATTAGTTTACTGTAACTTTCAGCCTTATTTTTTGATCCTACCAAAACCTCTCCCTCCATTTTCATTCATTCCAAATAAAATGAGAGCTCTTCTTATTTTTATATTTTCTTTCTAGAACTAGAATAGAAAATTGATTATGATGTTCTGAGTATTTGTTTGGACTTTGGATTAGTTTAGTTTGCATTAAAAGTTATTTATCAATTTTTGTGAGGCAGTTAAAAACGCAATTAAAGCGTTTTTTTTTTAGTTTCAAAATAATTTAAACCAAACATGCACTACGTAATGTAATAAATCTTATATGAGAAATGAATGTTTTTCCCCAGTACTTTGGAAAATATGATTTTCAAATAATTTCTGGGAATTGAAGTTTGTATGCCAATCATTTACCTAATTTTGATCATGGCAGGCAGCTCGAATGCGTTATGTGTTTGAAAATGTGCCATATTGCTTAAATTTAATAGATACTCCGGGACACGTCGACTTCTCGTATGAGGTATGTTAATGCAGTAATTACATACTATTATGTTCTTTATCTTGTAATATTGCAGCAACTATGTCTCTCTTCCTTTCTTCATGTTTAAAATTTGGAGCCATGATCAGTTACAACGCTTATATGGACTTGGAACAAAAAATTAGAACCTCTTCTCTATCTTGTGTAGTAATGTTCTCTATGTTGGAAACTAAAACCAGAGAAAAGGCAACAATTTGGCTGCCATTCTATTTGTACCCCCTCTCTTTTTTCATTCTTTGTCACAACTTATGCAAAACCATTCAGGAAAAATACTGTCTTTGGAAAGGATTTAAACTGTGGCCACGGTGGTCCAAAAACCTTGACGTTGTGGCCACAATTGCTGTTGCCAAACTCTATTTAAAATTAAGTATTTGGTTATTAAATCAATTGGATTTTGAACTTACTATTTGGGCTTTTGACCATGTCATATTTTCTGATTGATTTCATTTCATGTATTGGATGTGATTAATTATACAAATCATCCCCTACCAAGAACATTCTTTCCTTTTTATTTTGGTTAGTAATAATTCATCAGAATATTATCAAGGTAATAGTATGATTGTGACTATTCATCTATGGCCAGGTTTCTCGATCACTTGCTGCATGTGAAGGTGCTCTCCTTGTAGTAGATGCTTCTCAGGTGATGCTCCTTGTTTTTAGTTTTCTTATTTCCTCTCTAGGTTTATAAATTATAACATTTATGATATGAGGGTTCTCTTCTCACTGTGAGCTGGTTTTTGCTTTGTTGTGAAAATTTGTTTCCAAATAACAGGGTGTTGAAGCACAAACACTGGCTAATGTTTATTTAGCTCTGGAGAACAACCTAGAAATTATCCCTGTAAGTATGCTGTTATAGTATTCTGCTCTTAAATTTTATTTAATATACTGAGAGACTCATTATCCTTTATAAATGATAATTTTGAATTACTTAACTCAAATGTATTTTTTATTAAAAAGACCAGTTGCTCAACGTCATACACACACAAAAATTCCTGTTATGTGCAATTGATATGTAAGACCATATTTCAATCAGTGATACAAAATAATTGTGTTCTATTATTGCCACGAAGTTGTGGCAAGTGATTTTTCCTTTCCAAATTGTAGACGGTTTTGTCTTGTTTTGTTCACTTCTCTAAAATTATAAATTTATAAAATATTGTAAGAGTACATCACAACCATCTCTTTAATAATAACGCCAGATATTCTGTAACAGGTTTTGAACAAAATAGATCTTCCAGGTGCAGATCCAGAGCGAGTTATTAAGGAGATTGAAGAGGTTTGTTTATTGATTAGACCCTTGACGTCATCATACTCTTAACCTTTGTGTTTCAAGGGGAGTCTACAATTCTTCCCAGTTTATGTTTGTTATCTTATGTTGCCATGATTTATTTGTTATTTGAGCAAATTTGTACCAATCACTCATTTAACATGCTAAATTCTCACAATTCCAAGCTTAATTCAAAGTAATTGGAGTGGTTATATTTACACATTAGTTGATTTGAAATTTGAGAATATGTTAACTAGGGTTTCTTGCATTAGCATTGCCTTTACTTTATTCGTAATTCATGAATCATCCTTACCTATTCATACTTAATTTTCTAAGTTGAATTGATTTCTTGTAGGTTGTAGGTCTAGATTGTAGCAATGCCATTCTCTGCTCTGCAAAGGTTGGTTTTGTTCTTTATATGTCCTTGGTTTTGTCTTGTTTACCACTTAAAATTATATTTAATTCTGACTATGATACTTCATATACATATATGGTTTACAAACAATGAAGCTACTTTCTTTTGTAGGAAGGAATAGGTATAATGGATATTCTCAATGCAATTGTTGCAAGAATTCCCCCACCCGCTGATACATCAAAAAGGCCATTGAGGGCTTTAATATTTGATAGGTACTCTTTAGATTTTGTAAATATTATTAATCCATTCAATTTGATGATGAAATGAAGACATATTTTTGTCACATGGACACTTTTTTAAGATTTGGATGACACTAATACTATTAACTAATTTGGTAAGCCCATTAATCTAAAAGTTGTCACATGGACACTTCAACTGTGAATTGATTGACTTAATTATGTCCAAATATCCCATTTTCGTGTCTGAGGTTCTGCACACGATTCTTTTGTGTTAAAGTTTCGTTCTCACAAGGCTTAAAGTTCAGGATCTACTGTTTCATTTTTTGTAGAATTGCAGATGGTTTCCATAGAATTATTATACACAGTTACACACACATAGATGCTGAGTATTTTACATGCATCAAATATTCCTTTAGTTTGTGTGGTAGTTCAAACCTCCCTTGCATTTGGTGTCAGCCAATATTCATTTACATGTGCTATTTATCCTTCTGTTACTCATATAAATTGTTACTATGAATCTTAGTGCAGTTACTACGATCCATATAGAGGTGTTATTGTATACTTTCGAGTTGTAGATGGCACTATAAAGAAAGGTGACAGAGTTTATTTTATGGCTAGTGGTAAGGTAAAGTACCTTTCTTATGTTATGACCGTTTCCTCTTCTAACAAAGATTAAGTTTGGTGGGGATGAACTTCCTCAGCAGTTGCCTATTCATAATTTCATTCTTTAAATCTTCAACGTGGCTGCATATAAATTCAAATAAGTAGTCTAATCATTGATGAAAACATGGTTGTTGCAGTGACTCATAATATTCTCTAAAGTAATGTGATTATTAAACTACAGGATTACTTTGCTGATGAAATTGGAGTTTTGTCTCCCAATCAACTTCAAGCTGGAGAATTGTATGCTGGTGAGGTAAAGTAATACTTCTAAATGATTGATTTGCAGGACATATTTCATATTGCCTGCAGTGGTTACTACTATTTTAGTTCTATTAAGATGATGAGGTAAAAGTATTGGTCATGGAACAAGATATCACGAAAGACGAAAGGGTTCTTTTCATAAACTTTTTAATGATGATCATGAGTATTATCTGAACTCAAACAAACTTAATGCTAGAGAGGAGGATCCAAGTTACTCCTACTACTGAAGAATTCAAGAATCTGAGGTAAAAAACATTGAAGAGAATGACTAATGGAAAGGTAGTTGAATCAAACAATATATCTATTGAAGTATGATTGTATGGAACAGTCTATAGATCAAACGACATAAGATGGCTCACAAACTTGTTTAACAAGATTATGTGGTCCATGAAATAAATAAAAAGTCGAGAGAGAAATAAATGAAATGTCAAAGATAAAAAGTCGGAAAAAGAAATAAATGAAAAGCCAAAGATACGGTAGAGTATTATTGGAAACATGATTTCTGCAGAAATAGAAGCAAAATAAAATATATAGAATGCAAGTTTAGCAATAGATACAGAAATCCGGACCTCGAAGTGAAAACTGGAGAACATATAGTACCACTGGTCTCACGTTTTATGTACCCTAGGTCCACCATACAAAGTGGCGGGAAGAGAGAAGGAGATCAACCATAGGATCCAAGCAAGGTGAACAAGACCCGCAATGTTCTATGGAAAATAATAATAGGCTGTAAAAAGCGAATAGGAAAGTAAACTTAGTTTTGAAGAGATGCAAATGATAAAAATGGATGGGTGGTTACAAAATATAAGACAAGCATAAAAATACAATCATTAGAGAGAAAAGTGGGTAGTCCTAATTCAAAAAATGTGATAGAGTTTCATCTTAGGTGGCTTGTACATGTGTGTAGATGACATATAGAAGCAACAATGAGGGTTAATTGGATGGAGATGAAGTAGGCCAAATCATTAAGAAAGTTTAGTAAATGGTCTATCTTTAGACCTAGTACAGGGAAAGGCTTTGTGGCATTGATTGATCCATGAAGTTACTCACTCTGGAAAAAAAAACTTAGTGGCTATTGTTGTTGTATTGTACTTTTGTTGCTCATATCCCTTCCTCCTTTCCATCTCTTGTCCCATGTGAAGCATGGAAATAGATAACAGATAAATGACTTTTAAGTTGACTGTTGACATAGCAAATACGATGAGATATAATGTATTGCTTCTCAATATTTTGTGTTTGTCTATGCACGTTTTTCTGGCTTGACAACTTTGTTCAATGTTGAATTCGTTTATCTTATTATGCTCTAATAGGTGGGCTATCTATCTGCATCGATAAGAACAGTAGCTGATGCCAGAGTGGGTGATACAATCACTCACTACACTAGAAAGGCAGACAATTCACTACCTGGATATGAGGAAGCCACTCCTATGGTGTTCTGTGGCCTGTTTCCTGTTGATGCTGACCAGTATGGATATTTTGTTTGCATATCTTTTTTTTTGTTGAACAAAGATAATTTTAGTTATTCGTGAATGTTGCTGGAGTTAATATTTTTTTTGGTCTATTGGCAGATTTCCCGATCTACGAGATGCACTTGAGAAGCTTCAACTCAATGATGCTGCACTGAAGGTGGCCTTTTACTGATATGCTGGAAAATAGTGCATCTTTTGTTTTTAAGCTTTTGGCAAGGGGACATAATTTGCTTTTTTCTGTATATTCTATCATCTTTCAGTTGTAACTTGCTCTTTTACATCTTGGAAATGATCGACTCAAATAGATGCTCATCATAAGCTTTTTTTTCCTCCTCTTCCTGTTCTATTGATCAGAAGCATCCAGCAGCGCCACAGAATGGACCTAATAACCACCCCAGTAGATTAAGTAGTGGAGTTCTCATCCTGGCTTTTCCACCTTTGTTTAGTAGTAGGTCTTATAACCAGGAGGAGTATTCCCTTCATAAAAAATCCCCCCGGGCTTATAGAAGCCAAAAATGGATTTGTATTGTTGGGGGTTTTCCCTTAGTGAATCCCTCCAGTATTGAAGTTCGTCCAGACTCGTACTCTGATCTATGTCGAGTTCATTCCATAACAGGCGTAGCGCTTGCTCATAAAATTGACCCCGTGGCTGCCCTGGGTCTTCCAATTTATTTTCCACGAAGTCTATAATCTCGTTGATAAGACGTTTTCGCTCCCCCTCTAGCTGAAGGAGGGCTATGTAAGGTTTGGCTGGCGGAGCTGGCTGCTCCACGGAACTAGTGGAAGCCGACCTATTTTGGATAGGAGCGGAGGGTCCGGGGGGGGAAGGCTGATGCTGCTCTTGGTTTACGCTTGCTTCTGAGCCAGCATCAGCCCCAGATGGATACATCCAAAGAGGCATTTCCTCGGCACTGAATAGTGCTCGCAAAAGACATCCTATTGTCAAGGCGGCCAGACCCCCGAACCCGAGCCGACTAAGGAGGAGGTTGAGAGACTTGCTGAAAATGGACCATTTGACTTTCAGCCAAAAAAGATCGGAATCAATGTCAATCAATAGAAATGCAAAGTCGAAAAAAAAAAGTAAGAATAAAACAATCGAAATTATGACCAAAGAATTACACATTCGAAGACCCTTGTTACTCATATCAGCACACCCATACATTCTTTTTGCAAAAAGCCGCTCCACGGTGGTACGGAACACATTCTAATTCCCACTGAAGCTAGTACCTTATCCTTGACCACCATTAGCACAGCTTCGAAGAACCTATTTTTTTGACTGTCCACAACTATAGATGCTGCTGTTCATTTCTTTTTTTTTGTTTGGCTACAACGGGTACGCTCTCTAGAAGATTTGCTCGGGGCTGTTCACTTTCACTTGGTCGCCTGGTACGTAAGCGAATACGGATCACGTGGGTTTGTACTGATCCGCTTTCGAGCTGTCGAGTGAGGATTGCTCCATCTATGAAGAAAGGACGCAGGGGGCCTCTCTTATTATATTATAAAGGGGGGGTACTCTCTTCTCTGATGTGCGCTATATTATTTTGTTCTATTTCTGAAAGAGTTTTCGGGGGTTTAGAGCTCCTCTTTTCAAGGAGACTCATCCACACCTGCGCCCTTTTAATATGATGAGGAGAAGAGGGGCCGCCGCGCGTGGCTTCCGGGTCACCTAACGCTACACCTCACTTGCTCCGTCCAAGAAGCCGTCTAACCTAAGGTAACTATTCGGAGAATAGGTTGTAACACCGGATATTCCGTATTAGTTGATGCAACTCTGACTAAGGTGGATCTGGATATGATATTGACCATAAAGCAAAGCGGATACTGACTTCGAAAGTGCTCTTAACGTTATTGTTCTTGTTTTAGTTTGAATATCTTTAACTATCAATTCACCTTTTCTTTAAGTTGTTTGACTTGATATCTAAGTTAATTATTCTGTTGCACTTTTGAATTAGGTTTCTGTCATGGATGTAACGTTCATGTCAAATCTGCTAGGCATAAAGTTAACTTAAATTATACCATGTACGATTTGAATGCATGGTTTCCCATGATATATTTTTTTTATCTATCTCAAGTTTGGAACCATACAATCTTTTTCCCTAAATATCCAATTTTATTGCCATTAAGCTGACATTAGTGGGATTTTTTTTAATTATTTGAAGAGTTTATTTTCTTTTCTGGTTTTCAGTTTGAACCTGAGACCTCAAGTGCTATGGGATTTGGCTTTAGATGTGGGTTTCTGGGTCTTCTCCACATGGAAATTGTTCAGGTTTGATTTTGTTGAAGCATCAACTCTTTGAATTGCATAGGAAATTCTTGAATGTTCTTATCTTGCTTAGTTCCTAGAGATATTGTTTAAAGTTCTGATTAACTTCAGAATCCTGGTCTTATATGTTCAAGCTCTTTATACTACAGGAGAGACTTGAGAGAGAATACAATTTGAGCCTGATAACTACTGCTCCAAGTGTTGTATACAGAGTGAACTGTGTTAATGGTGATACTGTAATTTCTTCTCATTCCTAAACTCTGTTTCTATGTAATGCTTTCTTTTGGTGAACTGATCATAAAATTGAATCTCCTTTGTATTTTTCAATTGTGTAATATTGACACGACCAATTTGTCCAATTCACATAATGCTTGAAGGTTGAATGCTCAAATCCATCATTACTTCCTGAGCCTGGAAAAAGGAAATCAATTGAGGAGCCAGTTGTTAAGGTTATTTCTTGCACTTGTGGTGTTTATTGTTCCCCTTTTCAAAAATTGAAGCAGTTCAGCTTAAACATATTAATTTATAATTATAAGTATTGTGTGTACACACATTGTCTTTACTTGCAATTAATGTGTACAGATTGAGATGCTTACGCCAAAGGACTATATTGGTCCACTTATGGAGCTGGCTCAAGATAGAAGAGGGCAGTTCAAAGAAATGAAATTTATCACTGAAATTAGGGCATCGATCACCTATGAATTACCACTTGCTGAGGTAATTGTTTGCTTCAGATCTTGCCAGTTTACCCAGTAAATCATGCCATTTGTTTATGTAGTTTGGGCTGCCATGTATCTGAATTTCCTTGAGTATCAATTTTGTAGATGGTTGGTGATTTCTTTGACCAGTTGAAGTCAAGAAGTAAGGGTTATGCCAGCATGGAGTATACCTTTATCGGGTAAATATCTGAAAACCTAGTTTATTGATGATAGTGGTATGGAATTCTGTTGGAATACAAGATGCTGTTGAGCATTGACTGTTGTAAAATCCTCGATTATATGGTGTAATCAAAGTAGTTTTCATAAATAATTAAATGGGAAATTCCTTTACTTTGGGATTGTAAATTGATGCTGAATTTATCATTTTGGTAATGAGAGGTATGAATGGTCAGGAGCTAAGAGAATTTCTCTGAAGCAATTCCAAAACATTCTGATATTCAAGTTGGTAGCAGGGGCTGATTCCAATCCAGAATTCCAGGAATATATGGGTAACAGCTGCAACTATACTTAATGACACTTTAAAAAGGAAATAGAAAATTCTATTTCTAAATTACCAACTGGAGGCCACTATTGGCATTCAATCTTGAGTCATACTCGTACCCTCTTATGCAACAACAAGCTTTATCCAATTGCGGATGTTTGACTTCACGGATCAATTGAAATTATGAGTTATATCAAAATCTGACCATTCTGTAAATCCATTTAAAGCAAGTCATTCTTTTAATGGTTTCTCCTAGTGTGTCTTAGGTCATCCTCTAACTGTATGTACAGGATCTTCTATTTGATTCATTTTTCTCACTGGACCCTCTATTCGTTATCTTTTTCACATGACCATATCACCTCATTAGTCTCATGTATGACACTTAATTGCACAACATTCACTATCAATAGAGGCTGTGACCAAAAATTATATAACATTTCTCCATTTCATCTATCCAACTTCAGTACTTCTCCTATGTACCATCTATTAAACCATGCAACTTTTGGTATGATGTGATCCCAGTTTTCACCTCCAAAACATTACTAATTGTGTATTACTTGACTCGCATACCATATACTTCTTACTTTAACAGAAACCTCTTGATTCCAAAGCTTCTCTTCACGACTGAAGTTCAGAAGTTTCTGGTCTTGACTCGTGTAATAGTAATACTACTATTATACCATCTTGTATGTCACTTATTGTAGATACATTATTTCAGAATTCAGATACCATGTTACTATAGCACCATGTTACCTTTTTATATATCTTGTACACTGTACTGGAAGAGGACAACTTTTTTCCAATTTGAAGGGCATTATAATTATTATGTCTACATTTGTAAAGCTATCTTTGTCTCTTGTTAAATGAAATCATAGTGGTATGTGTGAGAAGGCCGTCTTTACAAAGAATCCTCCTAATGTTCTGATACTTTCTGTTATTTAATTTTCAGTTACAAAGAAAGTGATTTAATTAAACTCGACATACAGATAAATGGTGAATGTGTGGAGCCATTGTCAACAATTGTGCACAAAGATAAGGTAACTTGCAAGTTCTCTTTTCTTTACTCTATTTATGGATTGAATATTTTGTATTAGACATGAAAAAAATTGAATTGTAATTTTTTGTATTAGACATTTAATTAAGGTGTGGGAGTGTTCGCCTTAAAGTACCTGAAATTAGGCATTAAATTTTATGAAAGTTACCTTAAGGTGAACACTCCCACACCCTCTAGTTTGGTTGAGTATCACTACTTGGCAGGAATCGTAGACAAAAAAATTTGTATCAGTACCCAACCGAACTAGAGAGTGTGTGATTGTTCATCTTAAAAAATTGCATTCTATGCTTTCTTGATTTGATATTAGTCTATTTTTAGAAATCTAGAAGAGGTTTATCTGCAGTTAGCTGTCATCTCTGAGTAAAGTATGTTTCCCGAATAGTCTTGTTTTGCATGAGCAATGGTTCATGTAATATGGGCTGTACCTTTATAGTTAAATTTGGCTGCCTATTCATGATTATGCTTTTTATTTTATGCCAAAGCATTGTCAGAAAATCAACAGAGGCTTGTATTTTCAGGCATATTCTGTGGGAAGAGCTTTAACTCTAAAGTTGAAGGAGCTTATACCACGGCAAATGTTTAAAATACCAATTCAAGTAAGCATTGTCTATTCGTAGCATGTTAGTTCATAAAAATTAGTCTCTTTTTCTATGGTTTTTCTGCTTTATATATGTCCTCCACTGTGTTTACTTTATCTTTCTCCCTCTCTGATTCAATTATGAAGAGCTGATTAAATTTGGTAATATTCATGAAACTAACCACAATAACACATCCTTGGTATTTCCGTTCTAGGCATGCATGGGAGCTAAAGTGATTGCTAGTGAATCTTTATCTGCAATTAGGAAGGATGTATTAGCCAAATGCTACGGTAAGACTAGTGGAAAACCTTGGGAGATCTTGCATAAATCATAACGTTTTTGTCTTATTTAGTAAATATGAAGGGTGACCTATTTTATATAATAATGTTGTTCCTTTTAACTTTATTTTCCTTATCCTGTTCTGACTTACGATTGCCTGGGTTGCTCTTTCTTTTTTTTTTTTGCTTTGATGATATTCTTCTAGGCGGGGACATAACGAGGAAAAAGAAATTGCTTAAGAAACAGGTACAATTTTGTATAAATTGACAACTGCCATATTTTTAATTTTCTCTTTGGTAGTTTTGTTTCTCTTCAATAGTATTTTGCTCAAAAAAGAAAATGTTTTTAGTTGCATTATAGCAAGAAGC
Organism: Cicer judaicum; assembly: GCA_037974835.1. NCBI lineage: Eukaryota > Viridiplantae > Streptophyta > Magnoliopsida > Fabales > Fabaceae > Cicer > Cicer judaicum. The sequence continues at coordinate 8,884,831 of JBBPBS010000276.1, forward strand.
AGAAATTTAAATTTTTACATTCATAATTTTACCTTAGATTGCGCTGAATAGAACTAACATCGTTCTCCAACCAGGCTGAAGGAAAGAAAAGAATGAAATCTATTGGTAAAGTTGATGTGCCTCAAGAAGCCTTTATGGCAGTTTTGAAACTTGAAAAGGAGGTAATCTGATCATGTTTGCATAAAAGTTGCAGCATTGTTTGAAATTGTAAATATATTGAGAAATGTCAGAAATTTGTTGTTATTCTTATTTGGTTATTATATGATGCAAATGTTTCTTAGCGCATATGAAATTTTGAATATTGATTCTCTTTGACCCGAAAAAGGTGAAATATTTGGCCATGTAAGCTGCCAATATATACACAACTGGGATAGTGATTTTTTGAGACTGTGATGATGATTAAAATTAAAATTAAAATGATAATATATATTTAGTATGTATATATATATATATTTCAATCTCAGGGGATCCAATGAGTAACAATTTTTCAGTCAACAGGTTCTCATGAAAATGTTAGGTCTAAAAGATTACAAACACATGTTTTAAAATCCATGGCTCTTAGGATATTATATTTGTCATTTTAAGAGAATAAATAATTGTCGGTAAAAATATTAGTTTCATTATTTTTATATAAATTTGTATTAAAATTAAAAGTTCTAGAAGACAACAGTAAATTAAATTAATTGATTCTATTCTGATTTATACGATGTAAAATATTCAATAGAAGTGTGGAGTTTTATCATTTTTGAAGGATTCTCATTCAAACTTCAAAAGTATTGAAAGATTAATTTAATTTAATTTTAAAGAACTATACAATGTTCCAACCAATATTATTTCATTGTGTTTTTTATTTTATTTTTCGCACTTCTAATTCTTAAATTAGTTGTTATTACATTACATATTTTTGGACAAACATTGCTATCTGCAAAATTATTCAGATGTTGGTAAAAAAAAAATGTATCCTTTTTCATGAAAGTGATGAAAGAATGTTTTACCATTGATATATATGGTCTACAATCAATCGCATGAGGAACTTAAAGCTCTGCATATATCCATATCCACATTAACTCATTTAGTATATACATAACATTTTTAAGACTGAACGCCAATTCCATCATGCCCCAACCCGAGTGGACACTGCAGTCACATTGATGCTCGAACGAACGTCTATCGCCTCAAAAAAATTGGTCGATGATGTATCTATCTACATCGTGGAACTTCACCAAAACAATGCATCCTAATGAAGCCAAGGGAATCAGGGTGCCATAGTTGCAGCAAAAATAATGGCATTCAACACTTGCACAAAGAGTATGATATGTGCACCCAGATATTCTACTCTTATGTTCAGGTGTACTGTTACTTCTCTTCTCTCCATTAATTTCAAAAGCAATCAATAAAACTGCAATTATCTGACCACATCTAGTCTGTCGATTACGTTCAATGCTCGTTCTTTGTCAATACCAAAATCAATCACAGGAAGCTTTGACAAAATCCTATTAAAAGATAATTGCTTGCTTTTACTTGATGAAAGGCTGTTACTCTTGGTCAGTCGGCACTTCTCACTCATTGTTGGCTTCATACTGTCAAAGTCCAAGCTTTTACTGATTCCCTTCGTTTTTGTTTTCTTAATTACATCCTGCAACATGTTTTGCTCATCAATTGTTACAATTGGTAATAGGACATTTGTAGACTGCTTATTTGTTTTTTCCGAGGTACCGCCAACAGAGGACTTGATGGCAGACCTGACTTTGCCAACATCACTGCCAACCTTGCTTTTGATGGCCAAGCGGTGAAGCCATAAGAGAAGTTCAAGAATATAATGTTCTACTTTGTCTTTATCAGCATAGTGAAATGTCTCAATCCTCATTGCACCACCATGGAGAACTTTCATATTCACCTCAGAGCTTCAAGAATCAGGAAGTATTTAAAGTCAGAAAAGATTTGAAGTACAGAAAATATAAAGGTGGAAAACATACAAATTTTTAATTCAAAATTGAACAGTAGGGACTAGCAGCTACTTACCCTGTGTTTGCCCACTCTCCTACCCAGCCAAAACCATGATGTGCTCTGAACCAATTTTGAAACACCAAAAGGAAAGGCCAAAAATAATTAGGTTATCTTATATGTAAAGTAAATAAAGTAATATGATTAAAGATTGCTTTCCACGTGGCCAGTAAGGAGCTAGTTGACAAAGAGCCAGAGATCTTACTTGGATGTGTTTGTGGCAATTGGAACCAACCAATGTAATGTTTTCTCCATCTCATTTTTTATATCTGCTACAGTTAGCTGTGTAACCCAGACAGTAACCACAAGAAAGAATAAAAAAATCAAACAAAAGAAAAGGATTTTCTTCAGTAGGATGTATAATATAGCTTAAGGACAGAAAAAAATTAATTTCTAAAAATTTGTAAAGCAATTTCTTAGCATTCTAACCGCAAGTTTAGCAAACTACTAAAGTCTGCAGGCAAGTCATCTAAGAGAAGAAGTATCGGAAAAAATAAATCAACGGCATTTATTGAGGATTCATTGCAGTGGGTGGCTATTAAAATGTTAACTAGGTAGTTAATTGGGTAGTTGACTACTAAATCAACTAAAGTCCCTCTTCAGTTGCGGACTAGAGGCAAAGTGTGCTTCAACCTAAAGCCTTTCTGTATCTATTCTAAATTGTCCAGACCCATCATTTTTTCTGTCTGATTTTTCAACAAAGGTAATAATAATAATAATAATAGAAATTATAAATGGTTAATCATACCTCTTCTACAACATAAAAATATGGTAATTTGGAACGCAAAGTTGATTTTATATTAGGTGGCAAGTTTTGATATAATGAATCCCTTGTATTTGCAGGCATAGAACTAGACCTGGCTACCTGAAAGCATTCAAAACCAAAACAATATTCACAAAGGCCTAAAACCCAAGAGTCGAGATCAAGACTTCAAAAAGAAATATGAATAATTTACACTCTAATCTTATTTATATTACAAACATAATCACTTTAAGAGATACACACCTTGATAATGGGCACACTGTCACAACCCACAGATTAGAAAAAATCTGTTAGAAAATGTTTGTATAACTTTCTTTAAGTTTTGAAGATAATCCAATTTTCACATTAAAAATAATAATAATATCCACTTCTCAAACCAGGTCACAGACATGTGGCAACCAAAAAGGCAATTAGTACCAGAAAATTTTAAGCGTGACATTTTCCACAAGAAACTGCACCATGTGATATCAATGGATGCCAGATTTCTGAAGTTAAATGATCAGCTTTACTTCAAAACAGATTTGTGGTTGATTTTATCTCTTAAAAAATAAAAATTAAAAAGTGAAATTTACAGTTAATCCTTCAACATGAAATCTGAAATTAACAGAAGGAAAGTAACAGAGAAGTAGACAGTTAGCACAGAAGAAATTCAATACTTAGACAACAATAAGAGAAGCACCTCTAGAAACTTCATTACACTTCCACCTGATTAAGGATAAGGTACAAAAAAAGAACAGTAATGGAATGAAATAGATACAAAAACATAGATTGACTTACAAGGGTATCAATTTGAAGCACTACATTTGCATAATGCAAAGCAAGGCCTGCAGGGCCCAATCTTTGACGATTGACTCCAATTATTGATTTGGGGCCATCTGAAGATACCCATGGATAAACACCATTAAAAGTGTGAAGAATAGTACGACTTTCATTCCAAACTGATTTCAACAATAATTTGATGAGATGAAAAGCACATGGTGCTGCTAAGTGCTCCCAAAAAGCACACACTTTCTATATTCCTTCCAAATTTTAAATTTATCAACAACAAAGTAAGGCAAACAGAATAACATGTCTGAGATTTTCACAGTAGCTAGCAAAGTGTTAATTAAGTCATGGCATCGATAAGAATAACATTAAGTGACACTAGAACAACATAAATCAAGTGTAGCAAACATTATACATGGCTTGTGGTGGATACAGACCTGCATTCCCAAAAGTATTGCTTATCTCCAAATGTAAAAAATGAACAATGTCTACAAGCTTTTCAATAACCTGCAATCCATTAGATTATGAGTTATACTTTTCTTGGTTTTCGATATGTGAATAAAATGCACATGATGAACCCACTTATACAAATAAAAAATAATTCCCTAGATTATTACCAAGTTACATGTGGATCAGACACATCAATAGTAATAGAGAATTAAGGAAATAGGGAGGAATATACTGAGGGATGAGATAAACACATCAAGAAGTAATTTTTTGTTACCTCCTCCAAACTTCTAGACCAGAGTGATTTTTTCTTTAAATGTTTGATTTGCTTCTTTTGACTTTTAATTTCTGCTCTCAAGAATGCGAGGTTATCACCTATAAGGGGAAGAACGATACTGAAGTTCAAATTATATATATATGAGATACGAGACTAACATAAACAAATACTGCTCAATATACTGCAAAGTCAAACTTATAGGTAGCTTGACTTTTTCTTCAAAAGTATGTAATAGTAAGCAATTGTGTAGCCTTTCAGAATTGCACTCTCATTTCTCAACAATAATACATTGTTCTGGTTCCAAAAAGTATTAAAAATATCAGTGAAAACCACATGTAGGTGATTTGGCAGTCACAGTCTGTCTATATAGTGTTACACATTAATAAGAATGACATTGAAGTTGAATGAGACCCGATGACAAATAGAGAAGGCATTAGTAACACAAAGACAAAAAAGGATAGAGCTAGATATAGGAGAATATAGATATCGAGATCTTTATATCCATATCAGAGTCCTTGGTTAAAAAGTAGTTTAATACTAGCATACATCTTTTTCAATATTTCAGCACCAATTACATGATCAGTGTGAATGTAGTCCTCAGGTTCCACACATCTAATTGATCACTCAACTTTTGAGGGGAAAAAAAATCAAATCAAAACTATTCTTCAGTTATAATTATAAGTTTATAGCTCAAAAAGATATCAGGATTTTTGGTTAAAAATTCAGCAAAAGCAAAAGTTTAATGGTGCATATTATATCATGGCCCATTGGTGATATTTTCATATTCCACAATTACCTCTTTCATCCTCATCTTCACCCTTACGCTCAATATCCTGTTCAAATCTACCCAACGCATGAAGTTCGTGGTACAACTCCTGTGTCCAGAGAAATATTGATTTTCCACAATTGTTTACAAATAAATCTCTCATAAAAAACTATGTTGAATAAAAGAAAAATGCATAGAGCAGCAACATCACTGTATACTAAAACCTAATAAAGCATTCCACTTGCAGCCAGATAAAAAACCTTGAAGATAGAGTAAATGCAAAACAGGATCAAGTGTAGATAAGTAGACACTAAAAATGGTGGAACAAATAGGATCCTTTAGACCTCAGGTTTTTTAATAAAAGCATCACTTTATAAATACCAGACTATATATTTCCAAAATTATTTATAATAGGCATCCCTTCAATAACAAGCAATCTGTAAGTACGACGATAAAATTAAAATCCAACCCAGAAGAAAGTACACCTAATCCTTATATTGCTTTAATTTTAAAACATGTATAATTCTGAAATTTTGATGCATGCTCAACACCACATTTACATGATAACAAGTTTTATTGTAGGATGATGACAGAAATCAAAATAAACTGTACCCTGAGATTACCACATAGCTAAAGTAGTACGTTTTTACTGAACACAGAGTTAAAGTAATTGAATTCAGAAATTCCTCATTCATAATTGAGCATAAATCATGGCACGTGGAAAAGGTATCAAGTAAGACACAGAAAGTGATGGAGAAAAAGAAAATTCTCTCAGCAATTGATGTGCAATGCAAAATAGACTGAAATCCTTCTATCAATCTCCCTTATAATACATTATTTGAATAATTAAAAGAATGAATTCTTCTAAAATATTTCCTATTTGGGAACAAACACTAACTCAACTGGTTAACAATATTGAAAGCGGGGAATAATATGCAATCGTCTATAGACTTAATTTAACCCCTTGAGTAATTGTTTTTATATTGAAAATACTTTTACTAATGATTCCTTTGTTTTATTTCCATATATTTCCTGCTTCAATGCAACTCTCAGTCTTCAAGCAAAACAAAGTTTTTTATATGGTGACATAACGGTATACACTCACAGCTGTAAATTGGACCAATGTCATCAATTGTTGCATTATTGACTCTGCCTCATCTCTTGAGAGTCTTTGAGCATTTGATTCTCTGCTAATCCAAAAATGTAAAATGAAAAAGATGGCTAAGAATAAATATATGAAAGGCAAATATGTTTTGCAGACAAATGAAAAGGCTAGATGAATGAGTAAGTACAATTTATATTACTTCTCAAAGTATCGGTCTAAGTTGTGCCACTGAGGATCCTTAGAACGATTTCCAAAACGAATCACCTCATCAGAAAAAACTTTCAACTCCTGCCTGACAACAAAACCAAAATCATATACAACTGACTTTCAAATTTTAAGGAGTTGTGGAAGTGCAAAACGAGACACTTCAGTTATTTAATTAATTCAATACTTACCTCTTGTCTGCGGCAACAATCCAAAGAAGCTCGTCCTTATCCTTTGACACTAAATCTTGCACAGCTTCTGAATGAAGCACATCTTCTTTTAGATGCCTAATACTTTTTTTGGACAGAGATTGCAGAAGATGAAAACCTTTGACAATAGTGTTTGCAACCTCAAATGCTAAGATGGAAATTTCATTCCCCTTTATTGCAGCTCCAGAAACAAAGCCACTCCCAGCATTTAAATTTGCCATGCTGCTCCCAAGATTGTCCAAAACCTCCACCGCCTTCCCCAATCCAGCTCTTCCCAGGCGTGAACTCACCTCCGAGACCTGAAATATATATATCTTAGTAGATGATATTTTCATTTTTCTCGTATATAATTCCATTTACATAGAAGCCAATGAATACAGTTATAAAGGCTCCTCACACGAGCCCTTTAGGATCGATTCATAGACAATGCACAAAGTTCATACGCCTTTGTTAACAGTTCAAAGACTAACTCTCTTAAAATCTCCCATAAAATTATATAACTTGTATGTCTGAAACAAAGCCGGTTGGGCATCCAAACCACTTAAGAAGAACAAGCAACCTAATTTTGAGCCTCAAACTATACATAAACAAGAACAATAAACGCAATTTGAAATAAGATAAACAACATAAATCGAAAACTCCTATATAGTAATAAACAAGAGAAAAAGGAAGATTCACTGTCAGCGTAAACTAATTTTACACCATCAGTGAATAATAACCTGATTTTATCATCATACTACACAGTTATAACTTCCATGATCAAATAACTACTCAATCAACCACTTATATTTGCTGTCAGTGTAAAAATATTTACACTAACAGTTTATGGTCATTACACCCAATAAACAAACCCTAAATCCCAATCAAAAACCCCCACCTCCAAAGTAATTACAAGATTGTATACTCAAATCGCATCAACACTCATATTTAGTAATTTTTTGAGTTTCCAGAAGCAAAAAACCTTCCTAATTAATGAAGTGATGATTGATTAGGATTGATTTATAGGCAATGCACAAGCCCATTATGTCTTTGTTAACAGATTAAGAACCAACACTCCTGAAATCTTAAACTAAGGGGATGAATCCCATAAAATTATATGACTTATATGTCTGAAACAGAGCCAGTTGTCATCCACACCACTTAAAGAAGAACAAGCAACCTGATTTTGAGCCTCAAATTTATAAGAACAATAACCACAATTAGAAATAAGATAAACAACATAAATCTAAAAACTCCTATATAATAATAAACAAACCCTAAATCCCAATTACAAAACCCCAACTCCAAAATAATTACAAGAATATAAACTAAAATCGCATCAACACTCATATTTAGTAATCCTATGAGTTTCCAGCAGCAAAAAAATAAAATAAAAACATTACTAATCAGTTAAGTGATAATTAACCAGTTCAAAGAAGTTACTCTGTTACGAATTTGAATCGCGTTGCTTCTATTAAGTGACACTAACAAATAATTAAAAATTATGATCCTCTTCGGTCTCTTCTAAAAGTTGAAATCAAGCGATTCACACTAAACAAAATCAAATAAACTAATCACGATGCTATTAATAAATGATCCGGTATCATCCTTTTCAGATATATTAATTAAGAAATTGACAATAGAGAAATGGCTTAAACTACCTTAGCTACAGTAGCTTGCTTTGACCTAGGCTTATCGGAGTATCGCGGAATTCCGTCGTAGAAAACTTCGTCGGTGGCGGGATTCCTATCCGTGATTTGGTGTAACTGCGGCGGCGAGGTGAAATGAGCGGGATCATTAGTGTTAGAATTAGGCTTATGAGCAAGATCGGAATCGGCATCGGAGTTGGCGAAGACACGGTCAACTTCAGCGGACCTAGAACAAAGACCTCCCATGAGTTGAGAAAACCAAACTAATAATTGAATCTTTGAATTGGAAGAAGTTGTTTCCATTATTCATTCATATTAGTTGGAGGATGCAGTGAATAATAGTAGTAGTTGTGGCGAAAAGATAAAAACTAGTGTCTAGTCTACTACTACTACTAGTAGTACTGATGTGCTAAGTCTAGGGGTTGGAAAAAGTTTCAAACGATTTGCTTTCCGATATATGAAGAAGACAACAATGAAAATGAAAGAATGAAGACTGGCTCGTGACTTGTCACATGGGTTTCTTTTTTAGAAGAAACCAAAACTCTTACTCTGCGTAACCTTTCCTTTTTCCATTGGGCGCCACGATATCAAAACAAGAGGGGGTAAACAAACCTTACAAATATAGTTCATTCAAAATATCTTTTGAAATACTGAAAATGTGATTTATTTATAATGTAAATCGTCGTTTACTTTAGGAAATGAAAATTAAAAAAATTATTTTTTCTAAATATCAATATTATAATATTATGTTAATAATTATTAGAATTATATTCAGTATAAAAAATAAATTATTAATTTCTTTATTACTTCACTAACAAATGTTTTTAAATAATTTTATTTCTTATAAATAAATTTTTAAAATTGAAGTTTCAAAATTATCAAAATTTGATCAATTTTTATCAACTTTTTATGTTTGATTTGTTTATAATTGTAGTTTATTTAATCGTCTATTATTCAACCACCGATAAAAATAAAAACTTGTTATGAAAATTAAAAAAAAAATTATAATGAATATTATTTTCATAATAAGAATAATATTTATTTTTAATAATAATATTATTAAATAAAATAAAATAAGTAAAATTTTACTTATATTTTAATTCATCAAATTATATTTGAATTTATAAAGACTTAGAGTAATTAATATTTTTGTCCTTGCTTATAAATATACAATATATTTTTTTGTATAAATTAAAAAGATACATAATAAATTATATGTATTGATGTTACGAAAATATTATTAATATTCATATGTTCAACTTTGACTTTTTATATTATAAGATAAATTAACAATATTAATAAAAGGTACAATTAAAATAATAATAAATATACATTAATTTAAAAAATATTATAATTATAATTCAATTAATAAAATATTAATATTATTAGGTATCTTTCATATTTTAACTACAAAACTTGTTATTATGTGTAAATTTTTGGAAGAAACATATATTTACAAATATGTTCATAAAAAAATATTTATTTATCAAAAGATGCTTAAAACTAGGCACATATTAAGGATTGATTTGTTTTTGGGTTGCTTATGACAAGTGCTAAAGAAATGTTAAAAATATGTCCTAAAGACCCATAAAAAAATGTCGAATAAGTAAACTCTCATTAATTTAAAGATTAATATAATTTTTTTTACTAAATCATAAACTTCTAGAAGAATTAAAATAGTAGTTTATCTAAAACTATATTATTATTATTAAAAGCGAAGCCGTGTGGGTGGGAGATATGGCGTGGCCGTGTGGTAGTGGGGCTCATAGTTTACTCTACTGCATTCGGTCCAACCATTTGTTACCAGAGAGGCCAGGGCTAGACACAATGTACCGTACGTTTTTTTAGTACATGCTAGCTAGGCGTAGAAAAACAAAAACTTAATTTTGAGTACGAGTTAATTTATTTGATACACTTTTAGTTGTCATAATAACTTTTGTAAGTGATCGATACACTTTTTTCATAAAGTGATTTAAATATTAATCATTTTATCTTTAATTCACATAATCATTTTAAGTTGATTTTGGAAAATAATACTATTTCTAACTACCTAAAGAAAATTAAACACAATTAATTAGTTTTTCTTAAAATACTGTTTGATTACTTCAAAATTGAAAGGTTGTTTGTTTATAACTAATAAATATATTAAATCAAGTATTCTTTTTACTTGTGTTAATCAACCTTTTCATTTAAATTTTTTTCCTCAATTAATCTTATTATCTAAGGATAAATTACTTGTTGAGTGTTGTTTATTTGATTTATAATTTAACAAAAAATTAAAATTATTTATTAAATATTAAAATAGTTTATTATCATAAAATTTTAAAGAAAAATATAATTTATTGATCTTTAAAAATATAACTAAAATTATATTTAATTTTTAATTTACCATAAAAATAGTCGACATTTTAATGATCTAGTAACTGAGAGGAAAATCACCCATTCTATATTTTTAGAAATTAAAACGAAGGATTAACCTTGAAAACATTTTCAATAATCTTATTTTTTTTCCCGGTAAACTTTCAATAATATTCGATTACCTTATCCGCGTGTTTTGCGAGCCTCATTTTTGGCTCGAAAAAAGTGTTGGGAGTAAGTTTGGAATTACTCGTTCAAACTCACTCTCCAATTCAAAGTACTGTAAAATAAAAAATACTAGTAATCGGTCCCCACAAAGAATCAAATAGGAAGGGGCGCGACGAAGACAGACTCCGATTGATGCGCAACAAAACGAGAATAAATGAGTTTCAGCTTTGAATTTGTCTCTTCTTCATTCAACGACGATCTTCTAAATCAAAATTCTAATCCATCTAGGGTTCCAAATTCCCAATCCAATTACAAATCACACAATTCAGTGAATGCTAAACATCAATACATACATAGATAGATGTACTCCAGTAATTTGACTGGTTTCATATTAGCCGTTGTTTCCGGCGCTTTTATCGGCTCCAGCTTCATCATCAAGAAAAAGGGTCTCCGACGTGCCAGTCTTAACGGCACTCCTGCAAGTTAGTTACACTTTTTTCATCTCTCTTAACTTATCGATGACGCCGTTATCTTTCTAACTAACTATCCGTTGCAGGTGTCGGAGGCTATGGTTATCTTCTACAGCCTCTTTGGTGGATCGGAATGTTAACCAGTCAGTACTACTTAGCAATTTTTTTCAATTTTGATAGTTACACCATTTTATTTCCGATTACACCCTTTTAGTTAGTTCACCTAAGTTGGGTTTAACGCGAAACAAAAGAGTGAAACTAGCAAAACTGCAACTATTTTTATCTTTACATTTTCAACTTTCAATTTTTCCCCCTTTTTGTTTCTGATTTTTTGCGAGGATCCTCTCGTTATTATTACAGTGGTTGTTGGAGAGATAGCGAATTTTGTAGCATACATTTATGCACCTGCGGTGCTTGTCACGCCACTTGGTGCTTTGAGTATTATTGTTAGGTAATTAATTTCAGTTCTGCAGAAATTATGCTTGTTTACTTTCTAAGAACGTTTTTAATTTTCGTTTTCAACTTTTACTTTGTATATGAGTGGTTGAATTGATGTGGCATTTGGTTATAGATTTTCCTTTTTAATTATAATAGAGAGATGATGTAAGCTGATTACATAGAATGCATTTCTAGAAACATTGCAATATTGTGAAAGTTTTCTTAATTTTCAAAAATACTCAATCTATATTTAAAATACATTTTGAAAAACTTCTATAATCTATTTGCTGATGTTTATTTTATCGGTGAAAATGGAAGAAGCAAACACTAGAAGCCATGGTAGACAAAATCCCAATCCAGCATGTAGGATCGCACGATTTTACGATCTCGACCCCTTCCCCTTTTGCTTTTTCAATTTTTAATTTTAACTCGATCTACTTTTGTTTGTTGCTGGTGGAATTGGCTAGTGTAGTGCTGTCTTGGCTCATTTCATGTTGGGTGAGAAGTTACAGAAAATGGGCATGCTTGGGTGTCTTTTATGCATAGTAGGATCCACTGTTATTGTGCTCCATGCACCTCAAGAAAAGTCTCTTAGTTCTGTGCTAGAAATATGGCTTTTGGCTGTTCAACCAGGTATGCTGCCGCTGAGGGTTTTAGCTGTTTATTATTATTTTTTTTAAATCAGATTTTCACTGAATTATGATATTGCTGCTTTCTGTTTTGGCTTCCAGCATTTCTCTTGTACACAGCCTCGGCAATGGCCGTGGCATTCTTTTTGATTTTGTATTGCGCGCCTCGCTATGGCCAAACTAATATCTTCGTTTATGTTGGAATATGCTCCATAATTGGATCCTTGACTGTAAGTGACTCTTCCTATCCAGTTCACCTTGAACATTCTAGCAGTCGACAAAATTCAGTAGTGGAAGTGACCTTTTGATTTACGCTTCTGAACTGATAAATCCTGTCTCAGGTCATGAGTGTAAAAGCGATTGGCATTGCTATAAAACTTACATTGGAGGGTGCAGATCAGTTTGTGTACTTTCAGACATGGATTTTTACAATGGTCGCCGTTTCTTGCATGATTACTCAATTAAATTACCTTAATATGGTTAGTATCACCCTTAGTATTTTTAAGCGTATATTTTTGGGCATATGAAATAAAAGTTAGAGCCTTACTTTATCTTCCATTCTTCCCTTTAGTAGAATGATACAGCTCTTATGTGTCATATTTCTATTATTATATTATGTCATATGTGTTTCATCTGCTTTTTATACAGTATGAGAAAGCATTTTATGTTTGTAGGAGGTGATCCGTAATCCAAATAACATCACGTAAACCTCTAGAATATGTGCTAATTTATGAGTGCAACAACATGTAAACCTCTAGCCCAAATAACATCCGTGTAATGCTTGAACTGGGCAACCAAAGCTGATAATCTCGAAGTCCCAATTCCAAAATTTTCATTTACAAGATTGTTGTTTCCATGCATTTCAGTTGTCATAATTTGCTTGTTAGTTGGTCTGGGATCTGTGCTTCTATGTTGATCAACTCTTGCATGATTGGCATTGCAGGCATTGGATACTTTCAACACGGTAGTTGTTTCTCCTATCTATTATGCGTTGTTCACATCTTTTACAATATTAGCCAGCGCAATCATGTTTAAGGTTGGTATTCTATTGGAACAAAGTAAAAAATACATATAAGGATACATCTTTTCGATCAATTGCTCAACTATCAGTTGTAATCCTGCCTTCTGTACTCTTATCATTTAGGACTATTCTGGTCAAAGTATAAGCAGTATTGCATCGGAGCTATGTGGTTTCATCACTGTTTTATCTGGAACAACCGTGTTGCACAGTACCAGAGAGCCAGATCCTCCAGCTGGTACAGGTAAGGCTTAATGCACTTACGCGAGGATTCCTTTGATGATGTAAGGTCCGCATAATTATATTTGCATTGAGCTGCAAACTTTACTAGTATTTGGCAGCCTGAGCTGTGCTGAAGTATGATTACGACCAAAGACTAAAACTTAATACAAATTTTAGATGATGTAAGAAAATTGCTTATATTTCCTTGTTCACTGCTTGCTCAATTTAGATATATGAGTAGCCATGCAACAAGACATTTGATGATATCTTTTTCATATAAAGTTAATGGGAGCCTTGGTGCAGCAGTTGGAGTCACTACCATGTGACTACAAGGTCACATGTACTTAGCTTCTTGTAAATGCATGATTAGATTGCCTACAATAAATCCACAACTGGTTTGGCCCTTCCCTAGGCCACACCATGACGGGGCTTTATAGCCTTAAGCTGTCATTTTGTTTCCGATTAAAGTACGTAAGTAACAAGGGAAAAATTTAATGGGGAAGAGTGATGAAAATAATTATGTATTTAATGCAATCAGTGTGTTTTTAAGCCTAGTCCTTATTATAGTAGAAATATTTGATTTTTCTTGCTTAAGATGCTCAAGTTCTAATATAGTTGATAGATCTATGGGGTTTTATTCTTCAATGGAAATTACTAATATAATATAGTTTTTGTCATGATGGCTGTAAAATGAACTAAGCCTTCTAGTTTGAGTTAAAATGTCTTTTGTGGCTGTTATTCAGAGTTCAATTCCTTATATGCGTAAATCCACCACTTTTCCAATCAAAGACTTATTTTCATTTTCACTTTCTAAATTGAAAAGCACCTCTAGCTTCAAATTATAGTTTGCACAAATGGATATGAAGTGATGAACCCACATCATGGCAAATGAGCTATGCTAGAAAAGGAAGGGTGATTAAATTTCTACCAAAAATGTTTGGGTAGAGGGTACACAGTCAGCATTCAGGACAGACTGGGGTTTCTTAGCATTAGTAGATAATATATTTTGACGGTGAGATTATAATTTGTTTACTATTTTCTAGATATGATTAAGTTGATCGGCTAATGATGTTTCCATAAATGCACATTTAACCCTCCCTTCTTAACAAACTGTGAAAATTTGTCTAAATGTTCATCACATGCAGATGTGTACAGTCCCTTGTCTCCAAAAGTATCATGGTATATCCAAGGCAATGGTGAACCTTGGAAACAAAAGGAAGAAGATGGACCACCCCTTAATTTAATTACAGTTATCCGGCAAGACCATTTCAAGTGACACTGAAGTCTTAAACTGGTAGAACAAGAAATTAAATCCATTATTGCTATCCTGCCATTGAGTTATATACATGACTGAATTTTTTTCTTCTCATTGTCCGAGCTTTTCGGCTTAGTTACACTATGAAAAAAAAATGTTGCTGGCTTATTATGTACATTATTAACCAAAAGAAATATAGCTGGTTATAGGGTTTGGCTCAGTAACTCCATCCATTTGGTTTAGCAACACATTGTGCAGCAAGGCAGAGACGAGACTGCTTTTTTCGTGTGGTTTTAATCATTGGTAACATATCCAATGAAAGCTTGGGTTCAATCATCTGAAACTGAGGTGATGTTTCTTCCAGTTTGTATTAGAATAGTAGAAGAAGTTGTTGTACTACTTGTTATTATTTATGTACGTATGTAGTTGTACATTATTTTTATGTTTTAGCCTCTTCCTTTTCCCAAATATATTTTTCTTTTTGCCTTCACCCTTTTCTTTTTATCTTGTTAAGTTGACCAATTTATGTAAAAATCAAAGCTATTCTGTATACGCTAGTCAATGTAATTTAAATATTTTAGTGATTGAACCATATCAGTAGAATAAGGTTGCAAGGATATCTATAATATTTAAGTTGTTATACAACTATTGACCCCTCCAAAAAAGCTGTTTGTTTAGGTGAGATAATATGATAAAAAAAAATCGTTTTGGATGCGTAACTGCAATTTTAGATAACATGTTTATTTGTATTGTACAAAACAATTGCTTGCATATAATATAGCATCAAATATATGAAATGATTTTAAGACTATTAGGAGGATCAGGAAGTACTCTTTTTATTTAAGTTATGAAAAAAAATCAAATGTAAAGAAAAAATAATATTTTTTAAGAATAAAGCTATTTTTTAGTGTGAAGAGTTAGTTGACAATGAATCGAATATAGTACTAAATTATGTTGTAACAAGTCAAAATAGCTTTTATGTTTTTTAAGATAACTATTGAGGCGTTTGAATATACAGCATAATTAAGTATGTTTACTGAGCAAAAGAGGCGCAGCCTGTTTTCCCAAATGAAGAGAAAATTATGATAAACTTATTTTTGTATAAAAAATTATGAGATAAACTTCACATGAGTTTAAAATAACTTATAAAATTAAGCTATATATTACAAAAATAAGCTTAAACCAACGTATATCGCATAAGTTATTTTCAAAAAATTTGAAACACTTGAGTGTTTATCTCAAATGTCAAAACCCATGTGAATAAGGTATTTTAATTCAGATGCCCTCTTATGAGAAATGTTATCTTTTTACAATTAAACTCATTACATGTTTACATTCAAATACTACTTTCTTGAAGCCTAGAACTACTCGTCAAAATTTATTTTTTTGACATAAAAAAACCAGAAAAGAGTCACACTATTATACAAGTTTTTATTTTGTTTGAAAACGCGTCTTGTCACAAACATATTTGATTTAAGGATATTTCATTATTGCAAACTCAAAAATAAATTAAAATGGTGCAATTGAATTTAGTTAAATTTAACACGTAATGAAGTATTTCAATCAAGTGGTTGTAGTTTAGTGGTAAGAATTCCACGTTGTGGCCGTGGAGACCTGGGCTCGAATCCCAGCAGCCACATTAAGTTCTGCTTTTTTTTAATTTGAGTTATGTTCTCTTTAATATAATATAGTTAAAGTCATTGCAAATGATATGAAATAAGTTTTTCCAATAAAAAAAGTCATGTTTTTCCAAATTAAGTTATTATTTTTTGAGTATAAAATTAGATTAAATTTTATTGTAACATAAGTAGACTACTTTAGAGATAAATTTAAAAAATAATGTAATATTGAAAAGAAAAAAAACAATTTTTTGGTATACATTTTATATGATTGCTAAAATGACAGTTAATTTGAAACAAAAAATACAGTTTTACAAACAAATTATCTTAAAGTTATAAGATTTAAGAATTAGGAGAAATTATGAAGGCATAAAGATGATTTTTATATTACATTCATAACATTAAAGACTTATTATTAATCATGTTATATATATTAGAAATATTAAATAGAAGATAATCTAATTTAAAACGATTGTTAACACGAGAGTGTTCCATGTAATTAATTCAGAGGTTACCGGTGTTAAAAAATCTCTCCAATTTTTATAGCCACGAGACATTATCATCTTAAAGTAAAAAAGGTTATGATTTCGTATGTTTCAACTACAAGATGATAGATTCAACAAACACAAGAAAGTAAACATAAATTGCATTTTAAGGTACTAATAAATTTTTTCCTTCTAAACTACTATTATTTAACTCACCGTCCTTAAAACAAGTAATTTCACGGACTTCTACAAATCTACTTAAAGATAGCAACATTAACTACAACTGCAAATAGTGTTTTTGAATAATTTTCAAGTTTAGATGTACCATAGATAACAACACAATTTAAATATGGAACCAAGTATTTGAACAAAAAATATATATGGAACCAAGTATCGCAATATAAGCTTTGCAGACATTAAATCAAAAGAGTAAGATTTAAAGTAACTACATGGAAGACATTAATAGTGCATCCATCATTACCGCCTTACATAACCATAGAGAAAATCAAGTCCAAAAAGTAACTATCATCCTTTCCTATTGTTGTGGCAGTACATCCAACAACGATGGGACTCTCCATGGCATGAACTCCCCTTCATGTGATGGATTCTAATAGAACAGAGCAACTAACTATGTAAGCCATAAGGATAATGGTTTCTTTTTGTACTCATCTTCCCTAACAATCTTGAGATATATGCTAATAGTAAAATAGAGAATAATTTTGATGCCGTGTCGGCATAAAACTTTTTACGATGTCAAACATTATCAATTGGGAATTGCGTGAAGAACTAACAATACTAAAACATGTAGTGAGAAGCTCAATATCGTAAATAAATAAGATACTTACTTTTAACCAAAAGAAATATCCACGTAGAAGACTCAGAACTTTGGGATGATCATCGCCAGCTGCTTCTATTTCCTCTGCAAGATCTGCAACATGAGCACATATCTAACACTTGCCAAGTTTCAAAATAACAAAGCAAGTTTCTGTCCCAATTGAGTAAATTGTTGCATCACATTTTTGAAGAGGTTTATGCTCTTTCACCATAACTTATCATTTATCAAATTTAGTTAACTCATCCAAGTTCAAAGTGAAAAAGAGTAATTTTACATAAGCATACACAAGTAATGGCAAGCACATGTGAGAATTTGTTAGCAACATGGGTCGAACTCTCGACATATATCTTAATACTCCTTCAATGTCCTGACCCATACCACTAGAGTACACATTTTGAGACATGGCAAGCACATTAACTCTAGTATGTATATAATATATAATGTAATGTTATTCTAACACAACAAGTTGTATACTATTATTAATTAAAGAGAACAGACAAATCCTACTAACCATAAGTATGATCAAAAAAAGACTTTCCATCATAATCTTCCTCATAGATTTTGATACGCCCACGGAGATCTTTATAGTTTTGGACCGGCTTTCGAACCTTAAAGTCATGCAATAGTCTCTGACACTCTTCTTCACAGTAAGGCCTATTAAGTTCATTCAAGAGTTTTCCTCTAAAATCATCACCCTGAGAAGCAACACAAAGAGCCAACAAAAACTAAATAGACAAGGAAAGTGCATACACAACATAAAACAAAGAGAAAATGTTCAATACAACAACAGCAAAGTATTGTCCCAATGAGAAAGGTTGGCTACAATGACCCTATAATGTCTATCATATATCATATCTCTATATGGCTCATTAATCTCCATTTCTTTCTTAATAGTTTCTCTTATAGTTTTATGTGTTCCTCTGTGTCTAGTGATTTGACAATCCTTCGTCTAACCTACTATCTTTTCTATGATAGATGATATCAACTCTCTTTGCCTCTCTCTCTAATGTTGTCTTTCCTAATCATATCTCATCTAATTTTTTCACACTTCACACAACATTCTTATATATGCTATGGTTATTTTATAGTCATGTTTTTTTTTACCGCCCAACACTCCCTCCTTTCTATACAACAGTGTTAGTCTTACCGTTGTAACATAAAATTTTCCCTTCAATTTGAAAGTGCCAAATGATATTAAGGAGTTCCCTAAGTTCAAATCCGAAAAACTATTAATAACAAATTAATGAGTTTTAGATACTTACAACCAGACTTTGCACGGGCCTTTCTATTACAATCACATCATCATCATCATCATCAACATAATCATAATCTGGAATCTCATCTTTCACTTTTACTACTTCCATGCAACATGGGGTATCAGATTGTTCACCCTTTTTCCCACTACCAATGTTTTGACTCTCAGTTTGTTCAAAGCATGCATCTTTCACATTTGAAACACCTTCTCCATTCACATTCACACGATTCATTTTTACCCTCTTTCTTTTACAGTTACGACTGCTGTTAATCTTAACCCCACGTTTCTTAGCAGCAGAAACTTTTGCACCTTTCAGTTTCTTACCCTTACTACTACACTTTTTTGAATCCGATGATTCATCCTCGTATTTTACAAAGACACCATCCTCAATGATTTCTAGTACATAAGATTTTCCACAAGGCTTCAAATGATTCAATAAATACCTATTATGTTCCTCCTCATCCTCTGTGACGTTTTCTTCAGCAGTGTTTTCTCTGTTTTGGTTCTGAAGATGAAGAACCAGAGATTGTAGAGTGCTGGATGAACCATCTGTGAACTGCGTCAATTCTGAGTCAGCTTTTGGATTCCGAACAACGAATTTCTGAAGAAGGGTGTTAAAGTGGTTGAACGTGAAGTCGTTAGTTTGTGTACTGAGGAGAGTGTGGTTGTTTTGAAGGTAAATGTATAAATCAAGTTCACGGTCCCAGGTTCTGTTTCTGGGTTTGTTGCCCGAAGTAGTGAGTACCATTTTGCTGTGAGAAATGGTTGTGATGTGAATATTTTAGATCACAGATAAAAAAAATAGAGAAGTGTTTGAAGACGAGAAAAGAAAGAGGAACTGTGAGTGTTGCGTGTGATGTTGGAGAAATGCAGATTGCAGACAACATTAATGAATCATGTGAGGTACTGGTCACTACATAATGTTACTTGGCTTTTTTCTTAATTTAAAAATTAAAATTAAATAAATAAATAAAACAAATTGGAAAGAGAAAGAGATAAACGAGTTTAGGAACACCAATCCCTCGCAGTGAATTTGGATTTCATACAATAAAGAATTTATCCACCTTTGCACTTCTAGTTTTGATCCTTCTATTTTAGTTCAATAGCGAAAGTAGTTCCTCAATTTGTCTCTAATTTTAATCCTACAAATAAAATTTCGGTCCAAAATTTTATAAAATTTTATTTTTTTGCATTTGTTTAAGTTACACAATGCTTCAAAATCTCATTTGTAACAATTGTACCTGAAATATATGATCATAAATTGTGTACTACGGCTTTAAAAAGTAAAATTTCATCAAATTTTATATCAATATTCTGATTAGAGGACTAAAACTGGAGATAAATAAAATAGAGAAACTATTTTCGCGATTTCGTTAAAATAAGATGACAAAAATTACAATTAAACTTTAATATTATCTATGGTTGGGAGTCTCTTTATTCACCAACTCGAAATAGCATAAAATAAAAATTGATTTTTTTTCCTTTCTATTTATTTGATTTAATGATTTATAAAAATGTATGACTTTGAGATAACTTAATTTAAGTTTATAATGGTTGAACTGAGATAAAATAAATTTTATTTTAATATAAAATTAAAAAAATGAAATATTTAAATTTAAAATTTGAGTCTTTTAAAATTTAATTAAACGTTTTGTCGATATATTTAATATTTATATAAAAATCTAATAATTTGATAATTCATTAAAACTAAATAAAACACACTCATTTAAAAAAAATTAATTCAGTCAATAAAATAATCATTTCTTTAATAAATTAATGTTTTTATGAAATCTTAAACTAATTATTGAACTTAAATGTTAATAAATTTTAGTTAAATTTCAATTATCTAGATCAAATTCAAATTTTTATTGAAATACTATTGAATCAGATTAATTGTATGTTTATGTAAGATCATTTTTCCTCATAACACGGACTTAGGACAAAAAAAGATAACACTATCTTTTAAGAATATGTTAGTCTTGATAGAAGTTCAATTCAAATTAACTATTGAATTTAAAAGAAATAAAACTAGGCGTTGTTGAATTAGTAAACGCTCTTTTTGAGTTTGAAAGTCTTTCATAAAGTTAAATAAACTGACTGAACTAAGTATGTGTTTGATTTATAGTTAAAGTTAAATTTTGATTAAAAGTAAATTGAATTAAATTAATTTATATTTAAATGCATTTACATAAAAGTGATTTTTATCAATTTTTGTTGATTCAATAATTTAGTACAAATTATTCTCATAACTGATTCAACCTTTCAAGTATATATTCTACTATAAAGTTTAACTATTTTAGATTATTAAAAATCTTAGATTAAAGTGGTAGAAACTTTTTTATATATTATTAATATAAATTTTTTTAGTTATACATATTATGTTAACTTTTAGATGCAACATATATTATTTTAATTATTTAACAAATACTTTTTTAAGTTTTGTTATTTAAGTTAACAGGTATATGTTAATAAAAGAAAGACAATGGGCCCATATAAAATGGGCTTTCAATTGAAGCCCAATTCCTTCTTCTTCTCTAACCTAGAGAGTGTTGCAAGTTCTGCAACCTGAAACAGAGCACCGAGAACAGGCACTGCAAAATTGTTTTATTGAATCGATTCACAACTGAACGTAGAAGCTAGGAAATGTTACTTAAAGTAAAATTGATTTCAATGGACTGAATCGCTTTCTAAAATGAAATACAAACACCTTCACATCTTGCTGGAAGTGCGTCTGTTCATTTAAACGCGCGTTCAGTGGTGCTCGACGCGGAACCAAACAAGTGCTCGAATCAAGCAATAGGAAGCGCGGTGGTGAGTGAGTAGTGTAGGGTTTGAGGATGGGTCGTAGTTTGTCACGTTCACCTTCGTATAGAAGAAGACACTCTCGATCTCGATCTCCTTCTCATCATCGCCACTCTCGACGCCGCAGAAGACATAGAAGCAGAAGCTCTTCTTCACTCTCTCCTCCTCCCAAATCACGTACTCCCACTCTCAAAAACAAAAAAGACCACCAACTCACTCTTAACAAAACGTATCTAATCTTTCTTCTCATTTTTCTCCTTATATTTATTACCTTAGCCTTTGTTTAGTTTTATCTATTTCTGTTACTTGTACTTGTGGCATTCACTGTATTAGTTAAACTTTCACTTCCTCTTGTTCTTCTCATTAGTTAGTTAGTTTTATTAGTTCCCTTCTGTTTTTCTGTTATCAATCCCTTTTCATATATCAAAAGGTGCTTTTTGTATTCAACCAATTCAATTGAATATAATTCACTCTAAGATCTTTACTATTCAGAAATTTCATATGTGAAATTTTCTTCTTGCTTTGTTCTTATTAGATTAGCAGTAGTGGATAGTTCTTTCTCCTTATCATTCATTAGTTAATTATAAGTTAGTTTTCTTTCTGTTATATTTTGTCAAGTGATTTTGTGAGTTATTCTCTTTTCCTCATTTAGTAACAGTTCTCTTGGATGAACACTTGAGAGTTCAACTATTTTTTCAATTTATGATGTTTTATGAATATAGAAAATTAGAAATTTCATCCATGTCCATTTATTTATGTCCTTCATTATTTGCATTTGGTAGCAGCAAGCGTCAACACGAGGAAGAATTAAAACTGCTGGAAGAAGAGACTGCGAGAAGACTGGAAGAAGCTATCCGGAAGAATGTTGAGGAGAAGCTTAATTCAGAGGAAGTCAAATTAGAAATAGAAAGGCGTGTAGCAGAGGGCGTAAAGAAATTATTTGATGATGTTGAAGTTCGACTTGAAAAAGAAAAGCAAGATGCTCTTAATGAAGCTAGGAGGAAAGAAGTAAGTATTTTGATTGGGTCTTAGTCTTGCACCCTTTTCCTATGAAATGGCCATTGGAGGGTAAATTATTGATTGATCGTTCTGCAATCGAATTTGAAGAGGGTTTCATGTATCGAAACTGTTTTACATTTCCAGTGATTGATAATTTTAGTATGAATGAAGTCTTAGTTTGAGTCTTTGAGATACCTTTTAAGCATCTTTGTATGGTAAATAAGATGCAACCCTGCAGGACCTAGTATCTTTGCCCCATTGGTGACAAATAGTAATCATATCATAAAAAGATTTTTACTTTTTAGATCTTCAATGGGACTCCCTAATTTTATTCAAGATTTGTACTGAAACATTAGGCTTAAATTTCCATATCTTTTACCTTTTGAGTTTTGACTCATCAGGACTATGATCGATAATAATCAAGTAACTGTTGTGTTGAATGAGTCTCTATAATTGAAGCCTAACCAATGTACGATTTGTGATTTACATCTAAAAAAGAGCATAGTACTTGTAACGTATAGATTCTAGAGGGCATGCTGAAATCTTAAGTGTAATATTCCTTTTTTTCTAGTGTCCTCATTTGAGGATTGTGATGCGTTGTTTATGTTCTGCAGGAACAAGCTCGAAAAGAGAGAGAAGAGTTGGATAAGATGCTTGAAGAGAATAGGAGGAGAGTGGAAGAGTCTCAGAGAAGAGAAGCTCTAGAGCTGCAACGGAAGGAGGAGGAACGGCAAAGGGAATTAGAGATGATTCGGCGACAAAAAGAAGAGTCTGCTCGGAGAAAGAAGCTGGAGGATGAAGAACATGCTAACCGGATCAATTCTACGGGTAAGAACAAATCTAGGGCTAACTCGTACGGTTTGTAATTACTATTATGCGGTGTCATTTTATACCCCAACCTTATCTGTACAACTGTACCCTTGTTAGAAGCCTTATGATCTTGAATGAAAATTTGATCCTCATACAGTTGAGCTTGCAACTTTATTACAACTTACAAAATTAAAGAAATTTTAAAATGATAGTTTATTTGAGTACTACTGTCTTGAGGTTTATTTGCTTTACATTACAAGACGGTCTTCCTCGTTCACTGATCTCGAAATTTTCATTCTGGAGACAGTAGTCAATGATTAAATATACACTTATAAAAAAAAGTTTTGTAAGGACTCCCAATCATTTCTGTTCAAGGTGCACTACCGATTAAAAATTGGTTGGTCCACCTTCTCCACTTCCTAGAATTAAAACTTTTGAAGCAGACAAGTTAGAGATGCACTCATCGATGCCTTGAAGTTTAATAGCAAAAGGTTGTGGAGCCTTGTTGTGTTATAATGAAGACTTGCAAGAAACTGGTAATTGAAATTTGAATGGTTTGGTGATTGGGGATGGCGACATTAATCATAGATGGCCACGCACTACCAATAATCATATCCACATCATGCTACAATTGAGAAAGGGACAGTTTTACTCAAAGGGAACTGATCAAACTTGCCTCATAGACCCACTACCTTTTTAACTTTATTATTGTTTTGGAATAATAATATAGGCAATCTTTCCAAGAAAACTTCTTC
>JBBPBS010000276.1:8930685-8965999 GCA_037974835.1 Cicer judaicum
TTTTTTTAAATAGTGTGATTGAATAGATTAGTTTTATTTAGGGAAATTGATGATACCGCTCTGTAATTTTATTTGTCAGAGGGAAAGTAAGTTGAAATATTCTGCTTGGAGACAAATCTTATTAAGCAGAGAGAAGTTGTCTAGTGTTGTTTCTGTGTTGAGAGAATGTTGATGAAATGAAATTTACTATTTAGTCCTTAACTTTTCTTTATTTATTTAGTTTCCCATTATTGACATTGTATAAAAATAGTATTGGAATAAAAAAGTGTGACAGAATTTAATTGAGTCCGAAATTGAATAAAATGATTAGTTGAGCAATTGGTATATGAAAGAAAGAATGCGATGCGGTGTTATTATCTGGCGAACAATTGGAAATGAGTAGTGGGTTGGGTTGGTTTACTTGGTGGAGCAAAGAAGAGAGTAGTTAGAGACAGCGCATACACTATTAAACTTACTACTGTGCAACGCTGCATTTGCTTTTTGCTTTTTAGAACATTCACAACTTCTAATCGCTGCAAATAATCACCAATGTTACATTTCTTATTTCTCTATCAGCTAAGCTCTTCCCAGTCTATGCCTTTTCTTTACACCAATTTCTTTCTATTTCTATTCATCAACCATTTTTTATTCATTAGTTAATTCAACATAAAATTGGAAATCATATTGATGCCTTAGATAATAAGCAGTCGTTTTAGTATTTTAATTTTATGAATTAATAAATATATGTATAAAATTGGAAATGTAAATTAAAATAATATTTATATAAATTTTTATCATTAAATATTTTGAATCTTTTATTAATATTATATTTAAATATGTGATTTATTTAAATTTATGTCGTATCAATATCATATTATTTATAACAAATTTATTTATTAAATTTAATTATATTATAGATAAATTTATGAATAATTATAATTATGTATTAACTTATTATAAATAAATTAGTTTATGTTCTGATGATATTGATAAAAAAAATTAAAAAATTAAAAAATTAATTAAAATATAAAAATTTAAATATAAATTATTTTAATTATTATTTTATTATTTTAAAAATACTTTTATCAACTTTTAAAATTCAAAGGCCAATTTAACTAACGCTCATAATTTGTATATTTATTCAAAAATTGAGATACAATAAATTGTTATTTAAATAAATTAATCATAACTGTTGCAATATTTTATCTAATAACATTTTGGTCAATGTCAACGTTTTTTTGAATACGTAAACCTCTTAGATAGATTTTAAATATGTGGTCAGAATTCAAAATTGTAGAGAATAGGTTACATCTGATTCAGAATAGTAGCTGACTTTCAAAATTCTTACACAAATTTTCCTCATCCTTTAGGAAATATAATAGATTACCTCAACCCGCTAACTATTATGAGTATCTCGAGATTAATCGTTGTAAACACAGTATACCTTAGTTTTTTTTTTTTTCACAACGATGCCTTGGTTCGGGGTAAATGGTAGACTTACAATGAAATAGTTTTGGTAAATCCGTTCATTTAATAAGGTTTATTTAATAAGTTGATATATTTTTATATTTAATTGTTTTATTTTTTTATAAATTATAATTTTTAATATTTACAATATGTCTTGGTTTGAGGCAAAGGGTGGGTGGGTCTACAATGAGGTAGTTTTTAGCTACCTATTATTTATTAAAAATTAGTAGAAATAAAATAATAAAAAAATATTATTTAATTAATAAATTTATTTGTTTTATTTTTACTCTTTTAATTCCTACGACAACTAAAATAAAATTTATCAGCAATAAAAATGATGAGTGTTTTTAATTTGTAAAACGATAAGTGTGTAACACAACAATATAGGAGCATACAAAATTGTAGATAACAACTTTTTATACTTTGTTATTTTTGTTGAGTGATACATATATGATAAATAATTGTTCGATATGTTTATCTATCGGACAAAATAATAATTTTTACTATGATATTCTTTTTTATCTTTTATATATATATATATATATTATCGTGAACACCAATAATAAGAGAGGAGATGAAGGAGAAAAAATGATGTGCATAGTGAGAGAAATGAGAGAGATAAGAGGGAGGTAGAGAAAGAAAAAGAGACATGCTAAATGAAAGAAAAATAGAGGAGTAGATATGAGATGCATGGAGAGAGACATGAAAGTTTATGTAGTGAGGTAAAAATGAGAGTACAAGAAAAAGAATAGAGGGGAGTGAAGTGGATTTAAATTTATTTCAAGAAACATGAAGATCTAATTAGGTGATTTTTTCAAAACAAATGAGAAACAAGAGAAATCACCACAATGATAATGAAGTCAATGGTATGATTCAAACAAATTTTAATCAAATAACCCAGAAGATATTTTGTTCACTCTCACTGTTCTCGTTAGAGATAAAGTTTATTTAGTTTTAAAACTGTCTCAAATGATATTATAAAATATCTATTTATAACAATACTATTTCTAAATGCAGTAAACTCATCCCTCTAATAAAATTAACAACATTGACTATTTAAAAATAAAATAAAATAACTAAATATAAAAAAATAAATTATCTTCATTTACACATGATACCTACTACAAAAAAATAAAAATAAAGCAATGTCTGTCTTTATTAAAATATGAATCATAACAGTGTTATTGAGTTTCTTACGAGTATATTTTATTCCACTTGTAAAGTCAAGTTCTCAGAATATTATTTATATTTATTTATTTACCTTTGTGTAGTCATAAGCCTTATTTTTTTTAAAGAGAAATAGACCTTCATAATCCATAAAATTTGATAAATGATTGTTTTAGTCACATTTTGAATTCAATTTTTTTTCGAAAAAATTTATTCTTAAATGAAATTGATATCTTGAACTCATCCACTTAGATAATTTATTTATTTATTTATGAATATGTTATCAAATGCATCATAAATATTACATATTTAATATTATTATAATTTTTGCAAATATCAACTCAGATGACTATGTTGATGTAGCCTCTAACTTCAAATGCTAAATTGAACATTTACTCCATGATAAGTACTTCTTCATAATTTTATCCGAAGTCTAATGAAAAAGCCCTACAAAATTTATAGATGTAGATAAAAATATTAACGGTGAAATAAATTTTTAGTTTTTGTAACCTATTACATATTTTAATTTCTATAAAATTATTTGCAAATAATTTTAGTCTCTACTAAAATGTCAAAACACATTTTTGAATTATATTTTTTTTAACATATTTACAACATTAAAAAATATCATCTAAAATTCAGATTTTTTTATTAATATTTTTTTTACTTTTATCTTAAATTTAAGAATTTAAAAAAAAAATCTATATTTAATTTATTTCAAGTTAAAAAATTCCAAAATTTGATGGATAAATTTTTGAAGAACAGTTAAATATATTTTATTTAGGTTTAATTGCAGTTTTGGTCCCATTATTTAACTGAATCGCAAAAGTAGTTCTCCCATTTTATTTATCCTCAGTTTTGGTCTCTCAAACATAATTTTGGTCTAAAATTTGATGAAATTTTATTCTTTTTTCATTTATTTAAGTCACGTCATGCCTCAAAATCTCATTTGCAACAATTGTACCTAAAATTTATGATCATAAATGATGTAGTAAATAGTGTAGTACGACTTTAAAAAAATAAAATTTCATCAAATTTTGAACCAAATTTCTGTTTAAAAGACTAAAACTGCAATTAAATCTTTTATTTAATAACGGACTAAAACTACTTACAAAATAATTTTACAAAGGTTATTTTTTTTTAATTACTACAAATGAAAATTTAAAATTTATAAAAATACTAAAAAGTTATCTTACTCAAATATCAAATACTATATTATTTTACTAAAACTAAAGCGTAACTTCAACTTGTATGGGAAACTACTAACTAGAATATTAATGTTTATTGTGGAATCATTATGACAGAAAAATATATGTTTGGTTTATATTAAAATAAAAATAGTACAATAATGATTAAGACAAATAAAACAAAACAAAACTTTAATTATAACAATTAAATCAATATCTTTAAAATATTGGGTATATAAGTATCTTCACTTATATTATTTTATTCTATATGAGATTTGATGCTCACTTAACACTTAAACATAATCTTCACCAGCAAACTAATTAATTATTCAATTTAATTTAAAGTTTTCTTTGGCATAATCTAAAAGCTTAAAGAGTATTTAGCTAGTATATGTGAGAATTAATAAATGTATACGTATATTTTCTTTTAAAAAAATTCATTTATGTAAAAAACGGTTTTTTTTAAACAATTTTGTATAATTTTTTTTTTCTTCTATTTCATCAATACAATAAGTGTATGTTACACATAAAAATCTTAATACATAATATTAACACATAATCATATATATCACAAATTTCTATGATACAAAGTATTAATACATTAACATATAATTTGTGAACTTTTTCTTTTGATGTATGGGAATAGGGACTTCGTTGCGATATCTAATTAACTCACTCTTGTGTTACAAATTTTAAGGTCTATTTGATTATAAAAAAGTGATTTTAAAATTTAATAATTTAGAGATTATTTGTTAAAGATTTTTTATTAAAAAAATTGAAATTTGCTTTATGTTTGTCTACTGTATTGACAATATTACTTTTTAATTAAAAAAATCAATAATATAAAATGATTTTAACGAGAAACTACTCAAAATAACTTTTTATTAGAATCAATTTTTAAACTATTTTTAAATTCTATTTTTTTTCTTTCAAAAGAACAAACAGGTGAAAACTCATAAACGTAGTTTATCTTTTTTAAAAAAAAAAATATTTTTTTAATATGTTTTAACAAAACGGATCTTAAACGCCCATATATACTTAACTTGTCCAAATATGATTGATTTAATAAAACTATTAAAAAGTTGTCTCATTGTTTTAAGCTAACTCGTTCATCATATTGGTGTTGGATGACAAACTTTAAGCCACATTAAAGCATGGAAAACCAAAGGTCTAGTATTGTCATTTTGGATTTAGGGAGATTTTTCTACTTTTAAAAATTCTCGACAACAATGTATGCTAACAAGCTGAAGAAAACACACCAATAGGTACGGGACAAATGTGTTGAAGAACAACTTGTCGTTGGATAAAGAGTTGAAGTTGTCGAATAAATTGGCAATTACATGAAGATGTATCATACATGCATGTAGACTGTTAGGTTAGAACATATGTTTTTTTTCCCTTCTAAAAATAGTCATCGAATGCTATGTATGTAGGCCTAACTGATTTCAGAAATCTTAGCCTACGATAAAAAATGGTATTACATTTGTATATGTGAACACTTAAACTTGTTTCCACAGATATGGAACTAGATAATGAGGTTGTTATACAATATAATGGGCTAAGTCACAAACTAATTCCCTCTCTTTTTTATGCTTCACAGCTGTGTCTCAATGAAAACACCATTTTATGTTATAATATGAGTCTGAATCTCAAAACATTCTTCTAAGCTATCATAGATTTTATTGAAATAAGTAAATCAAAATAGACATACACTATCAATATAAAATTCTTGTATACTAATAAAAAATCGTTTATTTTATCATGTCATACATTTATATGAATAAAATTAAATTAAATGATATATTGAATATGAATTTATAAATTTTTTGTTCTTAAAAGTTCATAATTTATTTATCACATGTTAAAGCACTAAATTATTATTATTATTATTATTATTATTTAAATGTAGGAGTTCATACTTGTACATATACATATATTAATATATGTAAATATATCATTTTCAATCGATAATAACTACTATCAGTAAAAATGACAATTAAATTCAAATTCAACGGATACTCATAGAAAACACATAATAGATAAGGTTACGTATAATAAGTATAAATATGGGGCGGATAATTATCCGCATAATTAAATGATATGGTGCAAGTATGAGTAATATAGTATCCACTTGCAACCGCATTTATATAAATATTATTTATTTATTTATTATATTAGTGTTTAGTTTAATTAATAATTTTTTTTATATTTTAACATCTATTAATATTATTGGACCACTTTAATATTTATAATTGAAAGATAAACGTTTGTAAATTTTTTAAGAATTCGATTGTGACGAATAGGTAAATAATTGTGATTTTATAACTAAGAGTTACGTCTTATTAACTGTGGCTTTATAACTATACTTACAACTTCTTATCAATTGTTTGTACATATCTATAATAGTATTGTCGTAAGACTTGCAATTTTATAAAGTATTATTATAGATATTTGAATGTGTATTGTAACAAGTGTTCATTTGAAATATTTTGAGTTATAAAATATTTTGATTTATAATATTTTATAATTAAATTTAATATATTTAGATAATTTTTAAATTTTATCAGAACAATATCATTTATTTATCGATCTATTAAGTTAAAGCGTGAATAATAGGTATGAACACAGACACTTAAATACCAAAATGATAAGGGTACAATTATTAAAATTGATATCCAATAGGTACAAACACGATTATTAGTATTTTTTGTATCTAAAAGTATGAGAACGAGTATTATAGTACTCTACACAAACTCTATTCATTGTCATCTCTAGCTAATATAGAGGAAAAAAAATGAATGTAACATTTAATTTATTAATATTTATAATTTTTGGATTAAGTTAGAATGATGAACTTTTAAATTTTTTATTATGCAGATGATTGACATGGGACATTTTGACATTATAATAAACATGGCATTATATTTCTTCTACTACCAAAGGTTAAGCATGCCGCAATTTGCTTCCTCCTTAAAGAAACAAATCCTCACTAAGAACATATGAATATGTGGGAGATAGAGAGAAGCATTGGAGTGTAGTTGAAGAAAAAGAATATGGTGAAGGTCACTACTGATTTATTATCTACTACATATTAGATTTATTTTGGTGGCATAAAAATATGTATCTGTTCTAAATTCTTCGCAACTACAAATTTTGTATAAAATATTAAGAAAATGATAAATAGTAATTAAAATATCATAATTGAAGTTTTGTAATTTTTATCTTTGTCGAAAATTTTCTTCTTAAAAAATACATTAATTTTCTTATGTTTAAATGTCGCGATACTCTTACAAAAATACACAATAATTAAACTAATTTACAAATTATTTAAAACAATTCACAAATAAAAAATAATATTACCATATGATATATCAACAATTAACATGTAAAATTTTATTATAATTTGTTAATAATTACTAGTTGAGTTACTAGTCAGGATGTTATAAATTGTCTGTTCGATATTAGTTAGTTTATCATTTGATATTAGATAGTTTATCTGTATATAGAGTTTGTTGTATTAATTTTATTATATTTTATTGGTATAATTACAATAAATTTCTATCTCATTTATCGTTTATCTCTTCAATCAAGTAATTTATAATATAGTGACGTTGTAATTTAATAATCATTGAATAATATCATTTATATTGTGGTAAAGATAAGAAAAATGATTATTGTTGACAAGAACCATTGACATTTATTTATTTTTTATAAAGAAAAATTACAAATAAAAGAGAAAAATAGTAAGAACCGACAAATATAAGAAGTGAATTGAAATAATACGAGGATCAATACTAAAAAGCGATGCTAGTGATTGACCGACTAAGAGAGAGAGTCCGAGAGAAGAGAGAGAGAAAGCAATTTGAACATAATAACTTAGAGAAAAAAGTGGAAAAGGCGGATGAAAAGGATGCAATGTCAATTTCTCAAAACTAAGAAATATAAACGATGTCGTAACTTCTGTCAGCTCTTGAAAAGACCCGTCACTGATTCTTAACCCATACAATATGTGCAAAAATTATGTATTTATCTACATAATATAATAGATAACATAAAAAGAGTTGAAACTCACGATGATTTAAGATTTAAGTTCATTTGAATTTAGGCTTCCAATAAACATGTAGCTGCTTTCGAAAATTATATTATATTATAATTAGAAGGATAAGATAAATTGATATAAATGGAGAGAGGGATGAGTAATAATAATAAGTATCAAATGCATGAAAAGCTTTAGTGCCACTTGATTTTGAGTATCAAATGATATTGCTGCAAATGAAACCACACTCATTTGCTTGCAAAAACAAGTTTCAACAATGTAGATGAGGGTTATGTGTGAAATGTGAAAACAATTTGCAATGCAATCCTCACATTTAGAACCAAATTAAGTACAAAACTGTCTTATTATGGATTGAAATATATATCAAAAGAATTATCAATTACTAATACAGTCCTTAAATATAAGACTCAATTAATTAAATAACAGTAACTAAGAAAGTTGATATAATAGTAATTAATTTGTTAGGAATTTATATTGTTTTAGATATTTACTCTTACAGAGAGAAAATTTAATTATTATTTATATTATAATATTTATTGTTGATAAAAAAGTGATACAAATTAATTAAAGATATGGTAGTAAATAATTGAATAACGTTGTTGAAAATTTAAATAAAAAATTATAAAAAAAGACAGAAAATTCTTGCTGAGGTTTAAAAAAAATAAAAATCTCAAGAGCATCTTATAACAGGTATTAAGGTTACTTTTCTAGAAAAATTAGATATGTATAGTTACAATTTGTTTGTTACTTTTTTCTTCTTTCAATACTTATTTTCATTTATTGACATATATATATATATATATATATATATATATATTTTGAGTTAACATTGTAATTCTAATGAATGTCTTTTGATGTTATGTTTTATTTTAAAGTAGTTTTATGCGATTCTTGCTAAATATTACAATCACTAAAGAATTAAATACAGAAAATTGTAATAGACATAATTAATTTCTTCATAAATTAATCTTGTGCGTTTTACGAGAATGATAAATTAAATATAAATTTGTAAATTATATTTTATTTAATATTTATTAAAAGATTTAAATATTTTATAAGTTTTTTTTATAATGTCCGAATACTGTAAAAAATATTTAAAAATTCAAAAAACATATTTGTATAAAATCAAAGATATAAAATAAAAATAAAAAATTTTTTAAAAACTAAAATTGATAATTTATTTAACCTTGAAATAAAAAGCAAAAAATTACCGTATTATAGAAAATAAATTGTACATTAAAAGGCGAATAAATATTTTGCGAAGTAAAGCCGAGAAGACAGCGAATCCAACAGTAAAACCAGAAACATAATCAGTACTTCAACCGTCGTCTGCCTCAATTCTTTGCACCCTTTCTCTCTGCACGTGCCGCTGCCGTTTCATCTCCTCGTAAGTATTCTCTCACCTCAGATCCATCCAACTACGATTCCTTATATATTCTTCCATAACCTCAATTTTCACTCTCTTCAATCATATTCTTTTTCAATTTCTTCTCCATTCCTTTCTGCACACTTCTAATTCTACGTTAATTTTTCCCTCTCTGAAGCTCAACCAATTACTATTAGTTTTTTCTCTCTTAATTGCTCAGGTTTCCAAGCAATAATGGAGTTGGCAGAGAATGGTAAGCAAATTAAGTTAATCCTTTTAGTTTTTTGTTCTTAGGTTTTATAAAGAAGAACGGAAACCTCATAATAATAGTTTTTTCCAGTAAATTTACTGTTGTTTTATATATATCCGTTCGTGCTTTGCAATATCAAATACTACACTTTCCTAGGTTAATTAGAGTTTAAAGGAAAAAATTAAAAAAATATTTCACTAGACTAGACTTTAATATCTGCATAGCTTACGAGATGGATGAATGAGAAGGGTAGTATAAAGAATAGAGATGTTGATTTATTTTGTTTTTAAAGTGCTAGCTATTAGACAGAAAAAAGAGTTGCACACAAGATTGAAACTATAAATTTTGGTATTGGTTATGCTTTCAGATATGAGGTAATAAGGTAACTGGTAGGTCTGTGAGGTCTTATCTGCTTTCACATATTTTTTGTAAAATTGTTTTTCTTCTATTTTTGAAGACTACCATGTTCCGTTTCCTTAAATTTTTAAGCTCCATGATAACACACGCCCTTAGTTAAGAAATAAAAAAATTTGTATTGAAAATAACAATTTCTAAACTTTGAAGGAGTTGAATAGTAGTATAAAATTTCCAAGACAATTTTTCTACGTTTGGTTCCTTATCATATACCCTTAGAGCACTTATTAGCATTTGCCAATTTTTAATGGAATAAAGTGGACTTTCTGTGAGAATCTTGTAAATCTTCTCCTTTCATTTCTCTTCTCATTCCCATCCTCATTTAGAGTAAAACAAGGACTGAAGGAATCACCTTCTTTGGAATGTTTCATTCCCCAAACTTTATTTATTTATTATTACATGTTATTATTGGTGTTTCAAATAATAGAAATCATTACAATAAATTTTGAAGTAGTGAATTACTAATTTATATCTTACGCCAGACCTACTAAAGACTGCGGAGAAGCTCGAGTTGGAAAAATTAGCTAAGATCAATTTCAACCCTCCACATATGGTTGATTTAGATGCACTTCTTTGTGATACCTATAATAGACAGTGTCCAAGACCAATTCATTATCACAACAGGAGAGATTTGATACGCATCTTCAATGTGATGGCAAAGGAAATATATGGTAATCTTTTGTTGCACGACTCCTTAATAACTTAGCTCGCAAATTCTGCTTTCAAAATCATATACAAAGTCGACAATTATTTCCCACTTTATTGGATCTAATTGCACCCATCATTCATTCTTTGTATATCATTTACATGAACTTGTTCATTCACTACTTAGAGTTTAATATGATTTGTAACTAGTTCAGACCTTTTACTAAACACTATATGAAATTGAGTAGTACTTTGGGTCATCTAACGCACTGAGAAATCAAACTTCCAAATGTTTTTTTCCCCATTTTGATTGAATTACCCTGATTTACTCCTTTTCTGCTTTCTAATTTCTTACTGGAAGCATGTCCTTTGCTAGAGAAGCAGCTTTTGCATTGGGAATTGGGATTGAAAATTTAACAATGTCATAGAATTGCAAACTTATTGTTTTTCAGTCATTTATTATTTATTTCACTCACTACCAATTATTCGTCGAAACAGTCAATTTAAATATAATTTCATCTTACAATTCCCTTTGTTTGGATATAGAAAACAAAATCAACTTGTTTTATTTTAAAATTAAAATTGACTTTATTTTTGCTTTCTTTTTTTACCATCTCCTGTTCATTCTACATTTATTGGTCCTTTTACTTCTATTTTAGCTCAAATATTAGTTTATTCCTGATTAACAATGCTTTCATTTGATCATACGTTGTTGTTTTCCTTTAGGCAATAGTGATTTTTCTCCTGTTGTGGAAGAATATGGATCATTTGTAATGGATATTTTCAATGAAACAAGTGATCTTGACTTGTCTATAAACTTCAGAAATTCTATTCAGATTAGTAGGCACAAAACGATTGAAACCCTTCGAAAGTTCAGCAAGAAATTACGCTCAATTCAAAGTAAGATCATCATATTATCAGCTTTTGCTAAGGGAAAGGTTCTGCAATAAGCATAATTTATTCTAGAATTCTGTTTTAACAAATCACATGTGCTTTAATATGTGGGAGTTAATTGGTGCTCGTAGGAAAAAAAGTGTTCTATGTATGCATGATATGGGGCATAGTAATTCAGGAATATAATATCAGAGCTATATATTATTTGAGTTTGCTGCACAATTAATTATTATAACGGTTCTTTTACTTAATATCATTTTTTATTGTGTCTGTTTATTAATGTTTACCCTAATGGAAAATGGTCCATGCTGCACCATGGTTGAATTGTGGCAAGGTGACCATGCCTTGTTTGGTATTTATGGGATACTCAATGAGTAGCAGAAATCCTATCGATGCATGAGATAAGATTTCACTGAAGTGTCATAAATTTCTCTGAGTGTTAGGATCTAGATGTAGTATAGCAATGACAATCGGTTGACAACTTCTTATATGGTTACCACCAGTTTGGGCAGAGAACTACTTTGCCAAACAAACATAGCCAGGGAAGTAAGTAGGATGAGGCAGCCGGAAGAGACTTAGACTAGATGTAGTCCCACATTGAGTTGTAGATTGACATAGTCGTCTGTTAATCAACAAGGATCATTACCAGCGCCTTCTCCACAAGAAGTTTTCTTTTTTTATTGAAAAGTTAATCCCACTCTTTCAAAGCTGCATCTTCTAATTTTATGTTTTATGAGTTGTGGATTCCTGATTTGGCTCTTTAAGTTATATTTTGAAATTTGGGAAAATGAATTCTTATATACATGAAAATGATTTGATTTATTTTATGTGTGATGTTGATATGTTATGAATCTACAGTTTTGATGATTTTGTACAGTTGTATGAACTATAGCATCGATGGATTTTGTGTTGCAGGAATTGGGCATGTTACTGCTTTAGAGGTTATCCTGTCTGCCAAGGTACCAATTATAAAAGTTACTGATAGTGGAACAGGTATTGAATGTGATTTATCAGTTGAAAATAGGGATGGCATCACAAAATCCCATATTATCCGTGCAATTTCTACCATAGACGAAAGATTTCAAAAGCTATGTCTACTGGTAATAAATGATACTTCTGCTGTTTTGATGCTATTTCTATGAATTTCAGCATTAGGATGTTTGCTTGGTTTTAAATTAAATGCTACTGCAGTCTGCAGTCATATTTATGGTGTTTTATTTATTTATTATTTGATACCAATTTGAAATGAGAAAAAGAAACTGATGGAAAAACTCTACTTCTATTGAAATTTTGATAGATAATCAAATTGATCATGGTTAACACTGGATTTTTTTAGGTTATTGAATTGACATTCATAAATTGTATGTAATAGTGTATGGATGAAAAAATCTCACTATTTCTAGTCTAAAGGTGTGTTGTTATAAAATTATTTGAAGTCAAACTCTGTGATCCGCTAAATCTTAGTTTTTGCATATCCATCTTTGCTGGTGTGATCATTTGATACTTGTTTATGTAGAACTGACTAATTTTTAGAGGTGGTTTTGGTGCTTATGTATTTGTGCATATTGTAGATGAAATCATGGGCTAAGGCACATAATATCAACAGTTCCAAAGACGCTACTTTGAATTCTTTGTCGATTGTATCATTTGTTGCTTTTCATTTGCAGGTATTGAACACTTCAAATATTTGTTGAAGCACATACCTATTTTACAAGCATTAAATATTAAATTAGCGTTGAGAATTGAATTTGGTTTGACAGTCAATGATTGAATGGATTTAAAATTGATTGTTGATTTATAGAAGTTATTAATACGAGTTCTATAACGTAATTTTCAGGATCGTTAAATTGATAAATATGTTTGTTCATCATTTTAATTTGTTGTTAGCAGCTAAATTTATTCCAGTTTTTTATTCATTTAACATGTAATTTTTTGGTAGAAAGACACATCATTACAATAGTCCATTGATCAACCAATACACTTTGTTCAGCATTAAGTGATTGTAAATATTACAAATTTATCATGGCAAGAACGTTTGTTGTTTAGATAAAAATATTCAGAATATCTTCTGAAACAACCTATTTATTGCGATACCTTTCTAAATGCGATAGATGAACCACCTTTTTGTTTTGGACTCAATTGATGAATACACTTAGGTACAAATTCATTCAACATTACTTATATAATTCCCAAACAAAACCTTGTGATGCCTTGTCTATGTATATTGTTTTCTTCTAGGAGGTCTAATACTTTATTTTTCTATCTGCTTTTCAATTGCAGACTTGCAATCCTCCTATATTACCTCCATTCTATACTTTACTTAGAGGTAAAATTTCTGCTAGTATAAAAGTTTTTCAGTTAAATATTTACTTGTCCTTGAATTTATATCAACAGACTTTTATGATTGGAAATGTTTTATTTTTTGTTTTTTGAGGCAATGATTGGAGATGTTGACACAAAGGAAAATCATGTTTATCTATTTCCCAACCTCTAAGACCTATGTATGCTAACAATTTTGGTCCAACATTAATGAATTACAGCTAGACAACTAGTATACTAAAGGTCTTTTAAAATACACAGAATCCTAATATAATAACACTTTGTCTCTCGTTGAAATCTTCTTAGCTTGTTTATAGATGAACATACTAGCAGAGTATGTTTCATAAAGTTTGGTTTATGTGGACCACGTTATAGGTGGTTCATGATGGACGGCTTCATCTTATAGTGGACCTTCCATGCCATTTTTTTATCGCTTCCATTTCTCCCATTTCTACATTCCAATCTTTTGCCTGTTATCGTCCTCACCCTTGCTCGTGGTTGACACCTTTTGCAGTCCTCATTTTTTTTGACTCAAGCACGTACCACAACAATCAGGGTTCCTATTTTGAACAGAAATCTCATATTTAAGAACCTACAAATGGAGGACACCGTGATAATCGACTTCATAAACGCCTTAGTCTGAAGATCCACCAACTAATTGCTCGAAATTAAACAAAAACTAACTAATTGCTCGAAATTAAACAAAAACTAACTAATTGCTTGAAGTTCAACAAAAATCTAGTTCATAGCCCTATTATGCTTTCAAACTGAACTTTTGAGATCCCACTTTGCATGAGATATATCCTGAAGATATGTTTATTACTGGGAGATATCCTGCACCTTAGAAGTCAGTTTTGTGAGTTTGGGTTAGCCCCAACTTAAATTTTAAAATGGTATTAGAGCCAATTAAATATTCATTGGGGCCACTATCTAACCACTCGGGTCATGCTCTGTATGTTTAATCTTAGGCATGCGAGGAGTGTGTTGCGTGTTTCATATTGGATGTCAT
This sequence comes from Cicer judaicum, assembly GCA_037974835.1. NCBI lineage: Eukaryota > Viridiplantae > Streptophyta > Magnoliopsida > Fabales > Fabaceae > Cicer > Cicer judaicum. The sequence continues at coordinate 8,945,440 of JBBPBS010000276.1, forward strand.
ATGACCTGAAAATTTGTTTAGAAGTGGTAGACGTTGCTCACTTACAAGTTGGTTTTTGTGCGTTTGTTAAACCCAACCACCCAAATTTTAAAAAGAACTATTAATGGTACACCGGTCAATTTATGATGGCTTCCTATTTAGTATGGATTTCTAAACTCGTAATGGAGTATCATTTCCCTCCTAGCGGGGGTCATTTGTGAGTATATATGGAAGGGTAATTCAATTTGTTGCCAGTTGTCATGTGTGTCAACCTTGTAATTACCAAGTAGTCTCACTTTAAGGGTTGTTACAGCTCTTGCCCATTGTTGATTCTAGTTGGAAAAAGAATAGTACGCATTTTTCTACTTCACTGCCTAAGACCATGGATTTTGATGCAAGTGTGATGGTGGTTTTTTTACTTCTCTTTTTTGACTTTTGATAGTGGTTGTTAGATTAAGTAAACATGCACCCTTTATATTAAGCACCCTTTGACAACTTTGTTAAGGAGGTGGTACAATTGCATGGAATTCCTGTATCCATCCATACTCAGTGGTAGAAACCCAGTTTTATGTAAGACTTGGAGTTGTTGAAAATATGAGGTATGAAGCTGCAAACGAACACAACTAACCATCTAGAATAAAATTGTCAAATTGTGGTCACAAGTTGGATACTAGAGACTTAGCTATGTTGCTTCTATGTTGAACAGCCAAGGTTTGGGTGACTTTGCATTCGGCTGAATACTGGTGGAATACCATTTTCCATTTTTAAGCTAATTGCACCCCTTTTGAAGAGGTTTATAGTAGTTAGTTTGTAGGATCAATTTTACAATTAATTTTGATATTAGTGTATAATTATGTGTTTCAGAGGGAGTTGATCCTGACTCTGTGACAAAGATTGTTAAAACTTATGCCAACTATGGGAAACAAAACAAAGAGTCATTGGCCAAGCTTTTCGTTACTCTTCTTGTTAAGGTAACTTCAATGTTTTTCTACCCACCTAGAATTATGCTTTATTATTATTTTTGCAAAGGAATTATGTTTTATTATGATGTGTTGTTTTATATATGATGATAAATAATTCTTCTTCTTCTGCATCTAAACTACTGTTTCAAGTATTGTTTCACTGTCACGCTTGTAGCAGCCATGCATTCATGATTTTAATCGATTATTTTGTTTGATAACACTTCCTTTTGTGGCCTAGATTTAGATAGTAACTTTTTTCTGGTGATTGTTGTTCTGGTATTTAGGAAGGGGTTGTGACTGTGGGTGTTGTTCTGATCCTAACCCTTTCTGACCATATTATGGAGAGAAAATTCGGAAAAGTTTATATTTTTGCTGATGCATGTGTTGCTAAAGGGTGTTGAATCACTTCCTTTGGCTTGAACATCCTTAGATTTTGCTGGATCACTAACCATGCACTTCGTCCTCAACATCCTTTGTCCACCCATGTTTCTGACTTAGTGTACCCATTATTTTGGATATTTTCCTATCTTGATTTTCTGTTTGGAAAAAGAAACCCAGTGTTGTTTCCAGAGACCCCCAACATTCTTCAATCAACCCTGTCAATGTTATGGATGCTCTGGTCTTTGTTCAGGCTGCTGTGTTTTCCCCTTTATTCCCCTGACCAATAAAAGACCATTTTTTCTGTTTTTATTCCATTATTTGAAACTCTGGTTATGGGGGGTTGACTGGAGGACTACTTCTTAATTGTACGGCTCAGGACATACTTGAATCGTCGGGTTGCTTGTTCTTCTAAATAATGGTCTGGTTTAGGTTTAGGATAAACTCAAATTCTAACGGATCATTTTTAAATGAGTGAGTGTTTTTTAAGATAATATGAAATCTATTGTCTTTAAATTTCATGGAAACTTGTTCATTTGATAATTTCATTTTTAATGCAGCTAGCATCAGTTGAAAACCTTTGGCAGAATGGATATTGTACAAGTTCATACGAAGGGTCGTGGATTTTAAAATCATGGAAACGTCCTTACTCAATGAGTGTAACTAAATTCATTTCCACCACCGTTACTTTATTAGATTAGCACCTATATATTTATTTTATGTTGATCATATATTTTGTATAACAGGTGGAGGATTTCACGGATCGGTCACAAAATGTGGCTAGAGCAGTTAGAGCTGAAGGGTTTAAGATGATCTACAAATGTATCCATAATTCTATTGACGACCTTTCGGGGTTTCTAAACGGTGAGATCAAGGGAATTGATCTAATGGATAGATTGTTTGGAAAACCTATGGTTTCTACTCTAGGAGATGATGGTACTACTACTAGCAACGTCAATGAAAATAAGAAAAAGCAATCTACATTGCAAAATCCCCATCCACCGAAAAAGAGTCGCTTGGCTAAAAACCAGGATCAGAATGAAAAATCAAGTGAAAAAACAGTTGTTCTCAGAACTGAACCCCAGGACACGGCTCAGATGCATGTACCTCCTAGTAAAACTGTGCCAAATGGTTTTGTTTCTTCCAAAAACCAAGTTCAGAATAAAATATCTAGTGAAAAAACAATTGTTCAAGATTTGCAAAGAACTGAAACCCATGGCATGGGTCGGATGCCTGTACCTCGTAGTAAAACTATGCCAAATGGATTTGCTTCTTTCACTCCCCCACTTTCCTACCAATCTAGGTATCAATCTCCGTTTGCTACTCCTAGTACTAGTACAAATTTTAAGGAGCATCATGGTTATGGTCCAAGGAATGTTCCTCCTCCTTTCAGCTCAAACCCAGTAGTTTTCCAAGGTTCTTGTGATCCATCCTTTCAATCTCATCATGTTTCATCACATAATTCTGGGGGTTTTGTTCAGAGATTTCATCAAAATGCAATAGCTTCAAATCACTATCACGGCTCATTCCCTCATTCCTCACTACTCGGAACAGACTATGCCTTATATAATCAGAGAAGTGGATAATTCGATCATATTGGGGTTGATTCTAATACATTAATTTTTCGAAACTAACTAATTAACAGATATTTTACATGTACACTACCAATTCCCTTCTTCCCAGATTTGTAATTCTTGATTTGGGAAAAGAATTAGATGGGGATGAAACTCCCCACTATCTTGTGTTTTATGAAGGATGGATCTGCCTTGATTCAAAAGGTATAATGTTTTATTGGTAGGTCAAATCATTTAGATCAGATATAGAAAGGTCAGATCATATTATGATATTGTATAATGCCTATTGTTTTTTTGTTTATAAACTAGGCAATATGAATTCATGTTGTGACCTCTCAAGTATAATAGTGGTGCTGAGAATATTTGTTGTGATACATTATTTAATTATTATGTTGACCAATTAGATTATTATGTCTGGAGAGGCTAGTTATAAATTATTTAAAAGTAAAAAAATTATTATAAATTATTAAAATTTAGATATTTAATTATGAATTATTTTTTTTTGAAAAACTTTATTTTACACTTGTCACAGCTTGCCATCTGATCAATACTAAGCATTACTTTTTTTATGTTATCTCTATATGTAATTATATCTGATTGGTTGTTAATATAAAATAATTTTAAATTGGCATTTTAATTATAAAATGAATATGTAAGAAAAAAATGTTGTTTTTGTTGTCAAAGAGAATTAAATAGGTAACTATTCGTTCATTTTTATAAATATATAATTAACTTTGATATTTAAATTATGTGAAGTATAATAAATTTTTCTTTTAGAATTAATTATTTCAAATACATAAACAATGTTATGATAAGAAGTATCCTAATTTACTTGTTAAGCAGTTTAAAAAGAAAATTAGATTTTGAAGAGTTTTGTATTAAAATATCTTTATTTATTTATTTGTTTTCTGAAATGCCTAATTGGAAAATTATTTTCGTAAATGCCATTTTTTTAAGTTATCTTGAAAAGCGAGTACCTGAAGACTAATTTTTTAAAATTTAATTTTCTGAAGAAATAATTTTTAACTGAGTAATATTTTTTTTGTTATATTTTAATATTTATTTATTGTTAGAGTTATTAATTTAATTATTTAAAAAATAAAATATATTAATAAATTATAAATAAAATTGTATTTTAATTATTATAATTATTATAATAAATAATTTTTATAATTATAATTAAAATGATTATATTATATTATAGTTTTTTTTAAATATTAAATGATGATAAAAATTAAATAATAATAATAATAATTAAATGAAAATAAATTTATATTAATAACATGAAAATAAAATGAAATACGTTAAATTAACTATAAAAAAATATCATATTTGAGGAAGAAACATGAAATTCACATTTATGTGAATGATATCCTTCTAAATGACCTAGTATCACATTCAAAATGTTGTCAAACTCGTCTATCTCTCTGAACAAATAGCGTTTCTTTCGGTTCATCCACATGCTTCCATTAAATTTTGAAATTGTTGATTATACATCGAATCAAATATATCATAAGTCGATGAATTTAAAACAAATTATGTAGAAACTCATGTTCTGTCGGATAGTCGGGTGTTGTATTTTTAACATCGACGAAACTGGTGGATTATAAAATGGAACTTCAATAACGACCTGTTGGTATTTTATGTATTTCTTTTTATTTTTATGTTATTAATATAAATTTATTTTCATTTAATTGTTATTATTATTATTTAATTTTTAGTATCATTTAAGTTATTTATTTTTAATTTATAATATAATATGATATTTTAATTATAATAATAATAATAATTTATTATAATAATAATAATAATTAAAATACAAAATTTATTTATAATTTATTAATGTATTTTATTTTAGTTTATTATTAGAGTATTTTTATTTTTTAAATAATTAAATTAATAACTCTAATATTAAACAAATATAATAAAAGAAATTATTTATTTAAAAGTTGTTTTTAGTAATTATTTTTCTAAGAAATGACCTCCGACTCAAAAAAAAAAATAACAACATTTGATGAAATAGTTTTCAAACTAGCGCATTTAGGAAAATAAATAAATAAAAAACATATTCTGATAAAAAAAAAAAACTCGATTTTGAAACTGGTGTAATTAATATCTTAATTTTTTTTATTTTTTGTTGTTGATGCTTAACGAGTTTAGCATCACCAATAACTTTACGACAGACCAAAGTTACGCTGAATTGGCAGCCGCACGTGGAGGCGCGTCTAGAATGTGACACATTAGTTAACTACCCGCCATTTATTTACCACTATATCAGAGCAGACGTTGCACTAGCGCTAACCATATTTATTACTTACTTAATTCCGTTCGTTTCGCTTGGTGATCAACGACGCCCTTCGTCTCTTATCTTACTTACCTCTCTCTACCACCCTCCATTTCTAAGGCCAAAAATGTGGCATCGCTTCTCGTCATCCAAACTCGACCTCAGATATTTTGGTTCAGGGTTAGGGTTACGTGTTCTTAGACGATCGTTTTCTTCTGAGCCGGTTAAGAGGTTCGCTGCGTTGTGGGGAAACGGCGATTTCGGCAGACTGGGCCTCGGCAAATTGGATTCTCAATGGACTCCTGCTATTTGCACCTCCTTCCACAACCAAAACCTTAAAGCCATTGCTTGTGGCGGTGCTCACACCCTCTTCTTAACAGGTTCACCTTCCCTCTCCCTTCTTTCTACTTCTATTATCCAATTCATTCTTCTTCCGTTTTATTTTTTTATTTCAATTCAGTTGAGATCATTTGATTCCTTTCTCGATTGATCGCTGATGTATGCAGTTTCAGGGTTTTAGATTTAGATAGCTTAATTTTGTCAAATTCTACTATATATGGATGCTGTTCCTCTAAAAATTCTTGCTCACTCTAGACTTTCGAGACTTAGGCTGCGGACACCTCTCAAATTAAGCATGCACTCGAACTACACCGTATCCCATACTTAATTACAAGTATAAATAATGTTCCTATTTAATTTAATATATAGGCAAAATATACAATGTTGTTCTTTTAAGTTACACGAAAATAACAAATTGATCCTTTAATTTCTTTTTTTGTATTAATTTAGTCCTTTATGTTTGTAAAAGTTACAATATTGAACTATTTTTAGTCCTAACCTCATTTTAATCATTTTTAGTTAGAGATTTTTAAAATGGTACTGAGTTTTGTTATCAATAATAAATTTTCATGTGATTTCATGACATAGATCGAGAGAATTTTGTGTTTAATTTCAAGAAACCTAAAATCAATCTCACTCGAATTCTCTCTTGTTTAATTGATTTTCTGAATTTGACTATGAGCTTAAGTTCTTATGATTATTGCAATCAAAACACCTTAAAAATTACACGAATTTATTGAAAAAAATTGGGAGAGTTTTAGATTTCAATTTTGCTGGTTTGAAATTAAGATCATTGGGGTGTACATTTACAATCATAAAGGATTAACTTGCCACAAAAAAAGAAAGATAAATGACTAATATGTTATTTTTGTGAGATGTATTTTGCCTAATTTATAATAAATATTTATTTGTGTCAGTGTCCTATGTTTTGAACATTAGCAATGTAGAGGTGTCTGTGTCAGAGTTTGTGTTTCATAGGGATTAAGTAAGTATTATCATATCAACAATGGATATTGCAGGTATTTCAAAACAAATCATGGGTTTGCTGAAATAGCCGCTGTTGTCAATTGCGGATTGCGGAAAATAGTGGTTTTTTCAAATTTTGCTATGCTATAGTGCAATAGCGTATTGCGGCCATTTGACAATATTTATACTAAATAGCATACAGCTATTTGACAACACTGAAAATAACAATTCTTGATCTTGTCACTTTACATTTTAGAGAGCAAAATTTACTATATAGCACCAGCAATAAAATTTTGTTACTGTTCTTTGTGGTCAGTGTAATTTGTTGAGAATTAAATCGATTTGAGTTTTTGAAATTGCTTGTTTATCTAAGTAACAGTCTTCTTTATGCTCCTGGATGGCTGCAATTAGACAGTCTTTGAAATTGGTGATGAGTCTGATGACTATTGCAGATTCTCCGTAATGTTCGAGTAAGGGCTTACAAATTGTCCTCCTTTCACAGACAATGGATGTGTTTATGCTACTGGTCTCAACGATTTTGGACAGCTTGGTATATCGGAGAGTAAACACTACTCAGTTGTATGATTACTTCGCCTTTTTACCTGATATTTTGTCAAGTAAACTGATGACAATTGCAATATCTTGTTCTTTTTCTCCTATGTTTATGAGTGCGTTCCCTTTTGAGTCAGAACGTGAAAACTTGTAAGTATTTTCTTGCTTTGGATATTTTCTTGACCTGTTCATGTTGTTTCAGGTGCCACTTCAAGTTTTTGGCCTTGAGAAGAAAATTGTGCAGATCTCTGCTGGTTATAATCATTCGAGTGCAGTAACAGGTCTGTGTTTATGCTTACTATTGTCATCCATCCCAATAATAACAAGCTTTGACCCTCAATAACTTGTATTTGAAGTTGGCCGACATTTTCACCGCTAGAGTAAATGTTTTGTATAGCTTAAAGAATGTGGCAGCTTAAGAAATGAGTTGTTGAACATACTGCAATTAGTTAATCTTAATTTAATAGTAGGCTCATTAGGAAGCTATTATTCAAAACGATGTATCATTATCATTTCAATATAAGCAATGATCAATTTATATTGTTTTAGTATAACTAAGTAATAGTTGGAGTATTGATAAACAATTTTTAACGTGAGATATTTTTATTCATGATACATTATAGTATATGCTTTACAAGGAAAATCCAGAAAATAATTTCATTCAGAGGCTTGAGTTCAATTTGTATTTAGCTAATACAGATCATGGCATTTGATTGATATTGTTTTGGCATGTATAGATTAGGTTATCACAGTCTGCTTAGTGCCTTTATTTTTTATGTATTCCTTTTAACGCCATTAGCATTATCTGTTAATACATTTTACTTGGTTAATTTCTGCATATTCTTCACCTTCTTGTTTTTAAGCAGCATTTTTCTCTTTCCGTTTCTTTTCTGCAGTGGATGGAGAACTATACATGTGGGGTAAAAATACAACCGGGCAGCTTGGACTCGGAAAAAGTAAGACGTAGAACTTTTTTTGGCATTTAATAAGTTGAAGTTTTTTTCCTCCCAAACCAGGTCATAATATATGATTTACAAAAATAAATACTCTTAGTAATAGGAGTTACTAAATGTCATTTTTTTGATGTGTAGGGGCTCCCAAAACAGTTCCTTTGCCAACTAAAGTTGAATACTTGGATGGAATCACCATTAAAATGGCAGCTCTGGGTTCTGAGCACTCAGTGGCTATTAGTGGTATGCAATAAACTATCATAAATTTATTTCATATTAGTTGCTGATGTTAATTACTTTACTATTTTTCGTTTTATAAAGAATTTATCACTGGCATGACCTATTAACAAGATAAGAGAAATCATCATTGGTGTGATTCATGATGGGATCTTGGTATCAATCACAACCAATTCATTGCTCTGTGAGTATGGTAAAAAGAACATCAGCTAGATTGGGTCACTGATAAAGTCTTAACAAAAAATAGAAGCTATTATTGTGATAGGGCTTTACTGGTTTCAGGTAGAAAAAGAGAGAAGAGACTTTGAATGATTGGGTGTGAAATTGATTAGGTGAATTACTATGTGATACAATAAACAAAGCACCAAGAAAAAACGTACCCTGAGATTGTTACTATTGAGAATCAGGTCAAATAAGACTCATTATACTAATCACACAAAGAAACACTTCAAAGAGAATCCTTAAGAATAATTTTATTGTTCATTATTATAAGATATTTAAAAATAAGCTAACACAGTTATTCCTAAAATAAAATAAATTTTCCCCATCTGATATGTGAATCATTCTCTCCCTCTGAGATACATCGCAGATAAATTTTCATATCCAAGGCAAAAAAAAAAGGTTTAGATGGGGTGGCTTTCGCTCAAGAATTAAGATTACATTCTAATTCCCTTTAGATTGAGACTATTTTATAGGCAGTATGATAAAGAAAATTTGGTCATGTAAAATTAATAATGCCTAACTATGGCCTATGGTCACAAAAAAATGAACAAATGCTTGAAAAATCCCTGGAATGAAAGATCTGAAATGAAGTTAATAAATGGTAACAGCATACTAAAGATCTATAAAACATTAGAGTGAGCTTATTGTAAGCAATCTTGAATATTAACTTGATTATAGCTTCTTTTTAGTATCCTGCATTACATGACTTAGAAATATCCTCATATCTTGAAGGTGATTAACATGAGAAAGGTGGTTGCATTGTTTTTTCGGTTCAAATTCTCTTACAATAAAATTAAGACCCTTTCACAATATATATATATATATATATATATATATATATATATATATATAGATTGTTGAATGATGTATAATACTAGCACTTCAATCTAAAAGAGTGTTTGAGGGCCTTGGTAGTATTAAATGTATGAAAAGTATAACACAGGCATGGACTGAGTTGCCTGTGGGCCTTGGTAGTGATAAAAGGGTGTTTGAGGGCCTTGGTAGTGATAATGTATGAAATGTATAACTCAGGCATGGACCTAGTTGCTTGAACTTTTACGATGAGATGGTATTTGACAATGTGTATTCTCTTCATGGTAGCTATTACTTGTGTCAATAAAAAAGAATATAGCGTATCACTTCCTTTGAGGTTAATCTTACTTTTTTAGTAGTGTTGTTCACAGCAAGTGAGCCTTGTATCATGCTCTAAATGTAATATTATTTTGTTCTCTATTGTTGTTTCTGTCTTTTCTAGATGGAGGAGAGGCGTTTAGTTGGGGAATGGGAGTGTCTGGTAGACTTGGTCATGGCCATGAGTCAAGCGTACTAGGATTCTTCAAAAGCTACAGGTTTTTTCCTGTCTTTTCTTTCACAAATTTTTGCTGCATTGTTTTGTAATTATGTTATATTATTACACTTTACCTTGTATGATTCGTTCCCAAACTACTTTGCCAGCTTATGTTTTACATTAAACGAAAGCATTGCACTATTTTCACTCTTTTTTTGATAGAATTATAACCGAAACATATTAAAAAAAACACTAATTTTTCTGTCTTCCATACTCCTAGATCAAGTTAGCATCCAATTTTTGCTCCTCATCTGCTATCCTGCACTCATTCAAGAAATTTGGAGATTTTGAAAATTACTGCTAATATTTCATTATTACGTTAGAGGCTATGTATCAAATTTGTTATAAAGGCACTCATTCTGTTGGTCATTTAGTCACTTCTCATGAACACTTGGATGTGATTCTTGAAGGACTTCCTCAAAATTATGATTGTGTTCATCCAAAGACATGACCAGGAACTTTAATGGCCCTTGTGTTTAACACGTCGTCTTTTGAACATTCTCCACCTTCCAGGTTTTGTTGCCAGTTTTAAGGTCAAGTTTAGAAAAGAGTAAGGAACTATTCAAAATAATTCATCATTAAGTTCATACACCGAGAAAGGAGTATTGGCCTTGTACAGTGACCCTATTGAATACTTATGTTCAATACAGATCCTCCATGGATTATCCTTCTTCTTTATCAATACAACGAGACTGGAAATTTATTATAGCTGATCTGAATAATTCTCTACCGCAGCACAGACTGAGCTTGTTTATATGGTCTTACACTGATAGGAGTCACCCCTTGCTGTAAAAGAACTAAATGAATAGAATTTCTAACAATTCACTTTGCTGAAAACCTCTGCATAAATGTCCCGGAGTATAGTTTACTCGGATGTAGTATTATTTTAGTTTGCTACAAATAATTGGAGCAATTATCCTAGTATAAATAGTAGATCTTTGTAGATTTAAAAATATTTTTGTCTGCAAATATAGCAATATTTTTTTGTTTTGGTCCCTATAAGTGTTTATGTTTGAATTTCGTCACTACAAAGTTAGAAACCATCATTTTTGTTCCTGACGTCAACCTCTGTTACAGAAAAGCTGATGTGGCTAACAGGATTCTCATTGGCATGTGTGATGTGGCAAATTTTAATGGTGTGCCTCTCTTTCTCTTTTTGACTCATCCATCATTTAGTTGATACAGGGACTAAAATCAAAACTCATCATTTTACTATCTCCTTTTTCATCTTTTCTCCCCATCATTTGCTTCATGTTCGCCTCTGGTGAGAAGTACCATTGCCCTTCAGCTTAATTACATGCCCATCTTGAATGGAAACCATGAAAATCTATTTCCAGATCGTTATGGCCTTCTCGAAAGCTTCCGACCATACAACACCTATAATCACGTCAGCTACTCCTAAATCTCGCTCTAGTTAAATCTTTTAAACTGAAAAAAGAAAATGCTTGTAGCTCTTACCCAACATAAACACTGTAAGTGAATGTGACAAATGTATTCTGCACTTAATAGTATCGCCAACAACTTAGACTAGGATTCTATTGAGATCTCTTTTATTTCCCCTGTATTAGTTCGCGCGTCATATGTCCAATTGACTATGGGATTGGGCTAAAGGCCCACATGACTATAGATAAGGTGTAGGTCGTGTTTATAAGGTTTGAGCGATCCTCACCTTGTAAGACCAATTTGTGGGATTGAGTGAGATCCGATCTCAAGATGGTATTGGAATATATCTTAGATTTGTTATTGTATCAAGATCTCAATCAATTCACACGCTGCAAATGTTCAGTCCTGAGTGTCAAGGGGTGTGTTGAGATCGTGTTATTCCGTTCGTAGTAGTTTGCGCTTCATATGTTTATCTGGATGCCGAGTGTTTAAAGTTCCAAATTGATTAGAGATATGGCCGAAGTAGTGCTTATAAGGTTTGGACATCCCATCCTTACAAGTCGGTTTTGTTGGGTTGAGTTGGACCCTAAATCAAAATTCTTGAGAGATTAATTGGAAGATTACCATACTTTTTAATCTATTTGGATCTATTAAGACGTAGCTTTTACATCATGCAGTGAATACACCCCAAGGCTTATAAAGGATCTTGAAGGAATCAAGGTGTGATTAAATTTAATGCCTTGTTGTTACGTATATGATCGATAAATTTTATTCAAACTTGTTACTTATCACCTATGTTGTTTTGGCTTCATTCTTGAAACATTTTTAGGTAAACTACGTAGCTGCTGGGATGCTGACCTCGGCTTGTACGGATGGTAATTGAATTTAATTATACCTTCCTTGTTTCATACCTTGGCCGTACCCTGCATTTGCGATTAATCTTTGGTTTTTGCTCTTCTATCTTGCAAATCTTGCAGAAAATGGTTCTGTTTTTATATTTGGAGAGAAAGGGATTGACAAATTAGTAAGTGCAAATTGTGCAATCAGTGTGAATTATTACTTTTTCTTCTTCTACTTGCAATGACAAAAAATTCTTCAATCAACATATTCAGCGCTCGAAGGAGACGAGTAATGCAACAAAACCATTGTTGGTCAGTGAACTTCCATACGCTGAAGAAGTTGCCTGTGGTGGCTATCATACCTGTGTCTTGACAAGTAATCATCAGCTTCTGAACTTAAACGTGTGTTGATTTTTGATAATTCGTGTATTGCTTCATTCTATTTTGTGTTTGTTTTTTAGATTCTGGTGAGCTTTATACTTGGGGTTCAAATGAAAATGGTTGCCTTGGCATAGGGTATCCTTTTTATTATTGCAACTTGTTACTTTGTCATCTTCATTTTTGACATTTCCATTCCCTTTTTTCTGCTGCAATCAAGTGTTTTGATTCTTCAAATCATTTTTTTCTAGGTCCTCATATGCCATTCATCAACCTGAAAAGGTTCAAGGGCCACTCTTGGAGTCTTCTGTTGTTCAAGTTTCTTGTGGTTGGAAGCATACAGCAGCCATTTGTGGTAAGTTCTTGTCTTCACATATGAGATAAAAAGAAGTACCTTATCATTGAGTACCTTTTTCTTGTTAAATTAAAGGTATGTTGTACTTTTCTTTTTTATTATCAAAAGTTGTATCATCGAGACAGGGAAGACGTCAATGAAGCAAAGTTACCTATGAATATTGGTGTTGAATATGTATTTGATAGTTTCAATTATTGATAGTCATTGGTGAAGCCAAGGATTTCCCTTGTCAAAATGGTAAAAGAAAAGTTCATTTGTGAGAATAATGGTTGAAATCGCATTAAAAGACATGAAGTACAACTGGAGTCTACATAATACCTATAGTCGTTTGTGAAACTGGGATTGCTGAAGTGCCTATATACAGTTCATTTCCTACATCTTTCGATTAAACTTAAAAGCATCTTTTTTCCCCACCCTTTTTCTATAAAAGAAGCATGTCTATTCAATTGTCATATTTATATGGCCAATGAGCAAATGTACTGACAGCCAAGAAACATATCAGAAAAGTTTTGCTTTATCTTCAAGTTACACTGCTTAGACTTGTCTAATAGACAGTTAGCTAATTGAATTTCTTCTTTGGAAAGAGGAAGTCGAAATTTAAAGCCGTTAATAGGTTCTTTGGAGAATTTCAGTCTTTTTATTTGTTTCCAGTATTTGTTGGTGCATACTCAGTGTTTGTTTTAAAGGTTAAAAAGTGCTTTTCCCTGCGTGTAAACTGGCATAGTCTTCATGGATTTTTGCACAGAGCTGCATGCACTGCGCATGGCTGGAGATATAAATTCACTTTTTTGGATTGTAGCATGTGGAGGAATCCTTCTCATTTTTCCTTTGTGCTTTTTTGTTTATTTAAACTGATTTAATTTTTAACTTAACTCTAACGTGTAAGACTTGTACTTGATGTTTATACTGTATTTGGTAGTTGTGAGATAAAAGATTTTTTTTCTGCGGCCATCTATCCTGAAGTTTTTCATCGACTTTCAGGAGGAAGAATCTTCACATGGGGTTGGGGAGGTTCCAATGGAACTTTCTCTGATGATGGACATTCTTCGGGTGGACAATTGGTATGTTTTTGTTTGTCATATAATTTATTATTTCGTGTATTTTTAGATGTTTATCAAGAGAGTTATCACAATAGTCTGATTGCTGTATTCTATGGCAAGCCCTACAAGAGAACCGAAAAAATTGTTTAAGGTTGTAAGACATTTTAGAATTAATCACGATTTTCATATAGATTATTAACCCATCCATACACTTAGAAACTTCCTTTATATTAAATTTAAGAGTCACGTTTCCTTAGAAGTGTGGGCAGTCTGATTAATGGGACCCGTGCACCTAAATAAAGTTGATTAGTGTTTTGTCTTTGATTTTGCAAAATATACATTTCCCTGCATTGCACTACTGTAAATGAAGCTTATGCTATCAACTCAGGGTCATGGAAGTGATGTGGATTATATAAATCCTTCAAGAGTTTGCTTTGCAGAAGACGTGAAAGCATTGCAAGTTTCATGTGGTTTCAATCATACCGGTGCTATACTTGAGTATGCATAGGTGTGGCTGCTCCTGTAATTCATAATTATCTGTAACTCAATAAAAGTTTCGGAAAATAAAGTAATAACAGGCACGCCCCATATCTTCTATAGATCACAATATTTGCAAAATGTACAACTTCCTACCCATCCAAGAGGCTCCAGGTTGCTGCATCCTGTATTTGAGGCATATATTGTCCTTGTTGTATTTTATCATTCTTTTACCAGGAACTCAAAGTCACATATATATTTACAAATAAATCTTGCTTGATGTACAAAACTTTCTTAGAAAACTGCCTCTTAAGATGTAAATGCGAATGATGATAGGAAACAGATATATAGTAGTATTTTGTTAATTTTTTTGTGGCTAAACTGGGTTATGAAAATTCCACATTCTATATGAATTGAAGCAACGGCTTATGTCATTGCTCTGTTCCTCAGGAAAAGTTAGTAGGATGCTTAAGTAATCGTAGTTGGTGATGCAATCATATAAAGCCTATATCATCCTAATTGTCACCCTACGGTTGATGCTTTTGTAGCATCATAATTGAAAAAGATTCCGCTTCTCTGTTGGTATAGGGTGTAGTATGGATATTCTCATTTTGCAATACGCCAATGAATGCATTGTATCCATCAAGCATGATGCATATGGGAATTGGAATCCATGCAACGTGGTACGGCAGTGGTATAGTATTCAAAATTGCACATTGCAGATCATCTTTATGCTTTCGATAGCAACCAGCAAGATATAGAGAAGGATTAAATTGTAGTATGACAGTAGTCAGAAATGACCATCACCCTGTTTCTTCGCAGCAGCATCTACTATTACTTCCCAACTATTTAAAAATAAATAAAATTACGTAATGTACATTCATTGCAGTGGTCCTCTAATTCAGCTTTGTTTAGTCCAGTTTTTGTCCTTCAGCAAGTGTGCAATAAATTACTGTGGTGATTATACTTTTAAAAATAATAAAGCTTGCGATGTGGCTTTTGTGGAAAATGCAATGCTTTGAAATTGTGACAACGCTAAAACATCTTTGGATACCATCGTCTGAAATGCCCACATCTTCCTCATAAGTTAAGATAGGTAATAAATGTCTGCGCTGATAAGTCAATACACTGGGACATGACTTTCCTGTTAAGTATTGGCTCGAGAATTGAGGGAGATACAAATTTCACTCCCTCTCTGTACAACAATTACATAAGCAAAATATGCTATCTTCTTCCTTTCTTTTAATCTGTCCATTTTTTAAATGAGTTATATATTCTTTATTAAAAGAATTGATAAATTTTTACTTATAAATTACTATTCGCTTACATCAATAAAAACGTGAAAATATATCTAAAATTTATTTTTGAATTACTTTTTTTTAACTTGTGAAAATAATATTTTTTTTATGCAAGAAAATTACCTTTAAAATAACATTAAGTGTAATGCTACTTAGGTAAAAAATAATAATAGTGCTGCTAAACACGTGTACTTTTTTTATAAATAAAAAATGAACATGTGTAATCTTTGTTACAGTTTGTCATTACTAGCAAAGGGCTAACCTATTTCTGTATTTGGATTATGTTACTATTGATATGAGTAAGAGTGGGTCCTACTAAACAATAATACTACTCACAGCGTTGAGAAGAGAGATTGTTGGGTGTTAAATATAAACCCGACCCGAATGCAAATAAAAGAAGTTAAAGGACCCGGGAAATGCGCAATCTATCGCCGCAACGACTATACTCACAACTTACTGATGAGCACTATGATGATCCCATAATTGAAAATGGTGGTCCCTACACCAAACTAAATGGTGGTCCCCCATCTTCACATATAGCCCCGTATACACATGCTAATGTCCCCTCTAACTGGGACCCACCATCATTCCATTGGTCCACGTGGCTATGCTTGCAGTGTACCATTCCACCAAAATCCTAGTCATCCATTTGGAGCTCCAAACAAACCCTCGAATCCTTTTTTTTTTTTTTTGAAATTGCAGTTGTATTTTCTATATTTTTATTCATGAAATTCTCCAAAACACATTCAACAGATTTTTAAATTATATAATTATGGTTTATGTTTTTAATTAATTTAACATATAATTTTATAATATAAAATATTATTTTATGTCATCGTATTGTATATAACTCATATGCTACAAAATATAATTTAGTGTAACTATTTTTCACCTCTAATACTCTATCCCTATTATAAAGAAGAACATGTTATTTTGGTTTGCATTTGACAAAAATATTAGAGGTGAAAAATACTCTATCCCTATTATAAAGAAGAACATGTTATTTTGTTTAGTCTTTACTCATTTGTGTTTTGTAATAAATTTATTATGAAATTATGTAATCTGAAAAAAAAGAATAAAATATATTGATTTTTAATATGAATAAATTGATTTAAAACGATAAAAGAAAATGAATAAAGACTAAACAATTATTTTAGTCTTTAAATATGTATTATTGTCACAATAATTATTAAATGTATTAAAATTATAAAATATTTAAATATAAATTTTATTAATCATTTTAATTCACTAATATATCTTTTTTTATTATATTCATTGCACTCAATCTCAAATTCTGTTGACTTACTTTCTCATACATTAGTGTCAACGTATACATTTAAGTATTTAGTGTGCATCGTATGATGGGAACAAGATTGGGCGTGTTCTGCTCTTATTAAGCCGTGTCACTTTAAAACAACTTATTTAATCTATGTTGCAATCATGATTATATAAGAAACTCCCAAGAAGTCCCACAATTTATTATATTTATAGTTTTTGTTGGATTTTAAATATTTTAATTTTATTATATTTATAATTTTTATTGGATTTGTTGACATTTTGTTATAAATATAATTATTTTAAATATAGTGAATTTTCTCTGCAGATTTATTTTTTTATTTTATTTTAGTTTTTAAATTATATTATTTTTATTGATGTGATGTTTATCAATTTAGATTATAAATGTCAGATTTTTAATGATCTAATACATTTACATTTATTTTTTTTTTATGTGACATTAACCAGAGTCATTATTTCAACCTTATAAATAAAAACAACATTAATTTATCCTTCTAAAAATAATATAATCAATTGTGATCAATATTATGCCAAGGTGACTTATAATTTCCTATCCATGACGTACCATCATCTACCCCTTAACAATCAACTTTTTTCAATCCTAATTCTAACACAATTCAACTTATACGCATATTTTAACTAACTAAAAAGTAAATTGGAAGAGATTGAGTAGCATCCTTATAAGAAAAATTGGCATACAAATTTTTAATGAGTCTAATTATAATTTATATGAGTTGTAGGAAGAAAATCTAGAATAGATCGATTTTCTTTAACCTAAATTGTGTTAGAGCAAATGCATATTCTCTAGATATGCTAGTGCTTTTTTGATTTTCTGTTTTACTATTTCTTCACATTGTGATTCAATTGTGTTTCCGATCATTGTTAAGTGGTTTTATTATCTTTTCCTCTATTGTGCTACACCATATGTTTTGCCATATTGAAGACACTCATTCTTTGCAATTAGGTTACTTGTATGAATTATTTTCTCTCTCTCTCTCTCTTTGTTTTAATGTGAATGTGTTGAGAATAAGTTAATAAATATTTTCTCTTAACTTTAGCTTTTTTAGTTTTAGATACACATTTTAATAATTGATAAATTTGGTTAATTTTAGTCTTTTTTGCTTTTCATTCATTAAGTAAAAATAAAATTCATATAATGCATATTTTTGGATCGATTAAAGTTACAAAATGAAAAATATGATTAATTATATATAAACTTTCTAAAAAAAATTAAAATTTTAAAACAAAAATAAAATATTTAAATGACCAAATATAAAAAACTACAGAACGTGTAAGACTATATTTAACATCTTGCATTTGTCTAACAAAACAAATAGGAAATAGAACGTGAGCGTGAGACACATTACAAAGATATATAATAGAAAGAAGAAGAAAAGAAAGATTCATTGAAGTATGTTGTATGATAAAATCCTTTATTAAATTATATAATAGAAAGAAGAAGAAAAGAAAGATTCATTGAAGTATGTTGTATGATAAAATCCTTCATTTAATTTAATAGTTGATAAATATGAAAGATTCAATTAATTTCTTATTGTAGAAGTCACTATAAAAACTAGTCAATCTAGTCATTCTGACTTGATTTTTACAATATTTTGACACGAAATTCAAAATAAATCAATATTAAGAAGTTTTTCAATTTGCAAAAGCTAAAATTTTAATTTTATAAAATCCGGTGGCTGATGTGATTTTGAAAAACATACCATGATATTATATTGGTAACTAAATATAAAACTCTTAAAATATGTATTTGTATTATTTTTATACTACTCATTTTCATTTTGAAACTGAGTTGATTATTTATTTAATCTTAATTATACAATTTTTTATATAATTTATAAATAATACCACAATATAAATAAATTATTTTTCTTTAAAGTTAAATAAAGAAAATAATTTAAACTACAACTAAATTGAATTGAATATTGTTATCCACTTTTGTAATTTTGTCAATAAAGTATTGTATACAAAGACATACTATCTCCGTTCATTATAATAAACAAACATTTTTTTTGGAAAATTAACTATTTTTAATTAATGTAATGATATTATTCTCAATATATTATTAATTTAATTTGAAATATTTGATATTAATAATAAAGTATTTGACATTAAAAATAAACAATTTAATAAAATTAATTTATATTTTATATTAAAACCATAAAATTAATGGTAGTCGTCTATATTTCTTAATACTAGTAAAAATAGTTATTTTTTGATAATAATGAGAATGGAGTATGTAATATCAAATATTATGAAAATGTAGTAAATATTAATGGAGACATGGCTACATCTACATTGGGTTTGGTGATCGAACCTCACAAGTCAACAGTTACCTTTGCTGGGAACAGAGATCGAACATATAGTAGCTTAGCTTATAGGGGCTTTATGTATTGTTGATTGAATAAACAAAGTCATATATATATATATGACGAAACGACTTTCTTATTAAGTGTGCTGTTTATTAGAGTTATCGTATGTTTCAAAGCTCAAAGAGAAAATTAATATATGCATAATAATATAACAATATTTTTAGGGGTTGGTATTTGAGTTAAAGGTTAAAAAAATTGAAAGAAAATAAAAGAAAAGAAGAGAGGAGCGTGTGAGGGAGAGAGAGTGGGCGTGTAATGGAGTACAGGAGAAATAAAAAGTAGGATTGGAAAAGGGAAAAAAAAAATAATAAGGTAATGATGAAAGAATGACATTAAAGAAATGATTTTGTCTTGTTCTCTGTGTTTGACTGGGAGGCAACTTCATGTAACAGGTAATAGGCCGGTTCTTTCACCGGCACCTGCAGGTCAATCGCATAGGAAATCAAACAACTCAACTCCAAACCTCTCAATTTTCTAATAAATCAATTTTTAAAATAATATATTAAAATTTGATTTTTTATTATTTTATAGTAAAAAATAAAATAATCTGAATTTTGGAATTTGTGTATTTAATACTTTGAAATTATAAAAAGTATAAAAGTAATAATTTTCGCATAAAATTTTATTTAAATTTTTAACAAATGCTCTTAAATGTATATTGATAAAAAGATATATATTAGATAGAAAGTTCAATTTAAGATCTATTAGTGTCATTAAATGAAAACAAATGTAAGTATATTTGTAAATTTTCAATTAATTTTAATAAAATTTTGCTAGGTCTAAACAAAATTTTTATTTATAAACAAAACTATGTGTTAGAATTCCTACTATCTCATTTAAGAAGAAGAAAAATTCAATATAAATGATTAAGAATAGTGGTTATTCTCATTAAATTTTTGAAAAGTTATAAAAATTGTGTTTCCAAAATAATAATATTTTTTTATTTAATTTTATATGAAAAATTATTTTATTAAATAATATATCGAGAATAATAATGTTAAACATATTTAAATTAGTTAAACTTTATTTATAATTTAAACAGTCAAATATTTTTTTTATTAGAATTAAAGCCGTAGTAGTACAATTAAAAATAAATAATTTCACACTTATTGAAAAATAAGTTAAGTACTTGTTTTTTTCTTAATAAATAATATAAGTGTATTATTATTAAAAGTGTCATTTTATTGTAAAATAAAACTTACAATAATTGAAGAATATTTTAGAATATATATCATCAGAAATTCAAAAAAGTAAAAGTAAGTAAATTATTGTTTATATTTAACACAGAAAAATGAGTAATTTTTTTCTGATAT
>JBBPBS010000276.1:8968731-9010306 GCA_037974835.1 Cicer judaicum
ATTGTTACAAAATTTTTTCAAAATAACTTTTATAGTATTTATCTTTTTTATTATTTTAAAAAAGAATTTAAAAAATTGACAAAACTTCAAATGAAAAATTGATTAATTAAATAGTTTATCATAAAATAAGTTCTTTTATAAAAATCTTCACAAAAATCATTTATGTGAGATGCATTTTTTTAAAAAAAAAAATGCAATTTTTACTTAATTTTTAATGATAAATATCTAATTTATTAAATATAAAAAAAGCAATCTTTAATAATGAGTTTGAAATAACTTTTTTTTTTTTAATTTTTAAATAAACTTTCATAAAAATAATATTTTTAAATATAAAAGTTAAATAATTTTTTAAATAATTTATTAAAATTTAGGAAAAAAATAAAAGTAATTAAAAAAAGGAGTATTTGAAAGGTAGTTTTGGGGACAGGCTGGAAGATTGAGTAAAAAACAGCATTATATTAGTTGATTAGTGAGAATCAGTGCTAACTCTATCTCATCTGGCATCTGCTGCTGAGCTGTGCTGTGCTACGCTATTCTATTTTATGCTCTCTCACTTACTATATAATACCCTCTATCCCCGTCTTAGGGTTTTATCTCTCACTCACTTTAGATTTATATGTTGCGTTGCTTCTTGAGGGGAATGTTGGCTGGCTCGAGGCTTTTCTTTTCACCTTGCTACACCTACTCTCATTCTATCAATTAAAGCTTCGGACCAGGCTTTATTCCCCTCAAATTTAATTATTTTTATCTCTTTCATCTTCGTCTGCAAAGGTTAGGTTGAGAGGAATGTTGTCTGGCTCGAGGTCATACTCTCGTTGTGATCTTGATTACTTCCCATCGATCTGATCCGATCCTCGGACCAGGCTTCATTCCTCCCACCCAACATTTGCTTCTTCATCTAATTCAGCCGCTAATCTAATCGTAAGCCTTAATTCTTTTTGTATGTATGTTAATTCACTTTTCTAATTTGTTACTATATGATCCTTTTGTTGTTAGTTTTGAATCTGCAGGTACCACAACCGAACCGATCCAAGACTCTATCGTTGATTTTCAAAGATCGAATCGAAGGTTGTTAAATGCTTATATATATATATATATTATATTTATTTGTAAATTAATATTTCAATCTTGATGCATGGATACTCAAAATTAATTGAGTTTGCATCACTTTGTAAGTTTGTTATAGATTTTTTTAGTTTTGAATTAAGAAAAGAAATTTGATGCGAAAACGAAACGCGCGTTAGTTTATAATTTTGTTTTAGCTTAGTGAACGTATATGGAGATGGAGGAATCAATAGAATCTCTTTTCTCTCAAACGCCGCATGTGGCAACGCCACCAACCCTCTTTCTCTCTCTCTCTCTAATTTTTGAACAATAATAATTAATTAGGATGAAAAAATAATAAAATATAAGTGATCACGTAATGAAGTAAAAGGACATAATTTTCATGAATCTGTCTGATGAATGTACTACAGGTAAATTAACAGTGATGAAGTAAATTCACCAATACAATCAAGTTGTACGTACTAGTAAAACTTATTCACCCTTACTTTATATTTTTAAAATAATTAATACTCACTAATGAAACTATTTTGTGAATTATAACTTTAATGGTTGTGTGTGACACGATATATATGATGTGAACTGCTAGGTATAGCTAGGTTTTGAAACGTAACTGTTGAAATTAAATGTGTTTTGTTGTGTAGTGAAAATCATGGCAGGCATGATGACATGAACTATTTAATGAACCATCTGAGATTGTGTACTGCATGAAACATGGGGGGTGAATATATAAGAACATGGATTATCAAAATTAGATTTAGAACAGTTAAGAGAATTCAATAGTGAAGCTACCAATGGATTCTCTCTTTATATTTCCATGTATGCACAAGGTCATGCTAACTTAACATAGAAAAATAAATTATCTTTCATTTATCTTCTTTTACTAGTACGTGTGTAAAATGTCTGAGATTTGTGTGTTTTAGTGTAAAGTATTTAATGGAGCTTATAAAGTTGTTGAAAATTCAGAAACTATGTTTGGAAAAGAAAATAAGAAAAAAAGAAATGTGTGAAAGAGAAAAGAAGTAAAATTAAATGACGACTATCTGACATATATTGGGAAATGAAATCAAACTGATGGAGAAAAAGAGTACACAGACACAGCTGCTACTCGGGGAACGTTTCATACCCAATTTCTTTTCTTCTATTTTATATATGCTGCTACAATTACTTTAATCAACTTTCTTTTTTTCAAATAAATACTTTTTAAATAATTCATTTTAAAATTTAATATTTTAAATATTCATTATTGAATTTCTTAAGATGATAATTTTTTTTTTTGAAAAGGTATAAATTAAAAAATTATATTTACGAAGAACTTCTTAAAATAGATTTTTATTTTAATTATGTTTTGAAATTTTATTATAAAAATAATTATAAAAAATAAATGAAATATTTAAAATTATAATTATAAATAAACTATTTAAATTAATTTTTTATTTGAAATTCTTTTGTATAAAAATGTTATAACAAAAAAATAAAATATTATAAAAATTATTTTAAAAAAATATTAATCAAACGGATCTATAATCTTTTCTAAAATATAAAAACGAATAAAAAATTATTTGATTCATAAAAATATATCAAACCAGTTATATTTATAAATTTAATGTATTTAAAGAAAAAAGGGAAACAATTGCGTATACCTTTTTGGTTGACAGTTTAATTTGAAGATGAATTTATTAGTATCGTATCAACTGTTCCTTTCTCCGCTAGCTTCTGTTGTTCCATAATGTATAATTTCCACTGTTTTTTTACTCCCGTACAAATAGGAGTTCTACAGTTTACAACCAAAATAGAAGAGTATCTAATTCACCTTCTCTCATTCATATTTCACTTTCTTATATTTTGGAGTACGTCAATCAAATACTATAAAGTTGCATATATATTTAATTCTCTTTCGTTCTTTTCGTGATTTGATATTTCATCTTTCTTATATTTTGGTGAGTTGTATGTTCAAAGTTCGTGCATAATTTCTTGCTATCAAGCTGTAACGAATGTTGAGACACTTCAAAATAAACCAACTGTTTTCTTACCTTAAAGGCAAATAATTGGTTGATGGAATGGTTGTAGTGAATGAGATAATTGATTTAGCAAAGAGAAGAGAGATAAGTATTATTACTCAAGAATTTGGTGTGATGATGTCTTATATCTTCTCAAGGATCTTGTTTGTGTTGGTTTAATTGGAGTCCAAAAGTAAATTTTAAGGTAGATTTTAAATTTTGTGTATAAGTATTTAGAAAAAATAAAAAATATTTATAATTTTTTACAAATTAATATAAACTATGTATTAATCAATATACATTTTGAAACTCTTATAATTAAAGAACTGTTATTGTTTTTTTAACACTGTCTTTCATAGATATATTAAATTCAAATCAGCAATTTGTTTTTAAAATAAAAAAATAAATTAAGAAAGCCTCATTTTTCAAAAATATTTTTTTAAATATAAATATAACTTTCAGAAACAATTTACAAAGTTAAATTGAAAACAAAAAGAATTATAATTTCAAAAAAATTTCTGTTTTTAAAAAAGATAAATTCAAATTGACTTACAACAGAAGATAAATTTAAAAAATGAATAAACAAATATAAATAAAAAAGATAAAATCAAATAATTCAAAAAAGAAAAATTAAAAAATTATATATTTTAAAATAACTTTAAAAAAGATGAATAAAAAAATTAAATAAATGCATTAAATTTAAAACAAAATAAAAAAATCAAAACTGAATTACAAAAAAAATTATCTATTTGTTTTATAAAGATAAAATTTGAAATTAATTATTTTTTCAAAATCAATCATTCAAATAGAAAAGGAATAAAAATCACGTAAAATAAACAAAAAAATTGGAGCTACATCCCCATGAAAGTGGAGAAGGAATTCAATAGGATAATTCATCAAGAGTTTCAAAAACTAATTTTTTTATTTTTACACATGCAAACGTTTTTTTTACTCAACCATACAAACTTTATTTTTACCCAAACAAACAAACAAACTTAGATAAAAGCTTTTGAAAAAGGCTTTGAATACGGAAAGTAGATTTATCTCTCATACACACTCAAGCTCAAGTATTACCCTCATATGTAACTTTTTATTTTATTCTAAAAAATATATTACATAATTAACTTATATAAATATGATATTATAGATTTGAATATAAATAAAATATTTAATTTAATAATATCAATATTTATTTTGTCAATTCCTTTTATAAAATTTAAAAGTTTTGCCTAGTTTATCAAATAGTTAGAGATTTGAGGCAAAATATTATGCTTAATCCTCTTAAAAATTATTATAAGAACTCCTTGAAACTAGTTCAAATATTAAATTTAGAATGTGAGCGATTCACGATTAAAATAAAACAAAATCATAAATTTGAAACCCTCCCAAAAAACACAACATAAAGCAATTGTAGTACATGTAATTGGACATAATAATTCATTTAAAAAATTGAGAGAAGTATTTTTAAATATTGATATAGTACATGCTACAACAACTCATTATCTCGTGATACTGAGGTTAATTAATATGAAACAAACATCCATCTTGAAACAATAATTAAATCTTTATTTTAAATCATGTGTAATACACTAATAGAATAGAACAAAAAAATGGAAATAGAAAAACATAGGAAAGAAAGCAATAACATTTACAGTTTAATGCCATTATTAAAATAGCAATTGTTTTCCGAAGTTTGGTTAGTTCGTTGATTGTGTGAGATTTGTTTGTGAAGCACGCTTAATATATTTTTGGTAACTAAATGATGGAGGAAACAAATTTAAAATAATAAAAATAAAAATTAAATAATATAAATGAAGAATAAAATTGAAAGAAAAAAAATTACACCACAACTGAATATTCCATTTATTTACATATGTAGATTTTCAATGTTCCAATGACGTATCATTACATGCACGAAGATGAAACTAAATCGTACTACCTTTCTTCTTATAATATTTCATTAGTCTCTAGCAGTTAATTAGTTAGTCACTTATTATATAAGCGGTTATATAACTCAACATAACCCTTGGTGTAATTTCTTATTTTTTATCATTTCAATTAACTAAAATTCGGAATATGATATTCGAGATATCTACAGTTATTATTCTTTAGAAAAAATTTCGAAAAATTGTTTTATTCACTAACTTTCTTCATCCCACCTGCATTGGTTTCTATTATTTTCATTTTAAATTTTAAATTTTTCTTCCTTCATCGTTATGAAGACTTCTTGGGTTGATGGTTAAATGTATTAGAGGTTAAAACTTATCCATATAAACAATAAGAAGATCAAGAACATTGATGAAATATCATTAGTGATCAATAATGAAAAATAAGATCTAGTGCTAAAATTCAAAATTCTTAAATACAAGAAAATTTCGTAAACACAATATTGCAACTCATTTGGCTCTTGCGATATTAAAGAAGAGAACAAAGAAGATGCATAATCAAGTCATCAATTAGTTTTAGAGTCAAGAGTTGGTGTAAATTAAATGGTAGACAAGACATATATATATATATATATATATATATTTATGACTATTAAAAAAAATTCAATTAAAGTTTTCGTTGCAAAGTATAGTCTATTGGTTTGGAAAAAAAGTTATTCTAGATAAAGAATTAAGGAGATCAAGGACAAATATCCTAAAGAAAAATCAAAGAAAAAAAAAAATACTACATCAAAAATTTTTCTTGTCTCAAAGAAGAATTCTTTCAAAAAACATATTGTGATATTTTTCTTTAGAAAAAAGTTTATTATCATTTTAGCTTCTATTCATCGAAATTATGTACAGTTAAACAAATTAAATTATTTTTTTTAGTTTAATTAATTAGTTATGTTAGCTTCTATTCATAATATGAATATTCCATTAAAGAATTCATATTATTTTGTCAATGATTTTTTAACACTTAAAATTATTTTAGTCAAAATTATTTTAGTCAGTGAATTTTCAGCAGTTCAAATTTATTTTAGCGGAGTAATTTTTAGTGTTTTAAATTCATTTTAGCAGATTTCTTTTTTGATATTCCTTTTATGACATTTTTTAAGTTCAAAGTATACTAAACACGTTATAGTTTGAAGAAATATTAGATATCTTGATAATTAATTAGTTAAATTAGTTAGTTATTTTACAGTAATTAGTTTTATTTATTTATTTATTTTAATCAAAGTGACTATATAATTATATATATAATTTGACGTAATTCATTCTATCTATTATCGATACGATTTAATTAACCTTGTTTTTTATTTCTTTTTAAATAAAATATAATTTATTTATATTAATGTTGCTAGCTATAATCTTAAAAGATTAATCCATGAGTTAGTGGATTTAGAACGTGAAAAATATATTGATATAAGTTTTTTGTTTATCTTATTACTATAAAAACTACTTTCTACAAACACAATTAAACAAATAAACCTTATCTATCTTTATTGTTTTTCTTTGTTTTCACGCTAAGCTTAAGTAATAGTTCAACCTTTGAGACTATATGCTATCTGGAGCAATGTATGAAACACATCTAAGAAATAAAATCCCCCTTTTTTTTAATCATAATTGTTTAATCAAAAGTAGGATTATTGTCAAGTTAGTATGTATACTATTAAAATTGTTTTAATTATTTTAAAAATGCATCAGTTTTGATTCACTTTTTATTTTATCTATATGACAACTATTTACTTCAAAATAATTGTTATCTTTTATTAACAAGTAAATCTCTCACAAATTTATTGAAAATGAAAAATAGAAAATATTAAATGGGTTTTTGTAAAAAATAACTTTTATTTAGTAATAATAATATAAATATCTTTGTACGAAGCATTGTTTTGTCAAAAGTTGGAGTCTAAAGCAAGACTTTGGGCTGCCTTTGACCGGCCCATATATCTAATCAATCTAGTATTTGAATGTCCTGTTGAATTAAATTAGATATATTAGTTTTGATTAGTTGGTCAAATATTGCAATTAGTGATACTAGTTAGTAATAAATAATTTGAATTGAAATGTGTGATGCACATAAAGATTCTGAAAGAGATAGACATGGATAGAAAATAGCTTTATGAGCAGTGGGATAACTTGAGTTGCAATTAAGCTAGCACATAGAGTTAATGTCATCTCAACGATCATCAGTTATACATCATTCAAAGTGTAAGCATTAGATCGAGTTAAGGAAGTGATGGGTCCCGTTTGTATCACCCACATCTTATCAATCTCATCTCATATTTAGCACCACTTGTTGTCTACCGTCTAACACAATGTGACTTATACAATATATCTTTCTCAATTCTTATGCATATATAAATTATCCCACTCTCCTATGCCTTCTTTATCATTCAAATGTATTGTGATGTATATTTATCAATTGTTTGGATCCATGTTGGTTTCGCAAATCTTGTGTCACAATTGCCGTATCTTTCATCAAGTTACAAATATTAGCTTCTATTTTCCCGTGCGGTATGACCATGGTTTTTTATTTACTTAAAATGCTTGAGGCTTTAATTTTTATGCTCATAATTAAAGGTAAAAATATATTTATTAAGGTAAGCATTGTAGACATATATAGTTATACATAGGTGTATCATTATTTTTTTTTTGTCAACACTCATTATATGATTTAAAAATTGAATTTGGTTGTATAAAACAATTTTAGATTTCTTAAAAGGTACTTGTCAGTATTTTTCTAAAAAAATGTATTTGAGTTTCCGCACCTCCTTTGTCAAATAAATGTTAAATTCTTAAAAAAATTTAAATTACAATTTGTACTGTTGAAACAAAGAAAATTGTTCAACGTTGAATAAATAATTAGTTTATTTAAAATAAATAGTTTGTTAAATCATATTTTATCAAAAATAAAATAAAATAATTCGTCAAGTTATAATTTATCAAAAATAAAATAAAATAATTAGTCAAGTTATGCATAAAATGTCAGTATTATTTAATTATTTCACTAGGTAATACACTCAAACTCATACTGTATATTTACTATTTAATACTTCTTAACGGACCCAAGGTTGGGCTTTTGAATAGTGAATAGAATATTGGGCCCTTCTATCTGCACCCGTCCTCCATAAATTTAAGCGTTCAATCTGACTGCTTTCGTAAACTACTATAGTGTTACTTGCTTTTTTTGTTTTTGTTTTTTGAAAGGTAATGTTAGTTGCTTGTGAATATTAGATATCACAATAAATTTATTAAAATAATAATGTGTTTGTGAGTATGACAAACTCACCATCAAAACAAACACGTGTTATAAAAAAGTAATTTAAAATAAAGTAAAAACAATGAAAAAAACATAACAATCTTATGTAAATAGTGAGAATTAAAGACACCTTCCAAATCAATTATTTATCAAGCTATTAAAAAGTGGATTACAAAAACTATTGCTCTTAGTGTATAACAATTACAGTGATAATAAAATAGATGGTGAAATTTAATTCAATATAATTTTGTAAATACAAATATTGGGGACGTAGACGTAGCAGTGTAAAACGATGCGTTTAAACTCGCACATGGCAACAGCTTAGACAAGTCGTCTTCCTCATGTTCCATAGGGTTTCCAGACTTCAATTCTTCACGGACATTGCGTTTTAGATCCACTTATTCCTGTTTTTGACAATCCATTCTTTTATTTTATTGTTAATTATACTCATCATCGCAATTACTCCTCAGTTTCGGTTCGGTAAATTGCGAAATCGAAGGTTATTTCTCGTTTTGAGCGACACGATTCAATTTCTCGTTCCTTCATTGCGTCCAACTGTCATTACTAGGTTTGATTTCCTTTTCAATTTTCGATTTGAGTTCAGATCTCTTCGTCAATTTTCAGTTTTCTCATTTGTATCGACATTTTATGTTTCGCAGGTGCAGTTGGAAGGGTATTGATAATGGCAACCACTGCTTGTTTCATCATTGTTAGCAGAAATGATATTCCTATTTATGAAGCTGAAGTTGGAGTAGCTGCTAAAGTATGATCCTTTTATTTATTTTTTGTTAAGTTAAAGTTCAACCTTTTATTGGTTTATGGATTATTTATTTATTTATTTACTTGCTTCTTGTTGGATATTGATTTTGTAATTATTAATTTGGTTTGTCAATTGTCACTCATGGATCGATCTAATAATTTATGGAATATTAGAAGCTAGGAAGCCCGAACACTGATACATCAACACTGGTAATAAATTGGGAAAACGAATTAACTGAATGTAATTAAGGCATGTGTCACACTGGGACACACTTTCGAACTGAGGTGTTGGTGCTACAAAGATTAGAAGCCAATTATTGTCTGAAAATGTTATGGGGAACTCAATTTTACCTCATAATTTGATTCATGTAAATGCTTATCTTTATCTAGCTTAAGTAAACCTTGTTTTGGCGTGGTTTAGAAAACAAGGGATTTTGTTTTCATCACTAGTTTACATCAATTTGCAATCTAATGCTACCGTATGACAGAGGGAGGATGCTGCTCAGCTGCATCAGTTTATCCTGCACGCCGCACTCGATGTTGTACAGGACCTTGCATGGACTACTAGTGCTATGTGAGTTACATATTCAGTTGATTTGTAATCTAAGTCCAAATAGAAAACTTTGGCCTTATGATCCTCTTTCTGTGCCTGTTGTTTTTGTTTCTGCAGCTTCTCATTCCTTAGCACTCTCTATGCAGGTACTTGAAATCGGTAGATAGGTTTAATGAACTTGTGGTGTCCGTGTACGTTACAGCTGGTCATATCCTTTATCGTAGAGAATTATTTTTTTGTGATAAAAATTATATTGATTTTTCATTTTTTAGGTTTATTCTTGTTTTTATTACAATAACAATGTTCTGAATACCTAATTTAAGAATCATTTAAATTAATTGGCTTCTTAATCGGACAATTATGCCATTGTCCCCTGCCCTTTACTCCCTTGCCAGTCACTGGAAGGGGAATAAAATATCAGACCCATGAGTGGTGAATTCTCAAACCTTATATCCACACACCTCTATGCATTTTGATTTTTCTTGATAATCCTTGACCTGTCATACATACCCGTTTTATGTTGCTTCATGACTCTCGCAATGATGATGGCATTAAGAGCTTCTTCCAAGAGGTGCATGAGCTTTACATAAAGGTAATCTAGCCCTTTCTTTCTCTCTATAACAGGTTTCATATGCCAGCCTTTCCTTAAGTATTTAATTTCATATATATCTTTTTCTGATTCTACAATAGAACGCTTCTCTTGAAATTGACTATGATTCCTGATAGTGTTCATTCTTACCAGTTCTTAAAGTATGCTTTGATGACTATACAAATACAATAATCAATGTTTCGCGATAGCAGGCATGCCTATTTTCCTAGCGTATACCTGGTACATTGTTTTGATAAGAATGACAAAGTGTTTTATGATGTTGAATTAGCCACTTTCTGTACATATCCCCCTACTTTCCAATCAATATTTCACGGTAGAAGGCATGCTTAGTTGCCTCGTAGATGCTTGGTACATTATTTTGAACTAGAATATTGAAAACTGTTTTCCCCCCAAATTCTTCTCCATTTTGGATTAAAGGGTTGTTCCTTAGGGAATAGGCAGAATGCAAAATAAATTCCCGTTGATTACTGATTTACTGTCTCTTGCGTTTTTAGCAACTTATTTTTCCTGTGAGGATATGACTGGCAACGGAAGTATCAGTAAATAAGTTAAACTTTCTAATTGTCCTCTTGATTTGGTGGTTGTGGTGATAAACACATAGATACTTGAGTTAAATCTATGTAAACTTATTCTATTTAATAGATTATGAAGTATTCGGCTGGTGAGAGATAAGTAACTTTATTTGTATGTTTGGCAAATTGCAGACTCTTCTTAATCCTCTGTACCTGCCTGGCTCCCGAATCACATCATCACATTTTGATACAAAAGTCCGCGCCCTAGCACGAAAGTATTTGTAGAAACTACTAGTCTGCTCCTGATGATATGAGGTTGACAAGTTGCTTGTTCGTAAAGCATTAGGTTCTTATTCCTACCTTGTAGCTCTTGAATAACTTTGGAAACCATTTTTCCCCCTCATGATTTAACGGCAAGGGTAGATTTCCTGTTGCCTATAGTAAATTGTAGATGACTGTGTTTGGAAGGCCATATGTTGACAAAAGTTTTCCATTGCTAGTGGTTACGATTTGTAATGCTTACAACCAGTCTTCTTCTCAATGATCAACCATTTGATTTTAAGTTGCAGATAATGATTTTCCTCCTTTGTGGCTTTGTGCTTCAAAATTTTCTAAACACTTTTTTTCCAGCCAAATGTTTCTTTTTAGAAGTTGTTTTTACACCTTAAATTTGTGAAAGACAAATGGTAATAAAAAATAGTTTAAATAGTTTAATAAGGATTCCTATAGAGACACAATTTGTGAAAGACTGTTTTTACACCCTAAAAAAAATAGTTTAATAAGGATTCCTATGGAGATACAATTTCTGGAGTACTACTTTATAGCTTAA
Source organism: Cicer judaicum (assembly GCA_037974835.1). Taxonomy (NCBI): domain Eukaryota; kingdom Viridiplantae; phylum Streptophyta; class Magnoliopsida; order Fabales; family Fabaceae; genus Cicer; species Cicer judaicum. The sequence goes on from JBBPBS010000276.1 coordinate 8,980,247, forward strand.
ATTATTGTACCAACACAATGAGTTCATTTTACCATGCTTTCCATTTAGTATATATATGACATTTTAGAGAATGGGACCTGAAGTTTAGAGTATTAAATTCAATTTTTACTAATTAAGTTCCAGCGTTACTTGTATTAACCTCAAACTTCAAAGGAATTGGCAACTTCAAAGTGTGGTTCCGGTGCTGGACCATCTCAAATAGCTTAGAAACAAAGTAATAAAATACATAAATTAAATAGAAATAAGAAGAGAGCAACAACCAAATAAATCCAATATGAGACAGCAAAGAAAATCTGTCATAGACATAGGAAAACAAATAAACTCAAAAAAATGTTATCTCATCTCCTTAATAGTAATATACATGCAATAATATGGTTGTGGTCCTTGAATGCACACCAACTATGAAGTAGGATGACAATGTTTTTGAAAATGTGGCAAGCTTGGAACCCGGTTAACAATGTAAAAACTATAGATTTAGATCAAGAATATTAATTTGTTTCAAATGAAACTAGATTTAAATCTCTTAAATTCAATTTTCGTGGATAGATAATCATTATTATTTATTTTTGATTAAATAAAATAGTGTAAAAATTTATATGCAATAGTTTACATTCGAGACATAATATCTAACGTAACGATCGACATATATAAGTTGAACTAAACTTAAAAACTTAAAGTTAAAAACAAAACACACAGAGATGAGGTAGACACAAATTTATAATAATAACATAGTTATAAAAAATAAAAATAATTGATTATATTAATTTTTTTTTACACTTAAGCGTAAAACGCTGACTCGTAGATGTAACAAAAGATAAAGACATTCCGGTAAAAAAAAAAAAAAAAAAAAAGAGTTTATGACAATTCTCAAAGAACCATGGACATAATCTGATTTTCCACGCAAACGTGTTTTTTTTCTTTCTTTCTTTCTTGCAAGCTTTCACCTGTTTCCAGCACCATCCTCCAATTGCAATTCACAAATCTGTTAACACACGTCGCTGCTTTTTCACGTCACTCCTTCAAACCAAAACCCCCCTTCTTTCTCTTCTCACCACTGCAAATTAGTTTTTTTTTTGCCCACAAATAAATAAACGACAAATTTTAGATTTGATGCCAAGAACCTTCTAAGTCCTTTTATTTTTTCCAATCTCCAATTTTGGATCCATCTTCACATTCTTTGGATCATAGATTCCAATATCATATATAAGAATCATTGAAAGGAAAAAAATATATAATCACAGAAAAAAAGAGTAGAAAGACTTTATCTCTGTTCAATTGTGCTCGATTAGATTCAGATTAGATTAGGTTTTATGTGTACACTTGTGTGAACCCTGATGATTAAGAATGCAATCCAATTCCAAGAGTTTGAGCTTAGCTCCAGCTCTGAATCTGTTTCCAGGGTTGAAACCCCCTCACAAAACCCTACTTTTCCACCAAATATGTGTTCTTGTTATCACATTTCTTGCATATGCTTCTTTTCATGCCTCTAGGAAGCCTCCTAGTATTGTCAAGAGTGTTTTGGGACCCACAGTTCCAACCAATTTAACTCAACTTCAGGTGAATTCCACTGTTGATTTAGGTTGGCCCCCTTTTAATGGAACTCAGGGAACTCACCGGCTTGGCGAGGTTGATCTCGCATTCCTCACTTCCTATTCCATTGGCATGTATTTGGCTGGTCATGTTGGTGATAGGATTGATTTGAGGTTGTTCCTTGTGTTTGGGATGATGGGTAGTGGACTTTTTACTATACTTTTTGGGTTAGGATATTGGTTGGATGTTCATGTTTTGGGGTATTTCGTCAGTGTTCAGATTCTTTGCGGAGTGTTTCAGTCAATTGGGTGGCCTTGTGTGGTTGCAGTTGTGGGGAATTGGCTTGGGGAATCAAAGAGGGGATTGATAATGGGGATTTGGAATTCGCATACCTCGGTTGGGAATATCATTGGTTCGGTTATTGCTTCCGGAGTTTTGGAATTTGGATGGGGTTGGTCATTTGTGGTCCCTGGACTTGTGATCATTTTGGTTGGTGTTTTGGTGTTTTTGTTTCTTGTTGTGAATCCGGACGATATGGGGTTTGGGCATCCTGGAATGGACGTTGAAATGAGTGTTGAAACAGACAGTGCAGAGGATCTGCGGAAAGTGGAATCGAAGGAGGAGGAGGAGGAAACAAAGCTTATTGATCCTCCTGACGATTCAATTTCGGATTCTTCTTCATCTGCTATTGGATTTTTAGAGGCATGGAAGATACCTGGAGTCGCTCCGTTTGCTTTTTGTCTCTTTTTCTCAAAGCTTGTTGCTTACACTTTCCTGTATTGGTTACCCTTCTACATAAGGCACACAGGTAATTGTTCTTTGATGCAAAAATATATGATATAATCAGATAGAAGTGCATTGTTTTAGACTTTCAGTCATATCTATTTAGTTTATTACTACTGGCTCCACCTTCCTAATACAAGTGTCTTCATGGTTTGCTTCTAGGAAGTTGGAATATTGAGTAAAATAGTTACTGTTTATGTTAGCTCATGTCAATTTTCATTTATTTTTTTCTTCATGAATCATGATATTTTTCCCTGAATTCGTTACTTGGTGTTCGTTGCAGCGGTTGCTGGTGTGAATCTATCTCACAAAACTGCTGGGTTACTTTCAACAATATTTGACATAGGAGGAGTCCTTGGTGGAATCACAGCCGGTTTTATTTCAGATATGATTGAAGCTCGTGCCGTTACTTCAATTCTGTTCTTATTTCTATCAATTCCTGCTCTTCTTTTGTATCGTGTTTTTGGGAGCATCTCTATGTTTACCAACATCACTTTGATGTTTCTTTCTGGATTTTTGGTGAATGGTCCATACTCACTAATCACAACTGCTGTGTCTGCCGATCTCGGTTCGCAAAGCCTTAATGGTGGGAATTCTAGGGCATTGGCTACTGTTACTGCAATAATCGATGGTACTGGTTCTGTTGGAGCTGCTCTTGGACCACTTTTAGCAGGTTATATTTCAACTAGGGGATGGAACAGTGTATTCTTTATGCTTGTTTTGTCAATTTTCTTTGCTGGTTTATTCTTGATTCGACTTGCAAGAACTGAGATAAGAGAGAAGTTTTCAGGAAAGTGATTTTAGATGTTTCAGAAACAATTTTGATTATAGTCAAGGTCCTTCATTGATGTTACACACACACAATTTGCACAGTAAATAGCTATTGATGAAGAAATTTTAGGAATGCTTCATTAATGTTTGTAACTTTGTATCATGTTTGTCATTCTTTATTCACTGATTGTAAAAGCAAGAGTATACAAATGCGAAAAGTTTATGGTGAGATAATTCAATGTCATGCTGTTCATGCAGTCTTTTTGATGCTGTCTTTTATGGATGATTCTTAATTGTTAATATGGTTTTCACATTTGATAATTATGGGTTGGTGTCATTTATGGCAGCACACCACCTGTTTTCATCACATACTTGGAGCTGGTTTGTAATGACAAGTTGTTTCTTATGCACTAGATAATTGGTTTTTGGATGTAGTTTGCAGCAGAACAAGCAAGAGTATGTTGGAAAATTTGCAAAATCGGACTTACTGCAGTCACACAGTCACGATCTAAAAATTGCAGGTTTTAATTTTTATTTTATTATTAAAAATACCGAACTTAAATCTAGATCAACAGATTTTAATCGAATGGTCACTGATGTCTGACTGTGTGAATGTAGAGATCTCTAAATTCAGGGAATCTGGATCTAAAATTTGCATGAGTAGATGAATGATATTTGATTTTTATAAAACAGGAAGTCAAGTCAAAACTTGTTAATGGATATGTCGAATGCTACACTCTCTAACATACTCCTTTAAACATACTCCAATAAGTTGATGCCATATCATCTTTTTCTTTTTCATTTTTTACCTTGAACCGGCTTTAACTTTTCATCTTCTGTATTCCTTTTATATTATTTTTTGAAATTCTCATCTTCTATATTCACTTCCACATAACCTGCATCTTTAACAAAATCGTTGACCAGTAATTCAAATATAGCAAGAGATGTCTCAATCCATGTCATCTTTCCACAACACAATTTCTTCACTCTGTTCATCAACACCACTTGTTGCTCTGATTTTGATAATTTTGGAAATGAATCACTCAAAATTGCAAAAGAATTGAACCTTTTATCTTACATTTACTTCCCTCGTTCATCAATAACACCAATAGTATCCTTTAATTCTTAGGTATCCTTTAACTCTTGGGTAAAAACTTCTGACATTTTTTCACCATTTTCACTTGTTACCTTTTATAATAATAACGACCCGCAATTTTTATTTTTGGGTAAAGGGTTGGTTGTCTCTCAATTTTTTTAGGCAAACTAGTGGTGTCAACTTCTATAACCGGTTATAGCCTATAGGTAAAGAATTAAAAAAGAGATTACGTGGCATCGATGTGAGCAATAACATGTAGTACAACAAATCACACTGTCCAACATCTTTTTTAGCAAAAAAATTTTGGCACCTCAATTATTATTCTCTTCCAAGAGAAGGGACTATGCCAGTCATCACTTAGTTCATTTTTTTGGATGATAACCATCACTTAGTTCTTTCCGTGATGGATGAAGATATATATGCATAATTGTAGTCTAAAAGCAAGCTTTAAGCTTCTAATGGGGAGTTTTGTATCTAAATATTCTGTTTTTAAATATTAATTCCCTAAATGCCACAGTTTGAATTTTTTTTTTTAAAATGACACACTTTTTAAACTCAACAGAAAGTCTCTCTTTGGGGAAGCGATCTCCTGAAGAGGAAGCCTCTCTCTGGGGAAGCGACCTCCCAAAGGGCATGACACGTTTTTCAATTATTATTTTTTTTTTTAAAGTTATTTGTTATTATTAATTTTATTATTTAATAAATTAAATATATTAATAAATTTGTAAATAAAGTTTATACTTTAATTATTATTATAATAAATTATTATTATACATATAATTAAAAATTAATATAATTAAATTAAATAATTTAATGATTTAAAAAATAAAAATAGTAATAATAAATTAAAAAATACATTAATAAATTATAAATAAATCTTATATTTTTATTATTGTTATTATGATAATAAATAATTATTATACTTATAATTAAAAATTATTATATTTAAAATTATATTATAAATTATATATATTATATTATAATTTTCAAAATAAATAAATAAAATAAAAATTGAATAATAATAACAATGAAATGAAAAGAAATTTATATTGCTAACATGAAAATTAAAATACATGAAATTTGGAAAAATAAAAGATTTCAAATTTATATCAATGATGTCCACCTAAATGACTCTCAGTCCCACATGTAGGTTGTCTTCGAACTCGTCTAGCTCTCTGAACAAGTTGTGGTTCTTCCGGTTGATCCTCATTTTGATCATTTTCTTCAATGTTAGATGGGTTAAAACCACTGACACCTGCTTCCATTAAATTTTGAGGTTGTTGAGTATACATCGAATCAAATACAGTATAAGCCAATTCAGGAGTTGTGCATTGAGTTCCAAACAAATTATAGATAAGCTCATGTTCGGTCGGATAACCGGGTGTTGGTATTTCTGGCACTGACGAAACGTAATACTGAGATGATGGTGGATCACAAAATGGAACTTCAGTAGCGACATGTATTTGAGGTGTTGATGAAGACGGTCCTGCTGTGTGTTGTTGTTGTGGGGTTGATTGGGAGGTCGATTGCACACGAGGATATGTTGGCGGTTGTAATCGAGGGTCACAGAGATATTGTTCTACAGATATAAACAATTTGGTGTGTTGTCTAAACCAAATCATATATTCTATGTTATGACATAAAACACCTTGTACGATGTTACCTCGCAACACGTAATTATGGCGCTCGTTCCAATGATTAATTTCTTCTCTCCATACCCAGTTCCAATTATCATCAATCCCATGCCTCATGTCGACCTCATGATAGGATTTCATATTCTCTGGTGGTTGTGGTATTTGTTGATAGAAACCGAATTGGAGTGCGACTCTATCTGTATGATGTTTTTCAACAATATGAAAACAGAGTAGATAAGTACATGCAGTCCAAGTGATCCTATCTTCTTCTGAAACTTCATGTTGGAACCCGAGATAAGGTCTCCAATAAAACTGACATGTAAAAAATAACTGCTTTGGTCCAATCAACTTATTTTAAAACAGGGACACTGTTTCCAACCATGGGAAAACGACACGCATCAATTTTAGCTTCTGGTCAGGTATACACAGAAGCTTGCATAAATTTTATGAAATTGGAAATAAGTAAATCCAATAGTCATAGGGTGGATAGTTTTGACCGGAGCAACCATACTTTCATGGTGCACGAGACACTGGTTCCAATAGAAGGGCGACCAATTGGTCATTTCAGTGTAAACTTTTCTAACAAGTGGTGCGATTGTGGAATATATCAAGCTAAACATATGTCTTGTTCACATGTCATAGCAGCATGTTCTAACATTAAATATAATTATTGGAGTCTTATACCTGATGTGTATAAAGTGGAAACAGTACTAAAAGTCTATGATGAAGTGTTCCAACCCATACCAAACAAAGGATATTGGCCACAATATGAAGGTGTTAAGGTGTGTCACAATCCACTAATGCGGAGAGTCAAGAAAAGTCGTCCAAAGAGCAAACGCATTAGAACAGAAATGGACAGTACATAAAGAGTACCAAGAAAATGCGGATTATGTGGGTCTCTGGTCATACTAGAAAACATTGTCCAAATGCTGCTGGCACATCCACTCAAAATTGATGTATTTTTATTATTAATTTAATGTATTTCATGTATTTTAATTTTCATGTTAGCAATATTAATTTCTTTTCATTTAATTTGTTATTATTATTCAATTTTTATTTTATTTATTTATTTTGAAAATTATAATATAATATATATAATTTATAATATAATTTTAAATATAATAATTTTTAATTATAAGTATAATAATTATTTATTATCATAATAACAATAATAAAAATATAAGATTTATTTATAAGTTATTAATGTATTTTTTAATTTATTATTACTATTTTTATTTTTTAAATCATTAAATTATTTAATTTAATTATATTAATTTTTAATTACATGTATAATAATAATAATAATTAAAGTATAAACTTTATTTACAAATTTATTAATATATTTAATTTATTAAATAATAAAATTAATAATAATAAATAACTTTAAAAAAAAAAAATTGAAAAACGTACCATGCCTTTTGGGAGGTCACTTCCCCAGAGAGAGACTTCCTGATAAGTTTAAAAAGTGTTATTTTAAGAATTTTTTTTCAAACTGTGATATTTAAAGAATTAATATTTAAAAATAAGATATTTAGATACAAAACTCTCTAATGGGGTGCCGAGATTTGAAATCATAAACTCGTTACCCAAATCAAACCACCTCAAATTTGACTAAATTGGTTTGTGTGGAAAATCATATGAACAAAATACTTCAAACATAGTTGGGTCATTGGATTGTTTGGGACAACCTCTACCATGAACACTCATAGCTATCGATACATGAAACTTTTTTTTTTATACGTTTCTAAAAGTAATTCATTGTAGATCAATGTTAAAATTTCTCGAAATATTAACTAAGATTACCAATAATCATCAAAAATAAGATTAACAATCTTTCTTGGTTTTTATGGCTGCTAAACGAGTCAATTATATCAATTTATAAATGTATTGCGTTTAATACACATCCGAGGAAACATTAACAAAAGCAGTGACACCCAAGTGTAGCTTACTGTTCAAACTACCGTTTCCACCAGCTAAATGGAGTTGCAGTTTTATGTTAGGTTGAATTTTTAAATAGAAAAAGCTTAGGTGTATTTAATTATATGTTTTTCGTATAGTTGTTAATATAAAACACAATTTTTTATAGTTATAACAAACTTTAAAAAATTTATGAATTTAATAAATTCATAGTTGATTAAGAATCATACAAAAAATACATACAAAAATACACTTAAATTATCCTTTTTAAATTTCTTCATGCGTCATAAAATTATTTAATTAATTTCAAATTACTTTTAAACTGTTGAATGGAATTGATTTGTAGCATATATGAAGTTCTTTATATAAACACCTTAATTGTGAATATATTGTATCATTCGAACTTGATTTTTTTCTGAACTTTTTTAAGATTTTACTGACAAACACATTAATTTTATTTTAATATTTGAAAGAAAAAATAATTTGCAACAATTCTTCCAACTTTGTCAAAAAATAAAAAAAACAAATTATAGTAAGACAATTGACCTGAGTGATGGTATTTAACAAATCATGTTTACAATATTTTTTGAACTGCAACATATGCCATCTAGGTGTGTACATGTGCAGTTCTGCAAAGACCTCTAGAGGATTCTGATTGAACAATAAAAACCAAAAGGCAAGATAAAATCAAAATGAATACTATTATTTAATAAATAAACTTGAAAGCTACAGTGAAGTTTGATGCAGATAGCTAATTTATTTTTATAAAACAAAACAAAAAACCAACTGCATACTCCTGTTTCATTTTTTAGGTGTATAAAATTATAACATACAGTTTAAGAAATGTATAATTGAAATAATTTCTGACAAAGATAACATTAAAACACCTGAACTTAATTTTTATTCAAAAATTAAACAAACCACAGACACATCTACAGTAGTAACAAGCCGTCAGCAATGCATAATCAAACCGTACCAGAATCAAAAGGGGTTGATCCAGTCAGATAGTCGATATTCTAGACAAGATATATTATTTTACAATGTTCTCAATTTTCACCTAGCACGTATTATTTTTTGATCAAAAAGTTAAAACTGATTACTGAACATCACTGGCCCGAAAAGTTGCAGATATTCCAATATGGAAGTTTTTTTTCTTTCTTTTTTTAACTGAATAAGTTGATAAATAGAAGAATACCGTGACATTTGATTATTGCATGCCACGAGGTTATATCTCGACATAGACTCACTTGTACAAAGAAGAGGTTACTGGGTGCACTTACATCAGAGACTGAAAAAAATAAAATGGCAATTGGAGGAGCTTCACATCGTTCACCTATTCAGTGTGCAGAAAATATTTGATTTTAAATAGAGCTCTAATTATGCAGTATGTAGTGCATGTTTTGTACAAACTGGCAAACATATCACTGTTTGGCGCGCTTTAAGTAGACCAATATACCGATGCTTGTTAGAACAACAGCACCTGCAAAAATACCAGAGTGGAGAGACACTACGCTGGTTTTCTGTTTGGTGGCTGTATCAGTGTTTGATTTTATCTGTTTGCTAGAATCAGCAAAGACCAAATCCAACTTTAGAGCCTGAAATACAAAGATGTTTCCTACAATCAGTTTGATGCATCATAGCAAACCCAAAAAAAAAGAGCCACCATTGCCAAATGAAAAGACATGTAAAAACACACACATCTTTACCTTCAGTCCTGCAGATCTCGCATAGCTGACAGCAGCGGCAAGATCGTTATTAGTTGAAATAATAATTTTATCTCCTTCATCATCTTCATACTAGAAGGGAAGAAAAAACCGGTATCGTGTTAAATACAAATAGCAAAACCAAAATACAGAGAAAAATGAACTAGAATAAAACACACCAGTAGTGTAGGGCGTTCTCCATCATTAACAGGACCAATTTTTTGCATAACTGCTGATACAAGCTCGTCTTGATGTTCAGATCCTACAAAATTGCAGAGGCAAATACTTTTAAGATAAAACATGGTAAGAAAAGGCAACAATTATGAGGCTAGGTTTTATACATAAGATGTCAGTAGGAGCAGAAGCAATATTTAGACATTTAAATCTTGCCCCAAGATGTCACTCACCGCAGTTGAAACGATGCACTTGACCATTGAGATCCTCAAATTTAAAAGTAAATGAATTTCCAAAACCTGCAGATTGATACATTGACTTTGTGGTATCTGCCCCATCCAAAGTCAGCTGTCCAGAGATTTCACTGCAATAAAACATGTATAACTATTTACAAAACTGAACAAAACATATATAAACAACATAGATATTACCAAAGTACCTGTTAGTGTCATAATCTTCAGGAGGCTCAAGAGCAAAAGCTGAGTCCCAAAACTTTTGCATAATTGTGCCTGCCACATCATTAACATTTCCAGAAGAGCTACTTTCAACCTACAAAATACATAGAAACCAGACACTAGCATCAGTATAATAGTACCAAATGTTAATACAAAAATGCATTTAGTTTTTATCGTACAAGATCATACTTCATTGTTATATAAGGTGAGTGGACGCTCAACAGTTATAAAAGGCTAATTATGAAGTAGGAATGGGAATGAATTGATCTATAAGTCTTCCAAAATGCACAAATTTTTGATAATTTGGGAAAATAGTCAAATTATTAAGAAATGCATCAATCAGTCATAATAGTTTACAACATTTTGATTCCTTTGGCCTAATTAAAGCAACATATTTGAATAATGGATGAAGAATAGGCATATGCCATTTATGAAACAAAAGAAATAAAAACTGAGTTAGAACAAGACATACAAAAGAAGACATACAGCATGCATGTGATAACCAGATCCCTCAGCATGTCCTTCTTCTAAATATATCCAATAAATTTTCAATAGATTTTATGTGTATCTCTCAAACATTAAATTTACCAGAGAAATTGCAGCATGAGTTATCTGCAAAACATCTACACAAGCAACAGCGTTTCCATCTGCGTAACAAATATTATTCAGCACAAAAATGTAAGAAATTACATACAGAATTGAGAAGGCAAAATTCACCTTTGTCCACCACAGGAAGATTTAAGAACTTCCCATTATGCATCATATGCAGAGCATCAAGAATTGTTGTCTCTACTGAGGCACATTCTGGGTTTGGAGTCATTACCTAAAAAAGAAAAAAATCAAATCAACTTAATTCTAAATACTTAACAATCATTAGCACCAGACAGAAGAAATTGCATCTCAGAAAAACCACTTTTCAGTTAAGTCACTTCAGAAAATAAAACCATAACAACCTTTTCCACAACGGTCAAATCTGGGGAAAGATTTTGAGCCATAACACGCATAAGAATGTCTTTTGAACTGCATAACAGATTCACAGAACAATATATAAGGCAAGAGAAAAAATTGTCCAAACTACATTTCATATGTTTCAATAAGGATTTTTGATCCAAAAAACATGCAGTCACGTATGTTATTCCAAACCAAAGGTTTCTATAGGAAGAGAATAAAGCCTCAGAAAAGGATTTTACGTCAATATTCCTTTAATCTTGCTTTCCGTTACAATCACAGCCGAACTGACACGCAACTCTTGCATCCTTTTTGCAGCTACATGGACAGAATCTGATGCTGATGTAATAGCAACCCTGGAATTACATAAAGCTACATAATTTCATAAAACTGTTATAAAAAGAATCCTTAGGCAATGCACAAATACACAAGAAAATATGGTGTGAAAATTACTTTGTATTTTCACCAAGTATAGTTGACAAGGAAGGCTTGAACATGCGCTCCCTCAGTGTATCAATGAAAGCATTTGGAGCTGCCAAAAATAGTGACAGTTGAAGCAAAATTCACTCATTACAACATGAAGGGAAACTGGCAACTTTTAATACTTCCTAATATTTCTGTTCCATAAGTTTTAGGCAGAACTTCAAAGTTGTAATGCATTTCAGTTGACAGTATCCACTTATCCAGATCTCCACCTTTTTTTTTTTAAACTTAGAAAATCTTACAACTTAACCTCAAAAGTACATCATTGAAATATAAATATGCAAAGAAAAAACACCTGCACATTGTCCATAAAATTGTCTGAACTTTTGTAAATTATAGTTGATGAATTTCTGAAAAATATTCAGTTTAACTGGTAAAAAATTCATTATAATTTTAGTTTAGTAACAGCAACAATTAACCACCCAGGTTAATTGATCTACCATCTACAGCTTTACTAGAGCTTCAAATGTTCATCTCTACAGATGCCCTAATCATCTAAGACACAGCTCTACCAACTGTTTTACAGAAGATGCTACACTTTAACACTTCTCATTTAAAAATCGTACAATGTGCTTATGTATCCATTCATCCACTTTAATATTTTTATCTCTACAAAAGTGAGCTTAATATCTTGTTAGCTCTTTATCACCCAACCCAACATTCAATCTCATACAACATCACAAATCTTACAAGAATGGAGTACAATTTTCCTTAATGTTAAATGGTATTTTTTCAGTCGCAAATTATACCCGAAGACCGAAGTATTATTTTTCTTCATCCACTTCATTTGAATTATAAAGTTTACGATTCTCACTATTTTCTCATTATTTTGTAAGATCTCATTATTTTGTAAGATTCACCTGAGATAATTAAACCATAAAACTTATACATACAACTAATGAATTCAACTATGGTTGTTATAAACATATACAGACATACCACATGCAAGTAGAAGCAATTTATAAGTTCATGTACAAGCAGTCCATGATTTGTATGTATGCATAGAGGTAACTGTTAAGCAATCTATATTATTACCTCGCTGATTTTCCACCCCCTCAGCTGCAGCAGCAACGGCACTACCTTGCTTACAAGCCTTCTCCACCCTAGCTATGGCATCATAAAGACATTTGGTGATATCCAATATGGCAATGACTTCACCGTTTTCCACAACAGGGAGGTGCCTGAATTTACCTATCAACAGTTAAGAAACAAAATCAAATTATAGCTCTCGCTTAATAAATTAACTTCCAGAGTATGACTCCATTATGAAATATGTAAACATAAATAGAATCTAATAAAATCATTAATTCAATTCAAACATCATTAACTAGTTAAAGAAGCAAAAAAGGTAAAGAGAAAATAAAACATAAGCAGAAACAAAGATAAAATAGGGACCCGTAACAGATAAGAAACAATCAAGGCCCTGCTTGCTGGAAATAAGTCCCCCCAAAATATTGTGCTTACAGACACTAGAATATGTAACAGATAAATGTTTTGTGGCCAAACAGTAAACCACACATCTATTTCTTTCAGGTCTGAGCTGGAGGAACATGACAAAGAACATGAAACAGAGGAGAAAGCAAATCTAAAACGAAAGAAAAATTCTAGTTAAAGTCAAATGGCACCGCATGCACCAAAACAATCACTGACAAAATGAAAATCACAAATTTAGCACCATGAAATTTGAGGAACAAAAGAGTGAGAGGAAGAAAACCGAACAATTAGTTACTTTTTAAATTTGTGTAGCTATATAGTGTAAATTGTAAATCCGTGTATAGTTGTTAGTTCAAATCGGCAAAGTCTCCCAATCTAAGACCCCAAGTTGTAAGTTCAAGCTAAATTTCCATATTTAGCTTCCATAACACTTTGATCCAAACTCAAACAAATTGAAATGCACCAGAAGATGTCTGTGTGCAACAGAAGAAACAACAAAGCCCTAACTGCAAATAATCTTCATTTCAGGATCATAACTGTGAAGAAAAGATAAACACAATAAAAACTTGGTCATCTAAAATATCAAACAACTTCTTTTCACCAAGACAACAGTACACATGAACTTCACTGCCACCACGAGGGACAGGACTGATCTCGGTATATGCTGATAGCAACAAAACTCATGGCAAAGAATTGTTTGTCCTCATTGTCACGACAACTCACTACCCTTTTATGATGCCGGACTCATGGTGGAATAGTAATAATAATATAGATGTAAACAACTCATTTAATAGCACAAGAGTATATAGGTACACATACATATATTAGTCCTGAGGTATGTATAGACTTTAATATCCTGCCATGGCAGATACCTTACTGAAATCGATGTCCAAAACCACACATTGTGATCCAATTGATTAAGAAATTAACTCAATCAAAGCACGGTAAAATCCAAAAGCAAATATTCATATGCAGTTTGAGGAACCTAATGTCCAATAAATAAAAAAAGAGGAAGAAAAAGAACCAGGGTAACTAACCCTGAATCATCTTCTGAAGAGCATCAATGGCTAGTGTATCTGATGTAACAAAGATAGGATTCCGTGTCATTACTTTCGACACAGTTGTCTCGTCCGGTAATAACCCCTCCGCGACAACTCTAGTAGCAACATCCTGACCAAAACATATGCAAATTGAAGTTCAATCATATCAAACATTACACAACACACAAACACAGATTCAGATAGTGTGTGATAGAGATAATAATATTGAAGGCTTTCATTTGGACGCAAAATGTAACAATAATTTTTGACAACAATTTGGATGATTTTCAAGCGTTCAAATTAGAGGTGTGTTATTTTGACATCAAAATACTAACAGGATATATGACACTGTATGTGTTTATCTCTGTTACTTTTTATTTTCTACAACTTACACGCATTTCAAAATTACACTTAAAAACCAAATAAAACCATATTTAACACCAAAATTGATTTCAAAATATAATTTCTAATGAATTAAAATAAAAAGTGAATGGTTAATGAAGTGCAACAGCTCATTATAATCATTAATGATTGAGTTACCATAATTAGGCACATATTTGAAGTGAATTAAGTAATCGAAAAATGTGTTTGTGAAAATATTATCTCTAAAGATAGAAAGAAACCTTGTCAGTGAGAATTCCGGAAAGCAGAGCACTGGAATCAGTTAACAAAACAGCATCTACGCGGCGAGCGGCCATTCGTCTACATGCTTCAGAAACCGTTGTACCGTCGGGAATGGTGAGAGCCTTCGATAATTTAACCTTCTTCACCGTTCTTTCTCCTCCATCATCCCTAACAAAATAGCCACAAATATGAATAGATTAATAAATAAATAAATAAATCCATAATAATAATAATAAAAATAAAAATAAAATATAGATTTGAATTTGAACGTGTGCATGGTAGCAAAACTTATTAAGATGAAATGAGAGAGCGTAATATACGGTTGCGGTTGGGATGAAGGAGAGGGAGGAACGCCGTTTCCATTTTCGGTTGGGTGAGACTTCTTCGAAGACCGTTTTGTTGTCTTCTTCATTTCGCGCTTAATTTCTGAGTATGCGTGCCAAATGTATGAATGAATTAATTAACCTGTAGTATACTATACAAAAATAATACTACAACCTACCCCACATATCTTCTGTTTTGTTCATGTCTAATCACAATTCACGCTTAGGGTTCTGCTTTCACCTCATAAATTATAATTCAATTTCTTTTGTTTTTTCCTACCACTCAAAGGTTCTAAATTATAGTATTTAATCCATCAATGGGTGACTCAATAAATGCTGCCATTGGTTTTTATTAGTTAATAAATCCATTCGATAAATACAACGCAACATATATTTATTATGGTTAACATTAACCAACCATTCTTGTCAACAACAAAAATATTAACCAACCATTCACTGGATACCAATGGACATAATAAATAATATTTATATTTATTATAAATAAATACATGAAACGCTTCGGATTTCAGAATGGTGAGATAGTGAAGTGACACAACAAATTGCCTATTTCTTTTTTTTCTTTTTTACTTGTGGGAGTATTAATTTAAGTTATAAAATTGATTTAACTTTTATTTTACCTTTGTGTTATAAATATAACTTGTACATAAGTCTTTAGAGCATAATTGCATATGCTATAAACTCTTAAATAAACTATTAAATGAATTCTTTATTCACAATAGTGCGTACATGAGAAAATGCTGGATATTAATAGTCACAAAATAAACACAATTTTTTTATTGTTATTTAAATCTTACGGCTATCTCTCTACATGTTTTTAAATAGGTCAACTTTTTAAAGATCGAACAGAAAATATATATTCTCAATCAAAAATATTTATTTTTTTATTAAACATTGAGATGAAACTGAATCTTCTCAACCTTTTTGGATAGTGTAATACTTGGTTTTGGCCTAGACTAAGAAAGCTCATAATTTTAACAAAACATGTTTATATTTTGGCATGAAATATTTTGCACAAAGATTTATCTACCGAAAATAATCAAAAGAGGTGTGTTAAGTGACTAGAGCTTTTATGCTTGAAATAAACTATGTTTTGAAGGTAAAATTATTGAGGTAATTGAGATTGTTCACCAAGTTTGGAAAGTCTTTTTTTTTTTTTTTGTCGTAAATTGACGATGAATACTCAGTATCAATTGCATCCAACCATTTTCCCCACCCTTCGTCCAGTTAGCCCCCTTCATCGTACATGTTATAAAATTAATTTTGATGTTGCATATCCAATTAATAATATTTGGAGCATTGGTGCTATTATTAGAGATGCTGACGAAGTTGACCTATATACTCCTACCTGAAACATTTGTTATTATTGGTTATCGTAGTCATTTTTGCCTAGTGCACCTGAAAAAACTTAAACAAACAAAAAGTGAATACCTGAGTATAAGTTTCCCAAATTTGCTATATAATTTTCTAATAAGATTTGAATTAGACGAGGGCAAAATGTGTTGAGCGTGTTGAGTCAACTTATATAACTTATATTTTAGACGAGACGACTTGAAGTTTTTGATCATACCATTTAAGTTTGATATGTTTCCTTTAACTTAGTGAAAATTTGGAGGTGGAGTCATTGTCATGTCAAATCATTTTTAAAATAATTTTTTTTGTTAGTTTCTATTTTTTCAGACTATATTTTTCCCTCAAACCATTAACATATTCTCTTGTTACAATTTAATAAATATAGAGTTGTACTATTTATAAAATGACCGTTGTATTATATTGAGTTTTATTACATTAACATTAAAGACTGTTTTATTTTGACATTTGTCTAAAAATCAACATGTTTAATAAATTTTAATTTTTGTTAACCTACTAAATTACTTTTATTTTAGACGGGTGAATAGTTGTGCCGACTTAAATTAAATGAGATGAGTTAAATTGTTTTGTGATCCTTAATTTGAAACAAAGATTGTACTCATTGTTTAAAAAAGGAGATTAAGATAAACTACTAAATTTGTTATTAATTAAATAATTATGAATATTTTAAAAAAGTCTCATTTTATATTAGTAAATGTAAAAATATATTAGAGATTAAATTGATAATAAATGATTAAATATCAGAATTAAATTAATAGTAAATTGTTAAAATGAAATACATTATCGATGAGAGTAAATGATTAAATATAAAAATCAATTTATAGTTTAATATAGTTAAAAATATTTTTAAAATATTTATAATCTCATAAATTTATTTAAGAACACTACAAATTTAGTAGAAGTGGTTAGACAAATTAATCTTTGCATTTTTCAAATTAAAAAAAATACATATTTTTAGTCCTAATTTAATAATTAAAATAGTCTATATTTAATATTTTATTTTTAAATACTATAATACGACATAATAGTCAAATATTTTAACCCTTCACGTACATCTCATATCAACAACATCACCGTATAAACTATTTTTAATAAAATTTAAATATTGTATAAATTAATTTGTCCATAAATAATTATAATTAATTATAAATTTATCTCAAATAATAAAATTTAATAAATAACTTATTCATAAAAAGACAACATTGACGTCTAATTAATATATATAATTCACATAATTAATCATAATGTTGCATCAAAATATTAAAAGACGACAAAAGTTGGTATATGAATTATTTGAATTGCCATTTTATATCTAATCACAAAATTCAAAAATTAAGTTCACTAATGCTTATAATTTCAGACAGCAATGAGAATATTGGGTATGAATTTGGTGGACATGAGAAACACATTGACAGTAGTGTTACTAACTAAATAATATGGTTTCCGCGGTTTGCATTGCACAAGACACAGGCAGCAACAAACAACACAAAAAAGAGCGACAATATTAGCAAGAATAATAAGAAGATGAAGACAAAAACAAAAAGAATGAAATATTAAATGGCAGCAATGAGCGGGAACAACACCCCCTTTTGTTTCCATACCCTATTCACACTCAATCCACAAACGGTGCTCCTACGCTGCTTCCTCTTTCATTCTATCCTGCAATTTCTCTTTTTCTGACATTCCTTCAATTGATTCCCCAATTATCCGTTGCGTGAATTTGGGGACACTCACTATTTTGAGTGTAAACTAATATATTGGAATAGATAGCCTGTCTGTATCTATCTCTTTTTTTCTTCTCAATTCACTCAAGTCTCACCACTGTGATTCCTTTCGCTGTACTTATACGTTAAAATCAAGGTACATCATCACATTGGAAAGTGAATTCTAAGTAAACCTCCAATTACCGCTTTCTTTCTCTTTTCTTTTCAAGTTACTTCTTCTAGTTAAACAGTAATATCCAATATCTTTTAAAGTTACTTCTACTTTTTTATTTATGTTATCTGATTAAGGGATTTTCAGATATTTGGTAGTACCAAGGGCTTGGTTGTTTTGTTTGTGGCTGAATTACCCAATTAGGAGGTGCTGTTTTGCCAAACTAAATTGTGAATGGAACGAAGGAATTGGTTGTGGCGCAGTCAGTTATCTGAGATAACTTCCGGCGAAACTGAGAGTTCTCAATCATTGTCGTCTCATTCAGCAAGTTTATGTGATGATCAGGTACCTGCTTTTTGGCTACCATCATACTACATTTGTTAACTTCCACATTGCATGCTGTCATGAGATATTAAGTACTTTTACAAACACAGACACCCATAATAATTTTAAGAAATAGTCGTGATTGTATGTAATTACAAATGTCAATAACGTTTCGGGGTCGGACATGTCTCCAATCGTAAGTGTTAGTGCTACATAGGTTATGAGTCGCAGTTTATTTGTCTCCGTCTTTTTTGCATTACTGAGCCTAGAGAGGAAGGAGGGGACCTATGTGTTTCGGGTGATGTGAGTTTTCTAGGCAGTGACCATTTTTTAAAGGGAAGGTTGTAGACTTATACTCTTTGTTAAGAAGATGAAGAAGAGAGAGGGAAGCTAAAATGCTTTGGCTTCAACACTCTCAACAACACAAAATTGAGGAAGTCTGAGAAGAGAGTGTGGCCTAAGCTAAAATGCTATAGCTTCAAACTTAAAATTGAATAAGTGACGCTCTCAAGAAAAAAAAGTTGAATAAGTGACTGGTAGTGGTAGGGAAAATAAGAAGAGAAAACATTGTCGAGTCAAGAATACAAGAAACTGGAATGAAGTTTTCCTTTTCTTAAGCTTTGAGATAATGAATTTTGTCCTCTTTTAAGTTTTAGGACAAAATTTTATCTCTGATTGTTCAAATCGTTGTAAGTTGGATACAAAAATAACGAATCTGATGTTTTTGCCGTGCTGTATAGGCATATGCCACTCAAACTACTTCATCTCCAGAAGTCAACTCCAAGGCTGCATCAAATGAAGAGGTTGTCATTGACGTGCATACTCTAACAGAAAAATTATCAGCTGCTCTCTTAGAGATTAGTGCTAAAGAAGATTTGGTGAAGCAGAATGCCAAAGTTGCTGAAGATGCTGTCTCAGGTATTTGTTGTTTGAACATCTTGTATTTCTCCTTCATTTGGCAGACACGTTTTTCCGGTGAGAAAGCCATTGAGGCCTTGCATTCGACTTTGTTGATTTTAGGTCTGATTGTTGTATTTGTTCAAGTTCTGTCTCCGTTATGGTTTATACAAAAATGCTTGCCTATCCAGAGGTTATTCTAAACATGTGCTTTATCTGCTCTAGCCAATGGAAAGAACGATTATGGTGAACGTCTGGTATAGGAGAATTATCAGGAAGTTTAGCCCAAATTCGTAGAAAACTTAGCTTATTTAATAAACTAAAGATTTTCTATCTTGATTATTTGATTATATTTAGGCTGGGAGAAGGCTGAAAATGAAGTGTTAAATTTAAAACAACAACTCGACGCTGCAAAACAGAAGAACACGGTTCTTGAAGACCAAGTTTGTCATGTTAATAGGGAACTAAAGGATTGTATGAGGCAGCTTCGACAAGCTAGAGAAGAGCAAGAGCAGAAGATCCATGAAGCTGTTGCAAATAACTCTTGTAATTGGGAATCCAAACAACACGAGCTTGAGTGGAAAGTTATTAAGCTTGAAGCTCAACTTCAAACGGCAAAAGAAGATGCTAGTACACCAGTTAATTCTGACCTTCTGCAGAGGCTTGAGGATGTGGAGAGGGAGAATTCAAGTCTTAAAATTGAACTACAATCTCGACTAGAGGAACTAGAATTCAAAACCATTGAAAGAGATGAAAACACCACTGCACAAAATTGTTTAGGCCTTTCAACTCGGATCGACCTGATGGATGATTTCCTTGAAATGGAAAGGCTTGCTGCATTGCCAGATACAGAAAGTGTAAGCAGTTTCTTTGTGCTAGGTACTGAATCAGACCAACCTGATGTTGCCCAGGGAATAGACACTGTGAATGCTGAAGTGGAAGAATTGGTTGAAAAGAATGCTGCATTGGAAAATAAGCTAGGGAAAATGGAGGCAGATATACTTGAGCTAGAGGCGGATTTAAACGAGTGCCAAAAACAGCTCGAGGAAGCACAAAGTAGGGTAAAGGAAGTGGAGTTGGAGATAGTAGAGCTTCAAACTCAGTTAGCTCTTGCAAATAAATCAACCGAAGAAGTATATGAAGAACTAAAAGCAGCCCAAGCAAACAATGAGAATGCAGAGTCAAGACTGAGAGCTGCTCAAACAGAGGCAGAAGAGTTGATCTCAAAAAAAAATTTGCTGGAGGAAGAGATTGAGGAAGAGCGGGGTTTATCTGCTGAGAATTTGGCCAAGTGTGAAAAGTTGGAAGATGAGCTATTGAGAATGAAGCAAGAGGCTCAACTCCAGCAAGACACTGAAATACTGCATAGGGAAAGTGTTGATAACGAGTTTATGTTCAACCAGGTAAGTTTGGTAACACATGATGGGACTCTAATTTAAGCCTAGATTAAATCTACAGCTATGTATTATTTAAACAGGATAGCTAACAACTAACATTAGTCATTTAATAAAAAATAAAAAAACAGAACAGCTAACAATCCCGCTCTTTTCCATGATATTGATAGTTGTGAATTGCATGATGCTTAGAGTTAATATTTTTTGTTACAATTTTAACACCTGAGACTCCAGATTCCAGAATTATTTTTGGAATTTCGTTAGATGACTAAATAGCTAAATACCAGTGATGGTTGTCTTAAAGCTTCACATTAACCATTTTATACTTGGTCTTGATCTTGGCATTATTTGATGTAGGAGAAGGAACTAGCATTGGCTGCTAGTAGATTTTCCGGGTGCCGGAAAACCATTGAATCTCTAGGACTGCAGTTGAAGTCCCTTGCAACATTGGAAGACTTCCTACTTGATTCAGAGAGCACTATGGAGTTAACTAGTGAAATTACACCACCACCAGGTCCCCAAGATGATGGTGAGCAGATGAAATTACACAACAGTGATTTGAGTTTGCCAAAAAGAGATTCTGAATCATCAGCTTCACTAAATCCATCTATTAGCTTTGGAAAAAGCCTTTATAGTTTTGGTAGGTTCTATCCTACAAGCAAGGGCTTAAGTAGAACATAAAGTCATTGACAAAGAAGTTAGAGAAAAAATAAAGTGAATTGTAAATGTTATTTATAAGCATTCATCGTGTATAAATCCAAACTTAGGTGTACATATATCTAGATAGCACTGCTTGCAGAATTGAAATTGTTTACACATTTTCACTTTTTGCCCAGAAGAATTTGGAATTTTCCAGCAGGTTGCATATCCGAGTAGGGTAAAGGGAAAAAAAGGCATGCATTCACAAGTGATATTGAATACCAAAATCTAATTTAAACGCTGATGGAATTGAATAAAAAATCCAAAAACTGAAACCACTATCATCAAAGACATCAAGTTTTGTACTAATAATGGATGAAATCCAATCCACCAAAAGGAAAAAAGAAAGAAAAAAGCCCACTAGCTCAAACACACTACAATGAAGGCTTTCCTTTAGCTGGAAACAATGTGCTACTGCTACTATTCTTCCTTTTTATCTTCTTAGCAGATCATAGTAGTGTTCTGGCTTTCTGTAATCTGACATGCAGATAGTCTGATATCACACATAAAAAATTCTTCATAAGCTTACAAATATTATGATTCTTTAATTTATATACATAAAAAGTTCTTCATTTGTTTCTGGTTATAAGCTTACAAATATAATGATTCTTTAATATGAATATGTTGTACATTTATTATTACATGCACAATTATAAAAAAATAAAATTAATAATATAAAACAGAACACAAAAGAAAAATTATTTGAATGATATAAAAGAAAATGACCAATACTGTACTAGTGTATATTCTATACAATGAAAGAAATATTTACCTGCATTGCAAATGCTACGTGGATTAGTGTTGCTTCAGACCAAGGCCTTCCAATGAATTGAAGACCAATAGGCAAACCCAATTTGTCATACCCAACCTGTGAAGTTTGAAGCATATATAACATATAAATAATATCCAAAGTCTTGTTGTATAAAGAAAATAACATATGGTAGTATAATGTTACTAAGGGAGAATATAACCCAACCGGAACAGTGACAGCAGGAAGTCCTAGGAAGTTTCCCGCTATAGAAAAGCGAACAAGTGCAGCTAAAATAATGGCAAACAGTTATTAAAAATAAAAAATTGACACCAGTTAGTAATTTCAAAAAATAACATGTAGAGTTCAATAACCATATAAATATAAATTTCATGTATACCTCCATTGACGTAGTCAAGTTCACCGGTCTTCAGGGCATCATCTTGAATCGGATATGCTGTCACACTGTTATAAATATATCATAAATATGTAATTACAGAATTAAGAGCATTTTTCTATGGTTAAAATAAGCCTTTATGCGAAATTTGACAAAACAGGACGAACCCTGTTGTTGGTGAGACAATGACATCCGCTTCGGCAAATATTTTCTTGTGAAACTGCAACTGTCGATTCCTGTTCACATTTAAAGAACAAGTTGTCATAAAAACAAAAATACTACTCCCATTCTTATTTCAATGATTTGTAAACACTGAAACACCTGGTTTCACTCACCTAATTCTTTGAGCTTTCACATACTCTACGCCGCTGAAAGCACCATATATGCTTTGTGCTACCCTTACATCCCATCCTAGTTCTGCAAAATTCCTTTAGTAGTAATTTGGTGATGTCAGAAACCGTATTCATTCAATCTAGAGGGCAATGATACTATGGAGTGAAGTGAAGAGTTAAAAAGATGACATACTTTTCTTTATAAGAATCAAGCGAAGTGGAACATTCCGATCCGATTGTTATATAATGTGCCAGGCGCATCACTTCTATTTCTGGTATGGTGACATCTATAATCTTGTATGTTTGAAAAATATATATATCCGCAGGTTAGCAAATAACGGTTCTGCTATCTCAATTATGGGTTCAGTAATTGTTTTAGAACTCAGAAGTGCTTGCTTTGTGTGTGGTCTATCTTACACTTATTAATTTAGTCTCTAAAATTGAGGTAGAATAATTCGATCCTAGAACTCACGATATTCATAAACAATGATTTGAAATTAAAAAAAAAAAAATCGATCATGTTAGTCTTTAATGGGACATTTTCAAGACTAAATTTACCTACCCAAAAGGACTAATGTGATAGATGATTTTCAATTTCTGAGATCATGTTAGTGCTATACTTACAACTCACACTTAGATTTGTTGAAGAGGAAAAGTAGTAACCATTATCTAATAGAGTTTTTCTATTGTTACCTTCCAATTGTAATGATCTTGAAGTTTTTGCAAAGCTAGGGAGCAGCATACTCTGACATCATTACTGCAATCATCAAACCACTAATTGATGGAAGTAGTGGTTAAACAACATAAATGATGTTAAAATCAACATACTTTTTTAATACATGGGAATGATAATGCATGTTAATATCTGGGAAATAGGTGTCTTACCTTTCCATATTTCGCCAACCTGACGTAGGATATGGACTTTGTCAAGCTTAGCAGCGGAAGATTTATCTTGGTCTGAAGTATTATACAAAGGTTTTAGAAGTTCAAGGAGATTATAAAAAGGTTAAATTCAGAATCAGTCTGTTGAATTTGAAAGTGTATATCTAATCAGAATCTTATGTGATATTTAAAACATTGGAAGACTAGCAAATAATCAAAATCTTTAATTTGGAAATAAGTCCTTACCAATGCACTGGAGGGCTGATGTGATGGAATTTCGCCACTGATAGCTGCATAACTATAAACAGTGGAACAATAGATGCTGTAAAACCAATCTTATAACTTCCTTGTTGAAGATAAAGTATCACAGAAAAGGCTACTAACACGATCAATGCATCCTCGACAGTGCCTGCTAGTATTCCGACCATTCCAACTGTCCAGTTTATGGGAAGAACTCTGGATGTAGCAGAAGGGAATTCTTTTAAGTCATTATTACAACCCTCTCAGTATTTAAACATGATACAACTAAAATGAATACTCACCCATCATGCGGTATACGTGCGAATGTTGGTTTCAGACCAACAACACCACAAAGAGCAGCCGGCATCCTTACAGATCCTGAACAGGTGCAAATAATATAGTAAGTAATTCACCTACTTTTCTCTTACAAGTACTATTAATATTTGTGCACTACTAAAATAGATTAACTTAACTATTCCACACAAATAAGTTTGAAATGCTACTATGCAAATAATGAATTGTGATTTATCTGGTCTTCCATGTTTGGCTTGTTTGGATAAACAACTTTATTAAACGCTTATAGTATAAGTGCTTATGATATAAACACTTATGTATAAGTTATTTCTACTAAAACACAAGTTTAAATAAAGTCAAACTATTTTCATGTTATTTATTTTGGAGAACCTATAGAGATAAGCTTAAATCAATTTATGAATATGTCATAAGTTATTTTCATAAGTTCTCTCAAATAGTCTCATACGTGTTTAAGTCAGTAGATAAGCTCAAATAAGTCAACCCAAAAAGTTAAATCAAATACCTCCCCCATCAACACCAAGGGCAACTGGGCACAATCCTGCTGAGACCAAAGAAGCAGATCCACTAGAAGAACCTCCTGCAATCTTATTGCTGTCATATGGGTTTCTGGTAGGCCTATAGAGTAAACAAACAAACATGTTCTTAGTCCAAAAGATACCAAATATGTAATATAATGTGAATGAGTGTAACACGTGCTACTCTTACCCATAATGTGGATTTATTCCACTAGTTCCAGACCCAAGTTCATGCATATTGGTTTTCCCAACAAGTATGGCGCCACATTTCCTTAAACGTTTAACGCAGCAAGCGTCATCTTTACAAGGCCTTTCTTTATGCAGCCACTTTGTACCTCCTTGAAGACACCATTTTTAGATGATTTTGTGAATAACAGCTTAATCATTTGCATAGATAACACCTGAGAAAACACTAACACATTACACTACCTGTTGTTGGATATGGTAAACAATCTATCTCGTCCTTTATAGCAACCGGCACTCCGTCTAGCACAGAGATTGGTTCCCCTGAAAAAATATTATTGCATAAGATTTGTGAACTTGTACCATACTTGAGCACATATATAAATCAGAAAAGGGAGGTACGGGAGAGGTGAGTAGCATGCATGAAACTTCTGGATGCAGGGGACACAAGTATTCATGCTTACGAGTTTCATAACACTTATCATCCATCATTTAAAGGTTGAAAGAGGTCTTTTTGATTTTGAATTGAAACTTGAGTTGTTATAAAGTACCTCTTTGATATCGAAGAGTTGATTCAGTTGCTTGTCTTAGTATATCATCTACATTGTAGTGAATGAAAAATCCCATTTGGAGTGGGGGTTTTATGGATTCATCAATAGCAGCAACAAACCGTTCTGCAACCTGTGTGGAAAAAATGAATTTATTTATTTATTAATGAACAGAAAAGCATTAGACACACCTCATCTCTCTTCCCTACACCATAGGAATCTTTATATCATATAACTTTATGCATGCATGGTAAGTTTTCATGAGCGAACATATAAAAATGGCAGGAATGACAACATGCAAAAAGAAGACTGAACTTGAAAGATGAAATACCAAACGTGGTGTTATATCCCCTGATCTGTAAGCTTTGGAATAATCCATTATTGTCCAGCGACAGACTGAAGGATGTGTTGTTCCATCTGGTGTTTTTTCTAGAGATATAGGCAAACAATCTATTGCATGTTGAACTTTCTCTGGTGGAGATTTAGAAGGATCTATGCATTTTACTTCTTTTTCTTCAATGTCTACAACAAAAAGCTCAAATCAGTTACCTATTTTCTACTATGGCCAAAATTCTGCAATCAAATAATGCTTGTGACCATATATAATCCCTCTCAAACCTTCAAACTGATGTAAGGGAACATAGAGAGGTGACTCTTCTATTTCTGCATTTGTAATAAGCTGCATAAATAAAAATAAACAAACACTTGTTATGATATGAGGGAAAAAAATGCTACATGAACCAAGTACACATTACCTCGTGAATAAGATTGTTTCCTTTCAATATATACAACAGTATGGTTCCAATTATAGGACATTCCAATAAATAAGTGAAGATCTTGACCAAAATTCCAGTCATCCGAGGAGCTGCATGCAATTGTGAAGATCATTAGCATTTTGTTTGCACGCAAAACCATCAATGAGAACATTGAAAGAAACCATATTTTTTAGAAGAAACATTATTAATATATCACACATTTAAAAACTTCTGTAAGAACCATTTACAAACAGAATAAGAAAACAAGATGACAAAAAGGTAAAAATGACAGTGCATTTTGGAACCTTTGACATTGGCTTGGAGGTAGAATTCAGTGCTGTAAGGGCTTAAGTCGACATCATTTGCAGGCGTGTAAACCAAACATTTACGTTTGAACAAACCCATTATCCAAGGTTGTAGCTATTTGGAAGTAATAAGACAGAAGAGAAAAAAGAGAGAAAACAAGAAGTTATATTTCAGATAGCAGAGTAAAAATACAACTTTACTTATAACAAGACTTGGCGGAGATTGCAAGAGGAACTATAAATCAAGTTAATTTCATGTCTCCTAGAAAATTGGTATGAAAAATTTAATAACAGTTGTTTAAAACAACACACTTGTGACATTTTCAACCTGAGTTTTGAAGAAATAGTTATAGCAATTCACAAGTCAGACGCTGACTTCCAAAGATAGAAGTAGTTGTGTTAGTAATGCTGCCAAGGTAAAAGATTACAAATAAATTAGAGAGCTAGAGGTTTGTCTTGCTTTTACTCACACTTTTTTTGACTAAATCTTTAACTTATTATTACTCATTTAATGTAATACATACGTCTTCTTAAAGAAGGAATAAAAGCTATTTTTTACACCACGTACAAAGAATAATTAATCTCATTAATTTTCTCAAAATTAATAAAAAATAATAATTTTACTTCTCAAATTTCCCTTTATGAGAATCTGTTCTATGAGATAAAAGGTTATTGAAAAACAAATTCTAAGTTAAATCGAAGGGTAATTTTGAAATAATAACATTAAATATACGCATTTGCTTATATTTTAGACAATCAAGCATAATTGTCTCTTATTTTTTAAACCGAATCGTATTATTTTTTCAAATTTGCCATTTGCAAGTCATAACTAATATATCTTGTCCATAATAATATTTATTTCTTACTTTTTGGTTACACGACTATCGTAAAATAAATAGGGGTAATTTGGTCAATAAATAATTAATGCAATTGATAATTCAAGAGATAAAGGAAAATGTATTTTTGAATGTTAATTAAAAAATTTTACTTTATATTTATTAATTATTAGTTAGTACAATCATTTTATCAAACACTTTAAATTTAATTTATTTAAATCGTATCTACTATCACCTAATATATATTATATCTCTAATTTTATGTCAAATATACACTCTTAATAAATAAAAAATACATTTTTTGCCATCTTAAAAATTACTAGGATATATATTCTTTTAATTTTATTCTTGCAGTGTAATTAATATTTTTATCATATAAATTTTTTTTAATTAAATATAATTATACTTTTCCATAATAAAAAAATCTTAGATATTTGTTAGAATATTTAAAAAAATATCATTATAAACAAATTATTAAAAAAATTGGAAGAAAAAAACTTATTATTCTTACTACCAGTAATACTAGTAATTCTTAAAAATAATTGTTTAAAGATCATAAATATTATGGGAAAAGCTATCATGCATTAAGTGTTAAAGATTCCAATGTAACACATTTATTTAATAATTTATGATTTCAATTCTTTAAAATAATTAAATATTGTATTTTTAATAAAAATGGTACTATAGATATCTTTAACACGTGTTTTAAATACATCTCAATCGACTCATGATATTTTTATGCTAGATCACCTTACACGTATATATATAAGTGGACCCATGATACTTTTATGCTAGATGACCTTATATATATAAATTTAAAATTTGATTTATTTAAAATTAGCAACTCACTTTAGTAAAATAAAGTAAATAGCACCGATGATGAATTATCAAATAAACTGTTATGATTTTATGATTAATTATAAATGATTATAACATTATTAATTTATTTTAAAGATGTCAAATTCATAAATTTATTGTTTCATTCTTTTCTAAAATAATTATATTATTTAATATTTTATACATATTAAAAAGATATTTAAAAAAATTATATCATTAATTTATTATCAATATAAAAAATATATCATAAAAATATTATATTAAAAATAATGTAATAGTATTAATTGAATGATAAAATTGTATATGTGAAGTATTTTGAAATAATAGTTTTTACGGGCGGATAAAGTAGTATTTGAATATGTTTTTGTGGAGTACTCATGGCGAGTTAATGCAATTTACGAGTGGAGTTGTCTCGACATTTATAGTGGTCCAGTACAAAAATGTTGGTTGACATGAAATTGTTTTTTACTTGCAGAGAGAGATTGTAAATTACTCGAAGGTTGGGTTGGGTAGAAATGCATGAAAGAGAAGTGTTGAGTAAGTTTGACAGGCAACACATGAATTATGAGTGGAAGTATTGGCGGTGGTGTTCTGCCAGCCAAGGGCCATCTCTTTAGAATCATTTATTAATGGCCGCCTTGTTTGGTGGACTCATCTGCTTGTGAAAATCACTTTAATGCCCATTTCAGATTTCATTTTACTTGGTAGTTGAGAATTAAGTACGGCCACGGGAGACATGCCCGGGCACTCCAAAATAAATTATTACTGTGATAAAGAATACACCGATGTAATAAAGTCTAATTTTTGTTATAATTGTTTTTTTTATTAATTATTTTAATTTTTAAATAATTTAGTACTTATTCTTTTATTAATTATTTAATTTATAAAATTATTAATAAAAAGGATACTTAATAATATATTTATGATTTTGATAAATTCAGAAATTATGGCATTACATATGTCAATAATTACAAGAGATATACTTGTCTTTACTACTCAAAGTTTATATTTATGTTCCTAGGTCCATCCAATATTTATTGAGGTCCAAAACAAATTTTAAAATAAATTCTTGATAAAATATATAATAGTGATTTTTTAATGTCAACAACACCATATTGTAATTCTATCTAAATTTTATATTTTTTTAAAAAACAAAAATTCTACACTTTTATAAGATACAATATATTTTAATTAAATATGTCTAGCTTTTTATAATTTAAATGTTTTTTTAGACTTAAATATACATAAAAGAAATTTAAATATTGTTTGGAGACTTTAAACTCTTAGTCTAGTAAATTGACTCTTTAACAATCATGGAATGCTTTTTTAAAACTTAGTGGAGTGTGTGTGAGTGATATTTGAATGGACCTGAAAAAAGATGAATATAACTTTTTTTAAAATTTTTATATTAGTTCATTAATTTTTTGTTTGTTTTATTTTAGAGTAAATTTGCACGGTCAAAATAAAAAAAAAATAATTTTTTTTGAATGATTTAATATTAAGAATAAATTTATCTTACTTTTAAATTTAGTGGAACACCATGAGTCTACTATAAAATTATTTTTTAATGAGTAACTTTTAGTTAAAAATTTTAACTTAATTTTCAGTTAATATTTTAGTCATTAATTTTGAATTAAAAATTTTAACATAAAATAACACCAATAATCTTTTAAG